>JAHREE010000361.1:141001-162375 GCA_033628505.1 Tringa tobata | reverse complement strand
TCCAAGTTCAGGGCTCTCCGGTGGACGGGTCACTCCGAGCTCTGCCATGATTAAGTCACGGGACACGGAGCACAAGATGGAACCTGCTCCTCTTTCATGAAAGTCTGCACCTATCCCCAAATCCTCCACCCTACCTCCACATGTTAGAGAAACACTAATAAAGCCATAAAGTTAAGCACTCAAAAACCAGAAATTTTAGGTAAAAAGTTCCCCAGACAAACAGGGATTTACAAAGGGATTTCACGACACGTCATGTACTGGTTTTTGAGCAAAGAAAATCAGACTTGCTCCATGCATCACTTGGACTGGGCACAGAGAGAAACCAGTTGCGTAGAAAAATGGCTGTTGCAGGTAAAACTCATGCTTGTCTTGCTGAATAAATGTGTAGCTAACGAGGCAGTGACTGTGAGAAGAAAAAGGAAAGCCTCATCTTTATGAACCCTTGGAGAACTAGATCCTATCTCTGCCAGCCCAGAGCTCTAGTGCAACCTGGATTAATCAGGTAAGACGAAACCTTCAGAGGTGGCTCCTAATTCCATGTTCATTTTCCCAGTACTGCACCGGAGACACCAGAGATCCCAACTGCACATATGTCACAGGCCCACTTCTGAAATAATTAAGCACTTTTCCATTTGTCCAGAGGGAAAAAAAAAACAAAAACACAACAAAACCAAATAAACCAAGCCTGAAAAAAGGTGAAAAAAAAGGGAGCCCCCCAAGGTTGGCCCACACTTGGCAATTTCTGTCTTATTTTCCTGTGCCACAGCAGGGAAGCAGCTCTGCACGCAGCCTCGATGGAGAGTCCCCAAATATATTTGATATTTGCTGGGAACCCGCAGGCCAAAACAAGAGCACGAAGGGATCCCATAGAGAGGAGCAGGATTTTGTACTGGGAGCAGGGTTTGGAGGCTCCGCAGCAAATGGAGCACACAGTGACTGAAGAGGATGAAAAGAAATGCTGAAGAACACCAGCCCTTCACCAAATGAGGCAGGAGTCCTCATCATTGCCTACGATGACGCAATTAAAGGCTGTATCCTGTGACGAGGAGCAGAATTATGACAGTATAACAGGTTTAGGTTTATTGGTTTTTTTCAATGGGAAGGGAGATAAAAATTGGCTGCATTTTAACTAATTTCATGAAGACAGATAGAAGAGTGCAAGGAAAAGGTGCGGCCTTTAAAGAAAGACTGTACTGCAACAAGAACAGTTAATATAATAAATATGAAACATCCTCATCTCCCCACTGCTGATGTAGCTCCCATGGTTTGGAGCTCAGCTCCAGCCCCTCTGCGTGGGTCCCTGCTGACAGCCACAATGTCCCCGGCAGATGCCGAGCTCTTTGCTGCATTTCCCACCTTGCCTTCTCCTCTCACATCCCCATTCCAGGCTCAGCCACGCTGCTTTTGGAGGGGAAAATTCCTCAGTCACCAGTCACACCCAGACCATGAGAACAAGGTGGATGTCTCTGTCGGCGGCACCTTAGAATCATAGAATCGTCTAAGTTGGAAGAGACCCTTAGGATCATTGAGTCCAACCATCTACCCTACTCTACAAAGTTCTCCCCTACACCATATTCCCCAACACCGCATCTGAACGGCTCTTAAACACATCCAGGGATGGTGACTCAACCCCCTCCCTGGGCAGCCTATTCCAATGCCCGACCACTCTTTCTGGGAAAAACTCTTTCCTAATGTTCAGTCTAAACCTACCCTGTTGGAGCTTGAAGCCATTCCCTCTCGTTCTGTCATTAATTACCTGGGAGAAGAGACCAGCACCAACCTCTCTACAGTGTCCTTTCAAGGAGTTGTAGAGAGTGAGGAGGTCTCCCCTCAGCCTCCTCTCCCTCCAACTAAACAGTCCCAGCTCCTTCAGCCTCTCTTCATATGATTTGCTCTCCAAGCCCTTCACCAGTTTCGTTGCCCTCCTCTGCTCTCGCTCCAGCACCTCCAGATCTCTCTTGTGTTGAGGTGCCCAAAACTGGACACAACACTCCAGGTGTGGCCTCCCCAGTGCTGAGTGCAGGGGGACAATCACCTCCCTACTTCTGCTGGTCACGCTATTTCTAATACAAGCCAGGATGCCATTGGCTTTCTTGGCCACCTGGGCACACTGCCGGCTCATATTCAGCCGCTTGTCAATTAGAACCCCCAGGTCCTTTTCCTCCAGGCAGCTCCAGCCACACTTCCCCAAGCCTGTAGCAATGCACAGGGTTGGTGTGGCCCAAGTGCAGGACCTGGCACTTGCCCTTGTTGAAGCTCATACCATTGGTGTTGGCCCAATGATCCAATCTATCTAGGTCTCTCTGTAGAGCTTCCCTATCCTTCTCCCACACCGAGCTGTGCCCGTACCTGGGGACAGTCCATGCAGGACACTTGGTCAGGGACCGCTGCGAGTGACCAAGATGCCACTGAGGGTCTTACAAGACGGGCAGAGGTTCTCAGCCCATCTGGCGTGGCTCTGGTCAGGCTCACTCGGACAGAAAGCAGACAGCAGTCACAGCACCAAGAACAACAGTACTTTCCACTCGCTATAATCCCGCATCAGGGGAACTAAGGGACCTGACAAACTAGGACAGGAGGTCTGCAGGCTGTGGACTGAACGCAGCGTGCCAGGGCACCTTGCAAGCTTCAGCTGCACAGGCAGGGTATAGGCAACCCCCTGCCCAAAACACAAAGGAAAGCAGGTTATACACAATGTTTTGTCCTTCATGGCTTCTACAAATCAGCACACATAATGCAATCACTTACAGGAAAGCAATATCCTCCCCACCAACCGCTGCATCCAACACATCAAAAAAATAATTTAAAAAAAGATCAGTCAGTGGTTGTGCTACTCTTGCAGGCAACTGTGTGATAAGAGTTAAATAAAAGAGTTAGAGCTGGGAGAGTCAGCTGAAAGGTACGCCAATGACCCAAGGACGTAACAGCAGACAGGCAGCACTGAGGGATTAGTGGTTCTGCTGAAACCAAACTCCATGATAGAGCCTTCTCCGGGCTCACAAAAAAGCATTTTCAGGGCCCACGAGGAAGATCAGGTGCCTTCTGTGTCCCAGGCCCCGCTCGCAGGGTGGTCTGTCACTGCGCCAGGCGAGTTCATCCTGGCCTTGAGGTTGCCTTTGCAGATTCACTGTTCCCACCATTCGGTGCAGAAGGGCCTGAGACAACACACGTGCCCCGTACGCCGTGCACGGAGAGGTGACACCACCAGGGAGGGGTAGCCTATTGCTTGAAAAACCACGCAGTAGGACGCTGCCTCGCAGACACACACACAGACAGACACACACAACCCCTTGCCCACAGAGTTTGCCTTATTTCAGATTTTTTTTACCCGCTTCTCCGAGGCAGACAGGAATCCCTCTTCTGCCGCCTCCAGGAACTCTACGATGGGGCTCAGCTGTGTCACAGTCTGGATCAGCTCCTCCCTGCGTCCCAGCAAGCGAGCGGTCAGCGTCTCTCCCTCGTCTGTGCTCTCTGGGGGGAAGGGATTCAGAAACACAAGAGAAGAAACGAGTCAGTCTGAAGGAACTGACAGGCTCCTGAAGCGAGTGAGACCGAAAGATCTAAGTGAATAGCAAAGCTCATCCCAAGCACAAGCAGCAGAGGAAAACCACTTTACTATTCTCTTTAAACTCTATGAAAGGAAAACGTCTCATTTATCTAACAGAGCACAAAGCCATAAAGCAAGCTGGAGGTTAACACCAGGTTTGCGAGGCCACTGCTTTGTGTCAGACTCGAGTAAGAAAGGAGCTTTCAGGTTGGAGGCTCAGCTGTGCCTTGACCCAGGCTGGTTGCCCCCCATCGATCCAGCCCTCCAGGCAGCACTGGGAGAGCCCTGCACCCCGCTGCTGTGGGATGGAAATACCCCAGGATCTTGGCCAGCATAAGATAAAACTCCTGTATCCAAGTACAGATACAGGGTTTCTGGAGACCTGCTTTGCCTCTAGGGCAAGAAGCCAGAGGCTGCACCCACATCTCTACCTGTTTGCTGCTGGGCTTCTCCTCTGCCCCCTTCTCTCTCCAGCAAAGCTGCCTCCAGCTTGGGGTTCACGTCTTGAAACAGCTTTAGCAGAGACACGAGGGTCTGAGCATCCAGGGGCTGAGCATCCAGGGGCTGAGCATCCTTCACTCTGCTCAGCAGCTTCTTGAACACCGACTGTTCCCCTGGCTCTGCCAGACAGGCAGCCACAGCCTGCAATAGGACAGGTAAATGCGGGGACGGTTTTAGTAACAGTCAACTGTCCCCTACAAACCAACACAAAAAGCAGAATCCTTGGGGTTTTGCTTAATTTTTTTGTCCCCTGAGCAGACACAAGCTGAGCTCGCTACCAGCCAAGGCCCTGCACTGTCTTTTGTCTTTACAGTTCCACACACTGGAGCTGGTTTCACCACCAAACACATCTCTTCATTTCTTTCCCCAACAGCCAAATTCCCATGTGTCCAAGGAACTTAATAAACCATCATTTAAAGCCCGCTACTTTGGAAGCCCAAGGCTAGGGCAGGGGATTCTAGATTTCACTGCAGATCAAGGAGAAATCGCTTGCACAGAAAGCAGAGAGCATTTTAAGTGAGACTTTGAGGAATCCCCATCCTCAAGTCACAACGGAATCACGATTCCTAAAGAAAGATTTGGAGAGGAGACATGCCAGCCCCGAGCACCGTGGGTTTTCACATGCCTGGCAATCACCCACAGCTCCAAAATCCACTCCATTGACCCCAAACAGCAACCAGAGGCAAATATGCCTGCACCATTACGGAAATAAAAGGAAAAGAAATAAGCTGTAACTCTTTCTCCCATCTCCCCGGAGCCCTTTAACGCTGTAAATATTGCCCCTGAAGACACAGGCTCCCTGGCTCTCCAGGAGTGATGCCAGCCTTTCGGAGCAGGCGTCCTTTATTGGAGACTCCAGGGATGCTATAAAAGTACCTTTGAAGCGGAGAGCTCAGCCCCCCGCGCCAGAGCGAGCGGCCATTCTCGGCTGTCATTGTCATTTTTATTTCTAGGATAAAAAGACTGAATGCAACTGCTTGGGGCCGCACCAGGGGACGGTGGACCTGCTTTTCCTGGCAGGTGTAAACGCTCATCTATTAGGGCAGCGTGACAGTGCAGTGACCTATTGCAAAGAGTATCCACAGAGGGGACGCCGCGGGAGTCCCAGCCCTTACCCGCTCACGGCGTTTTTCCTGCTGAACAGAGAGACGTGGACATGAAGGGCTCTGTTATAAAGGAAGAAAGGAGATGCCACAGACGTGCTGAAGAACAAGCTTCAAGGTATTTTTTTTTTTTAACGCAAACATTAATTTGTAATGAGACTCGATAACCAGATCATGTTTGTTCTCAAGGTTTGCGTGCCTGGCCCCTTTCAGATCAAAACCATCGTGTAAAACACAAAATATCTTGACTCTCCCCATCCTAAAGGTGCTCAGCACCCTGCCAAATACATGTTTTCATGAATACGGATGGAAAGCACCTTGCATTGTCGCAATATTTTTTTTTAATTTTAATTTTAATTTTTCTTTAATTAAAATCAGAACAGCCTTGCAACCCAGAGCGAGCTCTAGGTAACGTCCCTTCCTCGGTGCATGGCCTTGGCTAATGGAAATGATTTTTCAGAAATTGAAAAGCTCTGCTATTGATAGTCTCTTTCTGGAAGACCTTTCCTTGGACACGTTGCTCAGTGGGAACAACAGCCTTTTAGCATTGAAAGAACACACAGGGCATTTTAGACTCACTTTAAAGCACTAACAATTCCCAAAGATCCTGGGAAAGATGGAGAAGTATTGATATAAGCAGGAATCCCAGCTTCCACTTGAGTCGTCATGCACCCAGGCGTTACAGCCTCATCCATTCGTTCACACTCACAAACGTTTCACAGCCAAATTGGCACAAATTAGTGCACATCCAGCCTCCAGACCGGAGGCAGAGCTGGGCTCTCAGATCAGGGAGCTTGGATCTGGGATCTTGCTCATTCAGCTCTGGCCTAAGCTAGAGCTGCGCCACCAAATAGGTTCAATGTCCACTGAAAAGTTGGGTCTCAGTTGAAGGTGTCACTTCTGGTGGCCACAAGAGGACTCAGTAGCTCAATACCGCTACGGTCCAACACCACAGAACAGCCCTCTCAGTTCATCCCAAACCTCCCCATGGCCACGGCAGCCCCCAAGCAAGCTCTGAACAGCAACCCCTGCAGGTAACACTGCAGAAGGTAGGTTACCTATCTGTGCATCATCTCCACATCTTCCAGATTTTTCCAAATTTCTTTCCTAACACAATCAATTCCTACACTACTGTGTCCCTTTGTCCCACCACAGGATCTCCTGCTCTGTTCCATTGCTCCTTATTATTTCCTGCTCCTTCTGACATCCCCTGCTGCTCTGGGTAGGAAGATGCCCAAGTCTGCTCGTGCAGAGCCACAACCTGCTTCTGAAATGTGCAAGAGCTGAGCCAGTGCTGTGTTCTCCCAGCCAGACACTCATCTCCTCCTCACACTGACCCACAACACTCCCAGAAAGCCAGAACCTCCAAGACTTCCACCTCCCTCTCCAACATAAGCATTAGATTAAGGACTTCTTGGGCTGGGACGGGGATACTTCAGGAGCAGCTGGTGGCTGTCCCTGCAGGGAGTGACCCTGAGCCTGGGCTGTGCTGACCTCAAGTGTTGTGCCAACCTGAGGATGTCCTGGCACCTGGAGATACTTCAACCAGATGGGCAAGTAACGCACATCCCACCCGAGTGTGTGATGGCCCGTAACTGAAGAGGGATGTGGGCAGAAAGGGAGGGCAGCTCAGGGAAGCCACTAGACCAGATGGTCGCTAGCAGGTAGACAAGTAGGGTTATGGATTTTCATGCCTTTTCCACTCTCCTGTTCCCACCATGAGAGCACATCTCAGCAAAAAGCCACTTTAGTGACAATTACAGTGCAGTCTCTTTGGGGGTGTGGGTTCATATCCCACCGCTGCCACCAACCCTTAGTAAGTTCGCAGACGACACTAAGTTGGGTGGCAGTGTCAACCTGCTGGAGGGTAGAAAAGCTCTGCAGAGAGATCTGGACAGGTTGGATCTAGAAAAGCTCTGCAGAGAGATCTGGACAGGTTGGATCGATGGGCCGAGACCAACAGGATGAGGTTCAACAAGGCCAAGTGCAGGGTCCTCCACTTGGGTCACACCAACCCCAGGCAGCGCTACAGGCTGGGGGCAGAGTGGCTGGAGCTGCCCAGCAGAAAAGGACCTGGGGGTGTTGGTGGACAGCAGGAGGAACATAAGCCAGCAGTGTGCCCAGGTGGCCAAGAAGGCCAACAGCATCCTGGCCTGGGTCAGGGACAGCATGGTGAGTAGGACCCGAGAGGTGATAGTTCCCCTGTCCTGGGCACTGGTGAGGTCCCACCTCGAGGGCTGTGTCCAGTTTGGGGCTCCCTACCATAAAAAAGACATTGAGGGGCTGGAGCTCAGAGAAGAGCAACAAAGATGGTGAGGGGTCTGGAGCACAAGTCTTGTGAGGAGAGACTGAGGGAGCTGGGGTTATTCAGCCTGGAGAAGAGGAGGCTGAGGGGAGACCTTCTTGCTCTCTACAACTACCTGAAAGGAGGTTCCAGAGAGGTGGGGGTCGGTCTCTTCTCCCAAGGAACAGGCGACAGGACTAGAGGAAATGGCCTCAAGTTGCACCAGGGGAGGTTCAGGCTGGATATTAGGAAAAATTTTTCCACCGAAAGGGTTATCAGACATTGGAATGGGCTGCCCAGGGAGGTGGTTGAGGCACCATCCCTGGAGGTGTTCAAAAGAGGGGTTGATGTGGTGCTGGGAGATATGGTTTAGTGATGGTGTTGCTTTTTGTTTGCTGTGGGTGTTTATTTTTTGTCAGAATTAGGTTGACAGTTGGACAAGATGATCTTGAAGGTCCCTTCCAACCTAGAAGAAGATTCTGTGATTACTGAGTGATCTCCCTCGAACATCAGCTTTAGAGTGAACGCAGCACCCAAAGAGGGTGGGGAGGGACCTGCAATAGACAGGCTGAAAGCCTCGGGGTTTGGGTGACAGAAGCAGCCAGCTCCCTTCAGATCCCTCCTGCACAAGCCAAGGCACATTCAGTTACAAGAGTCACCCCTGAACATGGTAAACCCCATGCCAGTACTTCAGTGCCACCTCCATTGCCCAAGGAGAGCTGCACTGGCCACCCAGCGAGCTGCAGGAGGCACCACGGGGAAACTTCAAGAAACTTAATCATCAGTCCTCTGTGAATACAAGCTGCTTTGGGTTTTTTTTTACTTGTTAATTTTTCGTGTCTATTAGGTGAAGAAAATATATTAAAAAAACCCTAGAAGCCTGCAGAGACAGAGCCACTGCCCCCAGGGCCGGTGGCACAGACAGCACAGGGAGTAGCTGGAGCAGAGAGAAGCTTGTAGGCTGTGACTGCACCATGAGGTCCATCAGCTATCACTGTGCACACAATAATCAAAGAAAAACTAGGTTCCTGCATCTGGTTGAGAAATCTGCAGTGCTCTTTCTTCCAGCCTGCGTTTGTACAGGAGTGAGGAAGCAGACCCCGGCACCAGAAGGCTCCATGGAGAACGCTGACCCCCTGCTCGCTCCACACGAGAGGGACAAAAGCTCAGCCCAAACTCCACTCAAGTACACCAGAACAAGGGGAAAAAAACTTCTCCAGCTCGGTCACCACAAAATAAAACCTGCGCAACCTATCACTCCTAATCAGGATGCAGAAGGTAACAGGAAATTTCTTTCTTCTGCCGCATCCAGAAATCCCTGCACCTGCAAACGAAGGACGACAATAATTGGACAGGCCTATAGGCAATGGAAATGATCCACAAGAACAGTGACATTTATGCTACGTGGGAGAATCAACGCTCCCCCACTTCATCTGAACCCAGTAGTAGAGGGAACAAATGAGCTGTGCAATAATTTGAATTGAGTTTCTCTAAGAGAGCACAGGAAGATAAGACTTGACACCAGCAAAGCTCTTCTACGCTTCCCCAAATTACTGCAATTTCAGTCTTGTTCTCATTTCCAAGCAGGTTTCATCCAGGCCAGAACCAAATTAGGTAGAAATAGTTTATGTGAGATACACAGAGAGACTCTAAAACAAAAACAACCCCCAAAATCACATCTCCCTATGCAGAAAAGCAACGCGTCTGCATTTTTCAGCCCAGGGAGCAGAACATATAACATCAAACTTAGAGAGAAGCAACAATTCTCACAAAAGCAAGCCCTGCTCCAAAACCTCCTTGGGGAAAAACCCCATGGCCCAACAAATCTCCAGTGGAGGTAGCAGGAAATAAGGCAGCAACAGCAGAGGGGAGCAGACAGGAGCACGGCAGGGAACAGTGCACCCATGTGGGTACGAGCTCACGAACAAAGGAACAGAAATACAGAGGCTACATTTGGGGCAAAATGCCACCGAGACCAGAGCAGCTTCAACACCAGGATGGCTTCAGTGTCAGGGGCAGGTCTGCAAACCCCCCACCAACACCCACAAGTCCTCCATGCTTTGGTCTCCAAAACGTATCGCTGCCTGCCCTTGGGGATGAGCCATCACAAAAGGCTGCTGAGCAGAAGAAGGATATGCACGAGGGGTGGGCAACCTCCCCGGTGGCAGGGCAAGCGCGCCTGGCAGCACCACTTAGTGCAGAGAAACAGTATCCCAGTGGCTTCCAGACCAACTTTTACTTGCCCAAAGGCACCTATGAGACTTCAAGCAAATAACTAGCAAAATAATACAAAAAGGAAAAAAATAATAATCCATTGACGTCTACCGCTGGCATAATCTCAGCCGTAATTACGCACCACGAGCTGGGCTCTTTGGAGCTGGACTTGCACTTTAAGCATGACTTTAAAAACAGACCACTGTGTTTCCCCTGAAGAAAACACCGGGCACTTGTGGGAAAAAGCTATTCCTTTTGCTGGAAACAGAACCCGGGCTCAGTGCTGGTCCCTCAGGTCCTGCTTGTCCCAGGGGGGAGCTCAGGGAGGGACAGGTCTGGCTGAGCCCTGGTTTACAACAGGCTGCAGCCTGTCCCCCCACTGCCTGGGGGCTGCCACTTTTCATGCCTGTCACAGCTGAGAAGTGATTTTTTTTGTGAAGGCTTAAAGAAAATCCATTTCTCATTTATTCAGCGTTTATTTATAGCTGCAGAAAAATTGTCCAGCTGCTGTTTTGCCGTCAGACACCCAAACTGTCCCCGAGCTCCACAGCCTCTCGCTCGGCTCCTGTTGCAAACACTCATTTGGGAACACAGGGGCTGGGGCACAGGGCTGTGAACCTCACCCGCTGGGTCTTGGAGGTGCTGAGGAAAGACGAAATAACAGCAGTATTTTTACACAGCAGTAGCAAACAGGGCTGTGAGGCAGAGCAGGAGGGAGGCAGCAGCCCTGCCCGGGCACTCTGCCACAGCGGTTCTGCCCCGGGGGGCAGTGCAGGCGGGCAAGGGGAAGGGATGCCGGCACAGGCAATGCCAGGGAGCTGCCAAATCCCTTCTGGCAGTGCCATCCACATCCCACAGCACCCTGCTCAAGTTGCCAAGGTGCAGAATAGGTAAAACCTTAAACCTGACATATTTTTCTGATCAGGGCAACAATCAAACAAAACCCCAATCCTTCTCAGGGCACGTGGGTATGCTGAGAGCAATGTACTCACAGTACCAGTCAGCCTGGTCAGGCTTGGGCTTGCTACTACAAACACAAATTAGGACCCACATCTCCCTCCTCAAACCCCAGAGATGTTAAGCTCAGCACCATCAGGAGGGGCAGCAGCTCAGGGAACATGTGCTTCCCTCCAAGAACATTTTAACACTTATCAGAAAAGAAACGTGTAGTCCCTGACTCAAGGGAGTTCTCCTCCCTGCTGTCATATGGTTTCGGGTTTTTTTCTAATAAACACGTTGCCTTTCAAAAAGCAATTTTTAAAATTTTTAAAAGCAGAATGCCACCACGGCCAAAACATCCCATGTCCCACGGTCATACTGGGACTGGAAGGACCAAACAACTTGAATCCAGACAGCTTCCCAGCCAACAAACGCACGGGAACGCAGACAGCATCACAGCCCCCGACCCAGGGAATAGTATTTCTCGGCTTCAAAAGGTCAGCTCACCACGGAGCCACCAAAAAGCCAGCAATAAAAGTCACATACTCATTTTTCCACACACAAAAAAGGTACACAGGGTGGTTCACGCAGCCTGGTATGAAAAACACTTTATCAGAAACAGACGGGGTGAGGAGAAGCACAGTCCCATCCTCACTCCAAAGCGGCCACAGGTTTTTCTGCAGCCCCTGCGATGGCGCAGCAGCACGAGTGCCTACCCCGACTGCCGCCATCATATCCAAGCTCCGGGTCCTCCTGTCCCACTGTCACACCAACAGGGACCTGCTGGTCCTGGGGTGGTATTGGGCCAGTGCGAGAGCTGGGACCTGGTTACCCTTGGTCAGAGCCCAGAGCATCCTTCAGCATTAACCAAGCAGCAGACTCAAATAATCCCTCCAGCAGTAACTCCAGCGTCGTTCATCAGCAGTGACTGCTCTCAGCATTGTTCATCAGCAGTGACTGCTCTCACAGCAGCACATCTCCAGGAGAAGCGCTGCGAGGAGGCACCCGTTGCCCCCCCATGAGGCTCCCCCCCGGAGCCGCCTGCCATCCACAGAGTGCAGCAGATGCTCCGCGGCAAGCCCTCGCCTAGGGCTCGGCATGTCTATTTTGGGATCTCATATGGCAGTCGTTTACAAGTGGATACAGTTCCCAAAAGCAAATGGCATAAACAGGAGGAGAGGAATCAGTGCTGGAGCTCTCCTACAACACGAGGAGGATGTCTTCAGGGCAGGACACACGCTTCTTTACCTGTGTGCACGAGCAGCTTGCTCTTACAGATGCTTGTCTCCAGGGGTTGCTCAGCTGGGCACATTTTGCCCTTCAAACAAGATCCCCAGTTGCCCATGAAACAACTTCCTAAACAGGGAACAAACTATTCTAGCCCTCAGCAGGGGGAAGAAAAAACTTGTATCACTTACCCAAATAAACACACCTACCTCCTTTTGAGAGGCACCAATTTCTCTGCACTCTTCTAGTCTTTTCAACACAGCTCGGGCATCAGAAAGGGCCTCAGAGAAAACACTTTCATATTGAAGAAAGAAATCCAGTTTACAGCTTTTGCTCTCTGCTGCTGTGTGAGAGAAACAAGATGAGTTATTTGCTAATTGAAGGGATTCACAGAAAGCATGATGTGATTGAAAAGCATCAGTTTGTAACCAGCACATCAGCTATAATAGGGGAACTGTGACTCACAAATCCCTTCTAAAGATATCACGCAGCCTGGAGGGAAAACCAACAGTTTATTTAACACCAGTTAAAAATGGAACATTTATTTTAAACCCAGTGCAGCCTCCATTTCCCTTCCATGCTGAACAGGAGTTTAAAGGATAAGGTAGCATTAGCAGGCAACTCTGCTCACTTAATGTCACACAGATTGCTTTCCAACCTCACGTCCCGCACTGACGCAGATCCCACTGTACGTCAGGTGCAACCACACCCAGGGGTAAGGAAAGTTTTGCTCACTCCAGTTCTGGTAAAGCGAGCATTCTGGTGAGAATGAAGGAATTGCAAAGGCCAAAGGGAGTATCACACAGTGCCAAAGGAATAAAGCACCTGCAGCAAAGGGGGGTACGTGTTGGCACTGTTCCCAACCCAGGACAAATTAAAAAGAACAAACACAGAGGAATCTTCCCCCATAAGGATCTTCCCCCATAAGAGGCAAACATGAGCCAAAGCAGTTGCAAATAAGAGGGAATGCTGTGCCCAGACCCATAAAGTCTCACCTAAATCTCTGGCTCCTTCTTTACCCTCCGGAGGCTCAGGAAGCTCCTCTTCTGCACTGCCATCCTCCTCAGGCTGAGCAGGGTGAGAGCCTGAATCCTCCTGCAGGGACCTGGAGTCACTCAGCATCGCATCCTGGAGAACCCAGGTGTGATTCATGGCAAGTTCCTGACCAGGAGGAGAAACATCTGCTTCCATTTCTGCTTCTACTGTGACAGGAGAAGGGGAAACTCTCTGAGGGATGAGGGTATCTGTTTTTCCTTCAGCAGGTTTTTCAGACTGAGGCAGATTATCAGCTTCAGCGTGGTTTCCTGATGAGTCTGCTGCCTGGCCGGAGACTCCTCTCACCACCGGGTCCTGAGCCGAACAGCTGATGAGGTCCCTGAGGAGGTTTTTGCAACTAACAGCCACATCAAACATCTGCAGACTATCTGCCACAGAGATTACTTTGGTGAAATTGTGTTTCCCCAGTGGGAGTTTACCACTATACATCATCTCCAACAAGAGCCCAAACTCCTCCGGGGTCACCACGGAAGCATCAATGGAGATGGTGTCTGTGCTGTCCAAGAGGGATTTAAAAAGCAGGCTGGCAGCAGCCAAAACCACCTTGTGAGCTCTAAAATGAACGTTCCCAATGAAGATGGTGCAATCGCAGAACCGCTGCTCCTTGCAGAGAGCACAGAGCTGCTGCAGCAGCTGCCCGCTGTAACCTGGAAGCTCCATGGCACCAGAAGCTCCTGGGCTCCTCTCACTGTGGTCTCCACTTCCACAAAGCTCAGCTAGCGAAAAAAACAAAGGAACCCGTTAGCACTTTGCTCAGATACTAGCAAGACAGACAGAAAGGGTACGCAAAAATTACTTTTTGGTTTACACCTCCTAGTAGCTCACTGTGCTGCAGTTCAGTGGTTACAGCAAGAAGAGGCCCCTTCTGAACTCACGCTCCCCAAATTCAGCAACTTACCTCGCTACAGCTGAAGGGTCTAGATACTGCTCAAATTAAAATACTTCAGAAAGAGCTTGGAAACGAGTACTGAGTCCCAGAAGTTATAAAATGGAGAAGAAAACTCCCTGATGTGCCTCTGTCAAGAGCTGAAGGTTTGAATGTTCTTCAGACCAGGCACCAATTCAGGAGCTGGTTTGGAAAAGGCAGGTGGGGAAGCAGCACAGAGGGACCTGTTCAGACCATCTTCCAAACACAGAGGAGAATCTGAGGTGTTGGTTTTGACCTGCAAAGCACAAAGTGGTTTGGGACCCGTTAATTTTCTCCCCACATCACTGCTAAGATCAGCAGGGGCACGCAAGCATTGGAGATTGAGGTCTGCTCCCAGGCCAGGGCTTCCAGCACACCCTCCTCAGCACCCCCTTCTCAGCTCACCACGGCCCAAACTCATTGATTTACAAGGCTTTTCCCCCAAGCTATAATTTCTTGCAGAAGTCCACAGCCCTAATCTCATTTACCAGAACCTCCCTTTGACTTTTCCCCCCCCACCATTGCAGGAGGGAGTACAGATAAGACATCTGGCAACAGAATTTTTATCAGCAGGATATCTGGAGTTTTTATCTAAACTAGACAAGATAAAGATGTTACTGCCTTGTCCACCCACTAGGATGCCTAATGCTGGTGCTGGCAATGATGCTGAAACAAAACAGTGTGAGCACCAGAGGAAGAGCACCTGGATGGACACGATTTGCATAACCTTCAACTGCTTAACATCTTTGCACCCAGCTTCGTACTCCTGTAGAGAGCAGGAGCAATATTGCCTATCATCAGGGCAGGAGCTTTAATGAGCTGAGGCTCATACACCACCTTGAAGCACTGCCTCGCACAAAAGCAGACTCGGAGCAACTCCCAGCTTGTACCACATTGCCAGTGGTGAGCAGATACTGGGCGCAGGTTGGGGTCTTGCTCCTGCAGGGCACCAGCCCCTCTGGAGCTCAGACTCTGTGGGAAGCAGGACCTCCTGCCCGCAGGCAGGACCCCAGCTGTCCTTCTGCAGGGCACTGCCTGCGGTGGCTGGGGGAGACAGGCTTCAAGACAAGAGACATCGCTTCCTATCAAAGCTCCAGCCGGCTGAGCAACTGGTTGGTGGATACCACCTGTGCATGGGAGCTCTCCTGCCCGGCCAAGAGCTCCTCTGTGCTTTACAGATGAAGTAACTTGCTTTTCAATCACCAGGATAAGATCACAGATGGTTCTGACATCAGCTCAAAGCAGAGGTGTCATGCTCTCCATCTGAATGCCTTTGAAGAAAGAGCACCGGGCAGGTGGATCCTCTTCTGGAAGACAAGGAACCTAAGCAGTCACTGACACCCACCCTCCTGCTTCCCAGAAGCTTCTCTGTGTACACCACCACCACAGGCTCTGCTCTGCAGCTCATCTCTGCTACTTTGCCCGTTCCAGATCCACAGGGCCGGCCGCCTGCACTTCCAGCCTATCAAACACACGGGCCCTGCTCTCCTCCCACGCTGCTGTAAATCACCAGTAACCAGGCTGCCACCAGTGGAGCTGCTGCTGGTCGTGGGAGAAGAAAAATACCCGTTTCTTTTGCCAGACTCGATGTAATAGCGGTTTTAGTCCACCCACTCCTTCCCTGGAGCTGAAGGACTTCCAGTATCTGAGATGAAATTGGGTCTGCTGGTTAAATAATAATAGCTGTGGCTCTTCCTACAAAAGGACAAGCAAGGAACATCAATGTCCTGGAAGAGACGTCTGCTCACTTTGCCATGAATAGCCTTCTGCATAAAACCTCTCGCTTCCACTGTGGCAAGCTGGAAGATGCTGCAGCACCTTCTGCTCCCTCTATTCCTGGCAAGAACATGAAAGATATATTTGCCCATGATAGCTCAAAACAGTGAAGCTCTAAGCAGCCCAGCAGCACCTCCCCTTCTTTATTACAGCAACTCAGAGCACTGGAAAATGTGTCCTGAGCAATTAGATCAGACTTATTTGTTTAAATACATTCTTTAATGATAGACACCCAAAGACCCAGTACTGTCAAAGAGAATGGACATTTTTTTTAATGAGGGGTGATGGCCAAGACCATCCTCAAGGCAATTGCTCCCTACTTAGAACATGCTTCAGGCTTTTATTCAAAGCTTATGGCAGAAGGGACCACCACCAGCAATGTGATTTCTCATTCGTCACTGCCTCCTAGATTTCTGGACTCAGTAAACGGGGTTTGGCTTAAGCTTCTCTTCCAGCAAGGTGCCCAGTCATGATGAGAAGGGGTTTTTAGGGGAGGACCCTCCACTGCCATAGTTACTCTAACTGTTAAATTACATGCCTCGTTTCTTACCTAAATTTCTCTGGCTTCACCTCCCAGCCATCTTCTAGATGGCTTTCAGGAGATCTGGCAGGGTGACTGGGCATCTCTGTGAGAGCAGGGAACTAACCCTACAGCAGCAAGGAGTGCCTGCAGGGCACGAGCCATCTGCCTCTGCCAGCACCACCGGTAAGAAAAAGCCATTTGTTACTTTTTCAGCTTAAAGCTGCTTCTCTGCACCCTCTCTGGAGGCAGGCTCACCGGGGACTTCTTACAAATTTCAAACTTCAGGTAAAACATGGTTTAAGTGGGCTGCTTCTGGGACCTCTCACACCCGAGCCACACAAGCGCTGCCCTCTTCCAACCACCGGCTCACGTGAGTCACAAGCAGGGGCAAAGGAGACAGAGGTACTTGCTCATCTCAGTTGCTCAACACCTTGAGCCTGGTCCTGCCACCTTCCCAGGGAGAGCATGGAAGTGGCTCAGGAGTTTTCATTCCATTGATTTCCAATGAGACTGTGAAGTCAATCAATTTGAGCCAAATTTTCAAAAGTGTCTAAAATTCCTAAGGCTCTACTTGAGCACATGTCAATAAATGTCTTCCTGTCATCCTTCAGCAGCAGTTACCACCCGTGACTGCTCTCGGGTCACCCACTCAGAATCATAGAATCATCCAGGTTGGAAGGGACCTTCAAGATCATCTAGTCCAACCACCAAGCTAACTCTGAAAAAAACCAACATCACTAAACCATGTCCCCAAGCACCATGGCAACCCGTCCTTTGAACACCTCCAGGGATGGTGCCTCAACCACTTCCCTGGGCAGACCATTCTGAGGCTTGATAACCCTTTCAGTGTAAAAATTTTTCATAATATCCAATCTGAACCTCCCCTGGCACAACTTGAGGCCGTTTCCTCTTGTCCCATCACCTGTTCCCTGGGAGAAGAGACCGACCTCCCCTGGCTACACCCTCCTTTCAGGGAGTTGGAGAGAGCGAGAAGGTCTCCCCTCAGCCTCCTTTTCTCCAGGCTGAACACCCCCAGCTCCCTCAGAAGTTCTCCAGACCCTTCTCCTTGTGCTCCAGACCCCTCACCAGCTCCCTTGCCCTTCTCTGGACCCGCTCCAGCCCCTCAATGTCTTTCTTGTGGTGAGGGCCCCAAAACTGGACACAGCACTCGAGGTGGGGCCTCGCCAGTGCCAAGTACAGTACTTCAGCAAAGAAGCCCCTTCTTCTGAGTCTCACAAGTACAGGAGGTCCAGAAAGGGTCTGCAGCAAACATTACCCTCCACCGCCCAGTTCCAGCTCTTTCTTCCTTGTCCTCATACCCTTCCACAGTTTGAGGGGATCATGTCTTTTTCTTTAAGCTACACTAGAATACAAAAAGGATATGTTGATGGCAACAACTCTTCTTCACAGAGGAGGAGGAGACAGGACCACCCAATTCTAGCTACAGAATTGAAAAGGAGTTTCCAAATTAAATTACTTCTCTTCATTATTCATATAATTACTTTAATCTATATTCAACAGATTCAAAAGCCATCCACGTCACCAGGTTCATCAAAAAATAATTGAAATTTGGGACTGAGCAATTTAGCAATTAGACATTACAGAGATAGGTGTTCCAGCAATGCACAGACGAGACCATCCCTCCCGTGTAGTTACGAGGCTGCCGCAGCCTCACACCATCAGAAGGCTCATGACGAGGCACAGAAAGAATTTTAATGCTGCTGTGGACTTAGCAAAAAGATTCTGCATGCCCCTCACTTCCATCATTAAGGGTTTTTACAAGGTGCTGGTCAACACAACTGCTGGCATTAACAAAATAATGCCAAAAGCTCCTTCCTGCAGTGATTAGTGGCATCTCAGTGGCTGGCTTGAGATGCATTCCATGCCTGAAATTCTTCCTGGCGATGCACATGGAGCGGGCTTTTTTTAGCTTTCAAAAAAAAAAGAAATTAAAAAAGAAATATAGAATATTGCTGTCCTGCCAAGAAACCATCCCACCTTTTTAAAGGCACAAACCCGCAGCCTTGTGCACCCTCTGCTGCCAGCACAGCGCCCTGCAGTCAGTGACACTGAAAGCCACCCGTGTACCTGCTGCAGAAGTCGAAGAAAGTGATTCCTACACAAGCTCTAAAAAGCTAAAACAAAGCAGGCAGAAAAAAAATAAATAAAACGGACAGAAAGAGATAAGCAAAATGGAAGAATCCAACTTCTCTCTCTTAAGGAAACGGCACTTCTTTCGGAGCGGATCAGGGGTTCTCCCAGGAACAGCCCAACAACCCTCTCAGCTCAGGGGAGCTAAAATCCAAAGTGGCCACCGAAGCAAGCGCAGGTCACAGCCCAGGAAGGTTCGCTGCTCCTGTGCAGAGCTCACCCACCTCTACACATTTTGCACTTTACTCAAAGGCTCATATTAAAACACCCGTGAAATCAGTAAATGCAGCAGGACAGAAAGCTGAGATTCGTTCTCTCGTGTTCCCTGGCCCCACAGTCCCTTGGGTACCACAGCAGCCCCCAAGCCATGGGCAACTTTCCGTTTTCAGCTCAAAGGAGTTAAGGGCAGTGACAGCCTTAAATCAGAATTTGAATACTTTTTGTGTGTGTTTACCAGTTTCCTGTTTTCTTGTTACTAAGATGATGACCTTACAAAGAGGGTTATTGGAAAGCCAGAAAATCATGTACTGCAATTCAATTTTCTTACCTCTCCCACCAAAAGTAATTCAGTCTTTGTAGTGCTGAAAGAGGCTGAGGGGTCATTACCTTTCTCTGGGGGGCTCCAGAGGGCCAGAGCAGGCAGATCTCCCAGAGGATAATGTAAAACCCAGTACTAGGAGCCAGGGCACACCAATTTGTTTTTCAATCTATTTTATTTCAGTTCAGAGCATCAGTGCAGACAGATAACAGGGGAAAATAAGCAACACTTTGACTAAATTCAGCACTCCACAGTCTCTAAAGGCAGCAGAAAATACCACTCAAAACCAGGCAACACTTTGGCTATCTGTCTGCACTGATGCCCTGAATGAAAATATAATAGATTGGAAAACAAATAGGTATGCTCCAACTCTTAACAGCATGTTTTCCATTACTCTTCAAAGAGAGGGCTGCTGCCTAACCCTCCTGGAATAGGGCTGCCTCAATGAAAGCAAAAAATCACGCAGTAGGAAACCAGCACAAACCCAAAACAATGGCCAAAGTTTGCTCCAATCTCTGCCCGTCCCTTTCTTGCCCAAGAACACTGAAAGCGCTAATTACATTTTGCAGGTTCTCATAACATCCTCTAAAAAAAAAAAAAAAAAAGCTGGACAACTGAACTGCTGTTTGCCAGACAGGTTTACATCAGAGAAGACTGTATGTTGTAGTTTATTCGTGGCTTTTTTTTAAAGAAAAAACAACAACAAAACACTACTTCGACCAGCTTTTGCAATCCATTTTGCTGTCAGCAGAAGTGCAGAAGACATCTGTTACACCCCAAAGCAGACAAGGTACAACACAGCCACAATATCCCTTGAGCCCAATGCTTCTTCATGCAAAAAGGGGGGAAAAAAAAGCTTTAAAATGACACTTCTCAAGAGTGGTCAGCCCAAAACGGGGAGTGATTCCCTCAGACTTGTTAGTAAAGAACACAGAATTACTCTGAGCTGAATCTATTGAGAAAGTAAGTCAGGAGGCACCTGGACCTCCCGCACTGTCACCTCTTCCATCAGGCCTCCGTGCCCTGAAGCTCCATTAAGGCAAAAGGACAACTCTTCAAACACAAGGGCAGCTGCTTGGAAACACAGAGAAGGATGCTGCGATGCAAAAGCCTTAACAGCATTTACCCAGGAGCCAACTTGCTTCCTCCATCTCCTTCTATAACCACCGAGCTGGGCGACAATGGGCACGTTTTCAGCACCTTGTTTACATGGTGTGTTGTGGCAGTTACCTCAAAATACACTGGAGAGATGGAACAGGAGCAAATCAGCAGCTCACGGAGGCTGGGGTGCACAGCTGGGAGAGGACTGCCGCTCTGGTCTGCACTCCAACAGCCTGCTCCTGTATCACCCCGTCCTAGGACTGCAGTTTGAAACCCAAATTCCTCCTCAAACACAAGGCACTCGGTACATCTGAACCAAAAACCTGCAGAATGATGATGCCTTATGTCATTGCTGGGCCAATATATCACCTGTGCCACCCTTCCCTTCCCGCAGAGATGAAATTACCCCCAAGACTGTCTCTCTCTGGGGAGGAGATGGGTTTTATTGACGCAGACCCACCTCAGCACATTTCCATAATAAATCTAATCCAACCTGGGAACAACCTGCTACTGAACGGGGCAGCCCTGCGCCTCTGCAGCAGTTCTGTTGAGCTGGTGATCACACAAGAAACTGGATCAGACCACTGATTTCTCGGTGCAGAGCAAAACAACCTATTTATTTGTCTCTTGATGGGTCAGTCTTCCACAATGATCTCAGTGAACAGACATAATCAGCATTCCAAAGAAAGGAGGGGAATCTGCTATGGCAAAAGGCATGGAAGAGCAAGATAATTCCCTTCCATGCTTACCCTTAAAACAACTTTCTGGAGAGGTTCACAGCTTCTGCCCAAGCAGGGGACACAGTTCTGAGAGGCCCTAAAGCGCATCTAATGAGGAACATCTCAGTGGGGTCAGTGACATAGAGGTGACAGGCTCACATGTAGAGCGGAAATTGCAGTGGAAGCATCTTTGCTTTTAGGTGTAGGCTGCAAAACGACAGAGCACTGCAATCAACCAGCCCCCTTCAGAAGAAGGGACACGAGAAGGGCTGTAACTGAGGGGCACGGCAGTTCGCCACATTTTGGTCCCCCCGTGCAGCACCCATCAAGCACCCCCTGATTTAACCCAGCGCTCCCGGGGGATCCACCTCCGGGCCAGGCTGCAGGCCAGGCCGGCCCGCGGGCTCCCTTCAGCCGCCTCCAAAGGCCTGGCAGGAGGAGCCGGTGTCTCCCCGCGGGTAAGGACGAGCGCACCGGGCCCCTGCCTCGGGAGGTGACGCACCAGCCGGGCCCCCGCGCGGGTCTGGCACTGAGTAGGGGGGAGGCCAGGCCGGGGATCCCGGCGGAGCGGGACATGCCAGGAACGGGGCCGGGACCAAGCCGGTAACCCCTCGGGGACCGGCCCGCCGCGTAACGGCCGGGCGAAGCGGGCGAGGCCCAGCCGCCCCCGTCGCCATGGTTACCTTTATTGGGCGCGGCGCGGCGGACAGGGCGCGGCGGCGGCGGCGGGAACAATAAAGCTTCAACAACAGCCGCCCCTCCCCTCCGAGGCGCGGGGCCGCCCCGCC
>JAHREE010000361.1:71152-136070 GCA_033628505.1 Tringa tobata | reverse complement strand
CAGAACATGTTGAGAACATCAGGCTTTCCAAAGTGCATCTTCAGTGTGTCTTCACCTTCTCCATCAGATGTCTGCCTTGAGTGGCCCCCAGGAAGTCCAATTCCCAAACTCTGGGGTTGCTATTGCAGCAATGTCATATCTGTGATCCATTACTAGATGTGATCAGGTTTCTTCCAGTCTTTTCACAGACAGGTTGGAGTTTCAGGAGGCTGCAGAGATTCCTTTCAGGATGGGGCATAGCACTTGTCTTCAGCTGAGCATCAATATCCAGCCCTGGCACCGCTCCAGGCATGCCTTCATCCTTGGCTCAGTGTGCCTAGGCATCTGTCCATGATGTCAGCCCTTCAGTCCCCTGGAATTAGTGCCTGGCCTCTTTTAAGCAAAATCCCACCCTAAATGTGGCCCAGAACTCACCCCTCACCTGCTGGTAGGAGCTGCTGGTATCTGTCATGTTGATTTTCTGTGATCTCACCAAGCTTGCTATACAAATGATTGTCCTGTCTCAGTACCTGCTTCTGTAGGTGGTAACATCTCTTGAGCCTTTCCTCCCAGCCATGCCAGTGCTCCAACAAGCTGAAAGGCTGCAGATCCCTCTGCGAGTGTGGGGCAAAGTAAGCCCAGCTCAACTCACTTGAACTCTCTTGTTCTCAGAGCTGATCTCCAAAGCTCCTCAGCAGGGGCTTCTTCATGGTGACCGGGGGTTGCTCTGTATGCGCTGCAGGGAGCTGCTAGGTCCATCCCCTTCCAGAGGACACTGTCAGCAGCTCCTTTTCTGTCTGAGCACAACCTTCTTTCGTCCGTAGGTGCTCTGCTAGCAAAGCAGTGACGTTCTGGAATGGCAGGATCCCTGCTGATCCCCTGCAGATCTAGGATTTCCCTGCTCCTAGAAGCCGCAGACTGCACTGAGCACAGAGCAGTTCCTTCTCTGCTGCCCAGAGCCATACATTTTTCTGTCCACTCTATTTCCTTGTGCCCATCGCTCTCGGCCAGCGTGTCTCAAACAATAGCAGCTACCCCTCATTAGTGATCGTTTCTCCTAACTGTTAGTCTCGTGATGTTCCTTCTGTGTTAGGTCTACTTCTCTCAGCATCTCCCCTACATGTTGTGCTTTACCACCTCTGCAGGCCCATGCTGATGCAGAGTTCCTTGCACAGAATCAAGTATCTATTTCTTCTCCCATGTCTTGGCTTTAGGTAAAAAGCAGTATCTCCATACTCTCATTTTTTTCTGATGACAGCACCCATCAACACCTCTCTCAGCTGTTGTAGTGCTTCAGACACCATTCCTGGGCTGAAGAGTCTGTTCTTCCAGAAATCGTATCCCCATTTAGATAATAAAGGGTTTTCCTTTCATTTTCCTGTCTCTGCTCCTGGTGGCCAGCTCTGCACACAGCCTGTTTTTCCTTCCATGCATGTGCATGCATTTGTCTGCGATCCAGCATCCCCGGTGGTCCGGGTCCCTCCGTGTTGTCCATTTGCTCCGTTTCTAGGTGCTGATTTGTTTTCCTATTAATCTCCCTCCTTCTCTCGCTGCAGCTCCCCCCAGACTGATCGCTGCCAACACGTTTCATGTATCGTGTGCTGCGTAATAGCGCAAGGGAAGGGGACTCCCTGCCTGGAGCCTGGGAAGGGCTATTTCCAGGGCTGGCAGGTGCTGGCGGGGCTCCAGCCAGGCGCTGCCCTCATGGCTTAGCTGCTCTTCCCCACGCTGCCCCTCTGGCACATGTCCCTCTGCACGTCCCAGCCCAGTTGCCGCATGGACCCTGTTCCTGCGGGGGCAGAGGCTCCTGCTAGTCCCCTTTTTGTCCCTCAGCACACACAGGCGGCTGCGCCCCGGTGCCTGCTGCTCGCCAGGAGCAGAAAGCACACTTGGCTTTCCCACCGCTGTGATTTGATGGAGGAGCAAGGGATGGAGGCTCCTGCAACCCCATGATGGTGCCAAGGTAATGCCACAGTCTGGCTCATGGGCTCCTTTCCAGCCAGCAGGGTTGAGATGCAGAACAGAGAAAGGTTTGATGTTCTCCATCACTCAGCCACACGGGTAAATCTGTGCCCTGTGCCTGGGAAGCATCCTGCTTCCAGGCCTCCGTCACAGACTAGTCATGCCTCAAACACTTCCAAAGGGTTCTTTCTTGTGGACTGGGACCTGTCCTGTGGTGGGATCAATGAAGGGTAAGTAGGAGATGGCTGGCATCTAGTCAGGTGGGACCTATCCCTAGCTGATACAGGCAGAGCAACACCTGCAGCCCATATGCCATCCCTCGGGTATCCCAGTCCCATGGCAGGTAGGACCTTTTGGGAAGTGGCATTGCAGAGGAGGCTTGTTTATCAGGAAAAATGAGTTTACAGAGTTGCTGGTAATCATCTCTCCATCCTCACACCACAGCTTGTTGTCCCTGCCATCTGCTGACACATTTGTTTGTGCTAAAGATCGAGCCGTGGAGATGACTTGGGGGTTAAATATATCCCCCATCTGCTTTCTACAGCAGCCCACAGTCAGCTGGATGGGACCAGTGGAGAGGATGGCAAGGAGAGAGGGGAAGGAGAGAATTTATTAAAATCATCTTTGTCACCCAAGAAAACATGCTGCATTACTCCGGCTGTGGTGAGAGGGGCAGGGGACTGCCAGCCAGGCTGGTAGGAGGGACACCATCCTGGTCAGGGCTGGGAAAGTACTGTGTTTGCTGGCTGATTTGTGACTTGGAAAACTGCAATCCAGAAAATGCAGTCCATGTTGACCCAAACTGGTTGCTTCTTTGCAGTTTTCCTTATTGGCTCAGATGTTGGTCATGTCCATGAAAACTGAGGCACTGACCTCCCGACTCTTCTCTGCATGGGCAGGACAAAGCTGATCTGAATCCTGGGCAGTGGAGGATGGGGACAACTTCCTCTGTCCAGGGGGAGCTGTCACAGAGGAGCTCCCAGCCCATTCTGAGGTGGGAAAGCAGCTCACCACCTCCCAGCATTACTTGGCAACTTCAACCCAACTAGGTCAGCATTGGCACCAAATTTCCTCACAAATTCATTTTCATTTTCACATGGGAGGAAAATTCAGCCTCCGTGTGAGCTGCCCCTGCCCAACAACCTCCCTGCACAGCCCAGATGTCCTCCTCTGGCCACCCCAGCCTGTCCTGCTTCCCCGGGGACCAGAAAAAACAAGGGACACTATTAATGCTCACAGACCTGGCAGGGGCTGCAGCAGCCCCGACCAACAGCCCAGTTCCTGGAGAAATCACCCAGGCACGGAAGTCACGGCATTTATAAACATCGATCCTGTCTTTGGGAAAGCTCACCCTTTCAGAGAGGGAGGTTTTTCTAAATAGCATTAAATAGAGATGCTGGGGTTATTTTTGGCTCTGTCAACAGCGTGGATCTGTGTGGCTGCCCGTGCGCAGGGCTGAGCACACCAACCTGCTCCCCTCTCCCCTGGGGCTTGGTGCCTTGGGGTTGGGTCTAGATTTTGGGGTCTCTCTAGGCATGAGAGACCTGGAAAAGGTAACACTGTGCCAGCTGGAGGGTGTGCTCTGTCCTGATGTGTGGTACCCAACAACAGTCACCCTCGGGAAAAACACCACCGGCACCTCTGCTGTGCTCCCCAGGCATCTGCACCATCTGGGAAATGGAGGGGAGACTCAGAAATAAGGTGACAAAAGCTTTCCAGGGCCTTGAGAAGCTCCAGAAAGTTTGTTGGGTGAGTTACATGACTGAGCATTTCTAAATCCGGCCTGTGAATGCCGAGGGCTGTGCTTGGGAGGTGTTTTACTCCAGCTGCAAATGATGGCACATGCTCTGGTGGGCTGGGACAGCGTTCTTCTGTGTGGACACATCTGGGAGAAACCAGAGACCTTGATTTCCTGGGCTGAGGAACCTCCAGAAAAAAGGAAGTATTTCAGTCATGATGAGTGGTTTCAAATTCAACCATACCATCCAAACTCCCCATCCCTGAAGGTGAGGGCTCTCGTTTGGAGCTAGAGGTGTATCCTACCATGGTTCTGGGCCCTAAGGGCCATGTGATCCCTCAGGAGACAGTGCTGGACATCTTTGTAGCAGCAATTGCTTAAATGTTTGTGTGGATGAGACTCTCCTGGCTGGAACATAGTACAGATAAGAGAGAGGCAGCAGTACTGGATTAGCAGAAGCAACTGAAACCTGTGCTTGTTGATCTGGGTCACTTGGGGAGGGAGCTGTGAACCAGGAGTCTTCCTCACTGTAGAAGTTCAGAGACCTTTTGCTGTTTGCCCTGACCTGGCAGCTGTGGACATTTCTTCTTGAGACTGACCTCCCACAGGGGAGGGCAGGCATAGGGACAACAGCCCAGGTGGATGGTGAGCACTTGGTCATCCTCCTGGGAGAGCCCCCGGCCTGGCCAGACCCAGGGACAGCACAGAACTTCTCCATCTCAGTGGGATCTGGTGGGAACTTTGGCCCTTAAAATACAAGGAAGGCAGGAGCCAGGGCTGGCACAGGAGGCTCTTGGGACAACAAACATCCCAGAGATCCCCACCACTTAACTCAAACCAGGTAGGTACGAGCCAGCCTGCCTTCCCTTCCCAACACAGGGCGTTTGCAGCTCCAGTGGTGCCATAGCATGTGCTGGGAGCAAAGTTGGGCTGAGGAGACCCCATTCCTGCAACCACCAGGGACAACTGAAGGGCCCGTCCCACTCTCCATGACCCAGGGTGGATCCTCTTCTTGCACCCAAAGTGAAGAGCTGATTCTTGCACCTCTCGGCCAGCACAGGGACCTGTCAGAGGGACACCTTCCTGGAGGATTGTGCATTTCTCTGGGGGTGGGAGGTCTCTGGTGAGATGGACTTTGAAGCACAGAGCGCCCTGCAAATCATAAGGCAGGATGAGCCTCTCTGACCAGGCAACCAGAACAAGCTCTGAGCTGGCACACGCTCGTTCTGCTCTGCCCTTTCCTCCTGAGCTCTGCATTTCACAGTCCTTTTTATGACCTGGGCAAGCTCTGCGTCCCTTCCCAAGGAAGGAGGCAAACGTGTGCCCATGTGCCCCATTCCGGAGGGGAGAGCGGATGGGCTGGTCTGCAGCGCTGGGCCAGCGAGGAGCAGAGCCATCGGGCAGGTCCTCGGGTGGCTGCAGGGCTGGAGCCCCGGGCTGAGGCCATGCAGATGGGTACAGTTAGACACCTCTTGTCCCAGGCAACCTCCTTCTGGAGGCTAACACCGGAGGCTGGAGCTGGCCCCCTGGGCTCCCTGGCCCAGTGAGCAGGTAGCCATAGCTGTGTGCCAGGGCTCTGCTCAGCATGTGCTGCAGCCAAATCATCAACTCCTTTGTCGTTTCTCAGCCACTTTGCTGACTCTCAGTAAAGCTGCTGCCTTCCTGCCGCGGGGCTGAGAGCCACCCTGGTGCAGGGAGAGGATCCCCGGGGGTGGGAGGAGGAATTAGGGCTTAGCAAAACGGATTAACTTGGGGCAATGGAAATTCAGCCTTGCAGTGAGTCAGAGGCGTGAGTCAGCGGGTCCCAAAGCACAGCCCTGTGCAGGAAGAGGTCAGTGGAGCAGGGCAGATGGGTATCTCCTTGCCCACCACCCTCTGCTCCCTGGGATGTGTGGCCATGGCAAAGGGACCCTGCATGAGTTGTGATCCTGGTCAGCAGGACACCTTCCCTAGAAGGAGAGAGTCCCCAGGTCCATGCTTGCCTGCCATGGTGGGTGGACGTGGTGCTGAGGAACATGGTTTAGTGATGATTTTCTCAGAGTTAGGCAGATGGTTGGACTCGATGGTGGGCCAGCTGTGTCCTGCCAACAGGATCCTCACTGAAGAGCACTGTAGGCACCAGGGTCAAGAGCCAAGTGCAAGCTCTACCTGGTCTTTCTGAGGGTGGGGACATGCGAGCATTGGGCCAGGAAGGAGCAGGAGATTAGGGATGAACATAAAGTTGGGGAGATGCTTGCCTTGATGCTGCACTCAAGATGAACGTACCCCATTCAGCTGTGCATGAAGTGTTTGCTTTTGCAGAAGGTGAAGCAGATGAAACATGGCAGAGAGTTGTTTTTTATTCATTTGCTCACCAGTCAGCATTTCAGGACACCAGAAAATATACAAATAAATGTCCATCTTCTCTGTCCCAAGGCCCCGCTGAAGGCCCAGTGGACTGTCACAACCACACAAACTGCATGCTGGTACACCAGAGCTCTGTCCTCCAACCCTGACTCGGGAAAAACAGCTTCCTTTGACGCAGCTTAACCTTTGCAGTGAGCCTTGAGAAGAGACTCTTAAACACAGCTGTGCTTCTGCCGAGCAAACACTTGGCATCTCCAGACAGCTCTGGAAGCAGGGTGAGACACACCGACCATCCTCCTGCAGATGCTCCAGGACCACATGCAGCTCAGTGTTAAATAAATGCATGTTTATGGTAAGCCACCAGGGACATCGGACTGGGAGATTTTTGACCTCAATCTGAGGTTGTCTTCACAATTTTGCTGTTCCTCAGCCTGAGGTTAAACCACAACAGCCCTTTCTTTTTGCAGAGCAGAAAATCCTGGGATTTTCTATAGCTGTAGGTCACTTATGCCTTCAACTACCAGTACAGGTTGCTGGAGTAAGAGCAATAGCCTATAAAGAAACCATAAATCCAGAAGGATTATAGCCAACATCACAAACAAGGCATTTGATATTTTTGGGATATATTTCCAAGCAGCTGAGTGTTCACTTGCTGCAATTACAGCCCCTAGAGAAGATCTGCCAGATCTCCAGAACTAAACAGAGGATAGAAAAAAAAACAAAAAAACTTTCATACAGGAAGGGCAATTCAATTAAAAATTAAAATGAGCAAGGGGATGGAGCAATTGTCTTGTGAAGAGGCACTGAAAAGGTTGGGATTCATCATTTTGGAGAGGAGAAAGCTGAGAGGGATGTGACTGAAGTTTACAAAATTCCCAAGGTGGTGAATCAGGTGCACTTGAAATCAAATCCCAAGGACAAGAACCAGGGCCAGTCGGTGGGACTGGTAGGATCTCAGTCTGAAATAGAGAAAAGGAAAGATTTCTTCATGCAGTGAGTAAAAACTCAGGAATTTACTGCCACAAGAGGACAGGGATGCCGTCAGCGTGGTCAGAAAGGGGTTAGACCAGCTAGTGGACAGCAGGTCCATAAGGGAATATCAGAGGGAAGGGGCAGGGATGTGCCTTCTGCTGTCCCAAGCCCAGTGGCTGTGGATGGTGAAGCATGAGGTGCTTGGGCTGCAGAAGGCTCACCTGAAACAGCATCTCCTCTTGCCCCTGCTAGATGCAGGCTAGTCAGGCTGTAGCTCTGACCCAGTAAGGTGTCTCTTATATTCCTATTCCCTCTCCAGTTCCAATTTTCTCCTGCAGGACTTTTCCATCAGTTAGCATTCGGGTAACGGGGTGTCTCAGCAATGGCACTGAGGGACATGCCCATGCAACCGACCTCCATTCTCACCATGGGGAGGGCAAGCTCTTATTGATACGGAGGAAGCACACAGGGAAGCGTGTGCCATGTCCATGACCAGGCACTGAGACCATCCACATCCAGCTACAAAGATATAACACCTGGGCAGATCAATCCTTGGCTGCACAGCCCTGCTCTGCCCCAGCTCCCACCCCAGGGGTGGGCCACAGCTCCAAGCACCTCCTCAAAAAGAAAATGTGGACAGTGGATAGAGTTGTCCTGGTCCGGGGGCAGGGAGACACATCCTGTCCCATGGGGACTTGCTGGTGTCACACCAGTCCTGTACACCCGTCGACAGTGGCTGTGTACCACATACATACAGAGACCCACACAGGCCATTCAGTTTTAGTTCTTTCTCCCCAGAGTCTTTGCAGAGGCAAAGAACCCATCTGCTTTTTCCAACATATTTCCCCTTAAATTATTGAGACTCCTTTACAAGTGAAACCCACCTGAATAGGAGCCATGGTGTGAGATTCGGGCAGACCTTTGACATCATCATCATGAACCATCTTCCCAGCCAACTAATACAGATCTTACTGTAAGTGCCCCATTGCAAGAAAGTGCTCATTAAATATATGTAGGAAGCAGCTAGGGGTGGGTGAAATGGATTGGGCTGGGTTAGGAAGAAGGCTCCATCTCTCGGTTCGCAACATATTCCCAGTTTCACAGAGGAGTAATTTAGAAGAGCTCAGCCTTTCTCAGGGCCCAGAAGCTGGTGCGTGAGGATGTGGCTGTGTTGCTTCACCTCTGTCTCAGGATCCAGGACTCCTCACAGCCTTGGTAACGCGCTTGGATGAACCCTGTCTGCAGCCACGAGCTGAGCGGTACCGCCTGAGCCCGGGACTTCACCCTGCTGCATAGTTTGACCAAAGCATCCACTCTGCCTTCGAGCGTGAGATGCGTTTCAAAACGCAACTGGTGAAGGATGAAAGCTGTGATTGTCCAGTGAGACAAAGGAGCCGATGAATTTCACTCTCATCCGAATCCTTCCCAGGGTGATCTCAGCTCCTGCCAGTGACTTCCTCATTCAGGCGTCTCGGACAAGTAACTTGGACAAACAGTATTTAGCCTCAAACTATTTTTAGAGTATTTTTTGCTTATTTGTTGTTCGTTTGCCTGGCTGGGCTGCTTGGCCACACGCGAGAGCTTCTGCTGGTGGGTGGGGTGGACCTGAGGCTTTACAAACAGAAGGGAGGTGGGTGCTGAATAGTGACCAGCAAACAGCATAGACGTGTGTTTGTGCTGCTCTCCCGCGAGAGCCGGCACCCGCAGTTGTGTTTGCACCAGCCTTCCTGCTGGGCACTCGCCCGGAGCGGTGGCCAGCTTGGCTGCCAGCAGGGGAGCCTGTGGTTCAAGTCACCTCGGTGTCGGATCCAACCTTCCTGCCACGCCGCTTGTCTGAGGAAGGATGTTTGACGTGCAAAGACCTACCTACACAGAGCTTCTTCTGACCGGTGAGAAGACATTTCACCCTGGCGGTACTGTGACCTCCTTAGGTTCCTGAGACATGGAGGAGGGCCCCATCCCCACAGGGCAAGGCTGGGTTATTTGCATGCTGTAATTGTTGGAATATAATCCAGCAGTGTCCCGGGAGCCCCTGCAGCATGTCCCAGGGGGGACAGTCTCCCTAATTCAGAAGCTGCGTTGTGATGCCACAGAAGGTCCACCAACTCCTCCTGGGTGAAAGCAGCCCGTAAAGGACACTTCTGCTGCTCCAGCTGCAGCCCAGCATAGTTTTCGATACCACAGCCATCAAAGACATGATATGATATTGGTCCTTCTTACAGACAGGAGGGTGAACTCCCCAAATGAGCCTGAGCATGTCTGCTCACCCTCCAGCGTAACTGGGAAGCAGCAGAGTGTCTGGGGCAGCAGAGCTGAGCTGCCCCATCGGACCCGAGATCCCCTGGGCTGACCCTGGAGCAGGCATTGTCAGGAGAACTTCAACTTCAGGCATGTCTGCTCCTCATTTCATGTTTTTCTTTTAGCAAGTCTATTTCCAATTCTGTCCTGAAAAACTCAACCTTTTGCTTTCCTAGAATAAAATTCACGTCTGCTGTTGTTCTAGATCTGCCTGCTAGGGGAATTGCAAATATTTCCAAATGAGTTTGGAAGTGGTGAGACCTGGGGAATGCCTCACCAGCAACATGCAAGAGGTAGCCTGGGGACACGAGCTTTATTGCATGCTGAGGAAAAGGCTGAGACCCCCCCTCAAGGGTCACCAGCCAGGATCCTCACCAAAAGTGACAGTCTGCACCTTGATGAAATTCTGCATGAGATGCTGCCCTTGTCAGGCCGGGTGAGCAGGGCTGGGTTGTGATCTGTGCTGTGTGTGGGAAGGACCAACCAACCTGCCACAGACCCAGCCACAATGCTCCTCTTTCAGAAAGTTTTGCTCCAGGTAATGTCCCAAGAGCTTTTCTCCTCAGGAAAATGCGTTTTCAAAATATCAGTGGGATGCAGAAGGGTTTTCACAATTGCCAGATACAGAACGAGCTCCCAGGAAATCACATCCGTACAAAAGAAGGAAGGAACAGCAGAGGCGAATGCACCAGAAAAGGGAGGTTGCAGTCGCAGGGGTTTTGCTGTCTCAGGTAGAACTTCACGCAGAGCGAGCGCGGCTTTGTGCCTTCGCAAGTGTCAGCAGGAGCTAAGCCTGGCCCTGCCACCACGTTAGCATGTGATGAAGATCCAGTGTCTCTCTCTTCAGGATTTCTTAGCTGAAAATTCACATTTCTAACTTCACCAAGACCAGCATCTTGTGTTTCAGTTCACATATTCACAGAAGAGTGGCCGGTCTGCTTTTCAAGGCCATACGGGTTGGAGAGTTTACCACATCTCTGGCCTCCTTGTTCCCACTGTTAAAAATAGTTACTTTATCTCTAGCTCGACAACCACCAGCTTTGCTTTCCAATCCCTGGATCTTTTTCTGTCTTTCTCTGCCCTCTTAAAGAGCCCTTTGCACTCAAAATATTCCCCCACATCAGTTCTCACAGACCACGATTAAATCACCTCTTAAAAACTAGATAAACTAAACAGATCATGTTCCACTAGTCTCTCATTGAGAATGATTTCTAGCCCTGGGATAATTTTCTAGTTCTTTCCTGAGTCCTTTCCAAGTTTTCAGTGTCACTCTCCAGCATAAGCACCAGACCTGAATGTGCCATTTTGGTGATGCCGTCACTAAAATCACATGCAGGAGTAATGCCACCTCCGTGATATTCCCTGCTTGTGCGTATCAAGATCATATTCAGCCTTGCAGCCACAGAGGGAGTTTCTGTTCTCTGGGTTCAGGCTGAAGCCTAAACCCTCTCCACAGTCCCTGCTTTCCCTGGTCCACCATCACAGAAGTGCCCTGTGCGTCTGATACCAAACCATCATTAAAAGTCGACTGAAGTGTCACTGTTTTTCTGTATCCCACTGCCTATGAACCCCTCGTCCCTCCAGCTTGATTTCTTCCTGTGCCACCAAGTAACCATCTGTGTTTTTCTTTAGATAAGATTTTATTCCATCTCAGGCAACCACTCTGTGCTGTCATTAATCCCATAAACAAGGTTTTCCCATGAAGTTCTCGTGCTTGCGGCATACCAGTTCCTTCCAACAGGGAGAGATCTTTGCCATCCCTTTGCAGAGCACAGACCATTCCGGTTGATTTCTATAGCATTAAGTCAGGTCCTTCTAAAATTAGAACTTTTTAGGAAGCATCACAGGCAGTCCCAACTTTGCTCTCTGGGAAAGGTACCAATGGGGCTGATAGAGACAGCGCATCCCGCTCTAAAAAGGCATCTGAAATACTGAAAGGACATGCCATTTTGAGGGATCCACCTTTCTTCTCCAGCTGCAGAGAATCCCAGACAGCTCCTAGACCAGGCAGCAAAGCGAGGCGAAGACAAAGGACAATGAGAGTTAACGTTCCATTTTTCAAGTAGCCTAAAAGAGTCAACAAAATGCAGCACCCAAATCCCCCAAAATTCGCTCCAGCATTCTTAGCAGAGCTCAGGATCCTCCCCCAACCCCAGGGAGAGATGGGAGCTGGGGCAGCAGCATCGCCCCATGTCCCACACTCTGCTCCATCAGCCTGTCTCGGGCCAGCGCTGCCCTTCCTGCCCCACAGCAGAGGCTGGGCCCACGTGCTCTCCACTGGATGCCCTCCGCTGGATACTTCCCATCCAGCCATCAAGGCTCTTAGTTAACAAAGTATTTAGGAGGTTAAGGTGCCCCTTAATAAACCACTTAGAAATATCCTTAATGTTAAGAGGTGAACTTCAGTTAAGTACTTTGCAGTGGGAGGAGCGTGGAAAAGTCAGCTTGATGGTACCTGTTCGATCTGTGCCGCTGATGGGCTGGTGTCAGACCCAAGCCCTATGATGCCAGAGGCTGGGAGATTCCAGCAGAGGAACTGGATGGGCTCCAGAGCCACCAGTGTGATCCCAGAGCCGGTCATTGTCTACCTGCACATCCCCCATGGCTCTGCATGCGGCAGGGAGAGGGGTGGCCTGGGGCTCTGCAAACCATCGTGTGGATCACCAGCTTGCTCCATCTCAGCGTTGAACAACGTAGGGCAGCCTGTGCCCTGTGGTGTTACCGTGTGTCCTCTGAGGGACAGCCTGGGCTGGGAGGGCAGAGGCTGGAGGATTTCTGATGGAATAGTTTAAAAAGGGGATTTGAAGGAGGAGGGGGGAGTGAAGTCAACTGAGAAGAAGAAACGTTGCTCCCAGACATTGAGGATAATGGAACGGGGAACTACCATGGTCCCAGAGGTCCCCACTACAGGGTAAACCCTGAACTCCACCCCAGGGGAGAGAGGTGGATGCTGGCGTGGGTCCCACATGGGTCTCAGCCAAGCAGGTGGAAGTTTGCACACCTCTGGCCAGCTTGGCCCATGACAGGAGGTCTGAGAAGCTGAGAAAAGCTTCGTTTCCAGAGGAACAGCCTTCCCCAGAGGGTTCCTTCTGGGCAAGATGAATCCCTGGGTCTCTCCTGGCCCCATCGCAGCAGAGCTGTGCTTTCCCCAAGCACCGGGAAGATCCAACCCAGCCCCTTCTGCTTGTTCGGCTCCACCAAAACATCCTGCATCTCCCACAGCTCCCACCTTCCCTCCAAGGGAAACCAGCAGCCACCAAGAAAAGGCAATAACCAACTCTGGAGCAGCCACATCTCAGATGGCAAAAGCTGGTGAGAGGGTCTTCTAGCTTTTCTGGGTGGCTTTTGTATCTATTTCCTCCACTTTGCCAAGCACCAATTTCTGAACCAGGACCTGGTCTTTGGGGCCTGTGCCACGCTGCAGCCCCCACGCCAACACACAGAGGCCCTGCGAGAAGCTGGACCTGGCAAGAGGAGTGGGAAATATTGTCACTTCAGCTGAGGTCACTCCACAGCCCATCTTTTACCCAGAGACCTCGAATGAAGAAACTGGAAAATAACACTGGAACAAACTCACATGTTATTCTCCAGCCGTCATTACCCTGAGTCAGACGGAGACAAGCGAGGAGCCTCTACCCGGGCTAGATTGTAATCAGAGTGATGGAAAAGACCATTAGGTCATCTGGGCCATCTGCCCCCACCAACACACGCCTGTTCTCTGCTTCATGTTATCTAGTGCTTAGCTTGGAGTGAGTCAAGTGAAGCAGCTTCCAGTTTCCCACGGGAGACTTTTCCTAATAAAACTAATAGCTAAGATGGAAACGTTTCCTGATATTCTGCCTAACTATGCTGTTGCTCACATACATCCCATTACTCCTGCTGATCCTCCCATGGGGCTCTCTGAAAGCACATCTCTCCTTGGTGTTCATACCCATCACATTCCTGCTGACAGTTACTGTCATATTTTCCCTGGGTTGCCATCTAGACAAGCTACATTTTACAGGATGGTGGTAATGACTCCAGACCTAAGGCTGCAAATAGCTTGCTTTGTCCTTGGAGCCTCTGGACTCCTCCTAAGAAGTCAGATTCCCCAGAAATTCTGCAAAGGGGAATATTCTGGAGAGGTTTTAATGAAAAATCAAGCTTGGGGTTTAGAGAGATGGGCCCTTGAGTAGAAAGCCCGTTTCCATACTTTGGAAGTTTCTCATGATGATTCTTTATCTTTTATTCTGATCTAGTTTTCCTTCTTTAAAATTTGATCTCTGATTTCTCCAGGGACCTCCATCCTTTTTCCATACTTAATTAGAGCCTGAAGTCCCAGCAAGACCCGTGATGCCATTTAGAGGAATGATTCAGGATCCAGGTGACTTAAAGGTTAGCAATTTGTAAAGAGACTTCAACATTTACTGGCAAAGTGAATGACAGATGGAGACAGAAAGGGAGATAGGCAGATACGGAGGTGGATGCCTTTAGGAGCCAGAGATGTAGCCACGACTTGGAAACTTCCTAAAGACATCACTATGGCCTGGCTCCTTTCCCTCACCGTAAATAAGAGACTTTATTAAAATAAATGGTTTTCAGGGTTGTGCAAGCCCTCTGGTAGAGCAGCTCTCCAACATCAGATGCTGCAAGGGTGGGGAATCCCCTCAGTCCCTGGCGCGTGGGGTGTGGGATGTTCTCCTCGATGGACCTGGCTCTTCCTCAGTCGGCCGAGCACCCACCACCACTCCTTGGAGCTTCCTCCAAGGAGACAACTGAGGACGGCGTTGGTGGCAGTGAGGTGTACAGGGAGGAAGGACCCACTCCCTGAATGAGACGTGGGTGGACACGCAGGGGTGTGCAAAATTGCAGGTTCCTCCTCAGAACTGAGACCTGGCTTTCGAAGCACTTCTTACCATGAGCTTTTCAGCCTCTGAGCTCTGCTTGCACAAACCCTGCCATGCTGACTCGATGCCACCAGCCTGGGGACGCTGCAGTCCCCGAGGGGAAGAGCAACTCGCACGGAGCAGAACAAGCTGCAATCCAAGATGGAGCCCTTGTGTAGGTCAGATAAACAGAGCCGTGCCTAGAACAGGAAATTAATTTAAATTTAGAAGAAATAATTTTTTCCCTTGGTCGAATGAGATGGGAGATCCTCCTTCTGTTCTTCATTAAGCAACAAAGGGTGAAACCAACAGCAAATTGTGTGCAAACCACCCAACTGCGGCCCTGAACTCCTGAAACATCTTTATTCACTTAATCTGGGATTCAGGAAATTCTCGTCCAAGCCAGTTTTATTGGGTGGTTTGAATTGAGCTCTCAGCCTCCCAATCAGTAACAGATGAACAATTTTGCATAACATTTTTCTCCTGGATTTTTGGCTCTGCTCTGTCCTTCCTAGCAGCTGAGCTGATGAAGCCGGCCTGTTGTTCATCCTTTCGGAGAAGCCAGCCTTGCTCTGGTTCTGGGAATGGCCATGGGGCAGCCCTGGGTTCTGAGCAAGGCCAAGTCCCACCTTTCTCAGTTCACCTCCATCGGTGGCTCATCTCCCTCTTGACTCATTCCTCCAGCTGCTTCCAGAGCTGGCATTGAGTACTGAGCCCATAAAGATCAGCCAGAACCAGGTTCTGGGTGCTGAAGAGCAGGCAGTAAATGCTGATAAACTGCAACGGAGCCTGACTGAGGTGTGTGGACATCTTCTGACAAGGGGGGAGAGGTCCCAGTTATGGCTGGAGCTGCCTGGGGAGAAGGGATGCTCTATGACCTGCCCTTCAGCAGCTCTCCAGGCAGGTGGCTGCTGGGCTGGTTTCCATCCTTAGCTCCTGAGTGTGGCTTTTGTGGTTGGGAGCAGAGCACCAATGGATTTCTGTGCTGTTGGGATGCCTTTGGCATCTGTGTCTGCCTTGGCCCACCACCCTGTGCCTGGCTCTGGGACCTGCCCTGCACCACACGTGGACACGTGTGCCACAGACGTGTGTGTGTGTGAGCCTGCGTGTGTGCACATCCAAGGTGGTGCCAGTCCACAGGGGCCCCCACCACCCTACCAGGAATGCATGGCGTCAGGACCACCAGGAGAAAGTAGAAGGGAAAGGGCAAGACCCTGGAAAAAAAAAAAAAAAAAGGGCGATATCAAACGCCTGGAGAAATCCCAGCCCTCTGGCAAGGGGCTGCTCACATCCGTGCCCCCCGTGTCCGTGCACGTGTGTGTGTTACTTGTCAGCATCTGTCGGCCTCCACCCTCGCTGCCTGGGACACCCGGAGCTGCCAGGGCTCCCCTGAAGGCCGGTCAGGAAATGAAATAGGTGCTACGGACCCCCCTTGTTCCCCCTCGTGGGTGGGCTCCTTCACCTGCCCGCCGCCCCCTGCCCACCCCCTGGCAGCAGATCTGGCCGGGGGATGTGGCCGCCTCCACGTTTTCAGCTCTGCCAGTTCCCAGAATAACCCGGTCCCGGGGAAAAACACTGGCTCAGCCCATGTGTTTGCTCAGAGGCTTCAGCCCAGGCTTTTATTATTATAATGCCTCCGAGATCTGGGGCTTAGTGGGGGGATTTGCTGCCATGTGCCTGACAAAGAGGGGTGACCTCAGCGACACCGGAGAGCGGAGAGCGTGTAAAACCTTTCTGGGCTCTGCGTAGGAGTGCCGCTTCCCTTCTTGGCTGCTTTCGGCTCCATCTGCTCTCTCCACACACGGGTCTCCCTCTTGGGCGGAGAGAGGACCAGGCAGGAGAAGAGCGTTCACGCCAACGGGCTTGACGTTATTCGCAGAGCTCCTGGATCAGCTTGCCCTGAACGGTAAGGATGGTAGTGGTTTCCCTCGCTCTTGGTGGGTCTGCAGCTTCTCCTCTCCATCCTTTGGGGAGCAGGGCAAAGAGCACCCAATGCATCACCCCATCTGCATGAACTGCTCACCCCACGTGCTGGATCTCCAAGGGTGAAGGAGCTCCCTGCCCCATCTGTCAGCTTCCCTGCAGGGACCTGACCCTGACTCTGTGCTTTTCTACCCATGTCTCTCCTGTGTGGTTTGGTGGTCACCACCATGCATTGCAGAGTTGGAACTGAGTCAAATCAACATGTCAAAGATCGTATTAGACATTCCTTCACTCGCCCCGTGAAATATTGGCCATCTTTTCTGCCACATGGAGCAAAGTAAGTTGCAAACCCAATGGGAAAGGCAGGAAAAACAGTCATTAATAACTGTACTTAATTACAACCTAATTTCTTGAAAAATGTGTTTGAAAGCAGCTGGCAACAAGTTGAACTATGTGGAAAGTTTGAAGAATACCAGACCAGACATTAATTAGTCAACAGCCTCCAGAAAAGGTCAGTCTCTGGAAATATTTAAAGGTCCCATAATAAAATGAATTTTAATTCCAATGCTGAATGAAAACTTCATTGCAAATCCTCAGAAAATAGACTCCTTCCCCACAGACTACACTGTACGTGTTGGAGGGAGGCTTGCTCTCCACACACCACAAACTCCCTATGGGGCTCCCCAAACTGTCTCTTCTAGTTACCTCCTGGTTATAAACTCTACCCAAGCAACTTCGTTTCCATCAAGGGCTTAGCATCATTAGCACGAGACCTGGAATACTAACCTCTCTAAATTACTGGTTGGCTTCTGTAATGCAGCATGACCTCTCTAGAAGCCTCGTGCCACCAATAAAACCCCATCTCAAACCCACACGTGTACATGGAGAGACATTCTCTTGGGAAGTCCTGCAGAGATGCTGTGGCCAATGGTTTGAGTTCCTGCTGTTCTGGCAGAAGCAAGGATCTTTATCTGTGCCACATCAGTGATCGCATCCTGGGGGTACGAGTCATTCAGCAAACACAAAAGTCCCAAGAAGGAAATCTGCTGATAAAGAAAAGCATCTGCCAGCAAAGGACAACACTCACCCAAGAGGCCTTTGACAGAAAGCCACAATCAGGAGACATTTTCCATGTCTCTGAGTTTGAAATATTTCCTTGCATCTTCCTAGCTCGTTGGTTCTCCAACCCTGTCCTTATCCTGGCATTCTTCAAGGGCATAGCTTGCCGGGTAACCTGGAGGAAAACCTGTAGGGAGGAAGGTGTGAGACCACTGGGAATGTCGTGATACTTGTAGTCAGAAGGGGCACATCTGCCAGTCAGTGGAAGATGTGCTTGTGGGAAGAGAACTGGCCCATGCCACAGACTGTCTGGTGTAACCATCCCATCACAGACACCATCATCTTCCTCTATAAAGGTAACGCTCTTCAGGCATTGCCCCGAAAGCATGAATTCAAGGTTTGCATGGGAAGGAGAGCATTCCTGCTCCAATGACGTGGAAGCCACATGCTCAGCCTTCACATATCACTGCCCTTTGCTTACCCATTCCAGCTGCTGTTCTTCTCTGCTGCACTGTGCTGAATGATACCTATCTGCTTGGGAAGCAGGACTGGGACAGGCTGGAACTTGCTGGCAGATGGTTTTTGGCAGAACACAGGATTGTTGAACATGCGACATGCAGATTTTGACTGAGTATAAGCTGGTACCTCTGAGTTCTGCCCACTTCCCTGCTGGCTCCTCTGCCCACCCAGCTCTGGAGGCAGCCACAAGCCCCAGCCCTCCCGTGCTCCTCAGCCACGTCCAGACCAGCTGGCAGGAAGCAGTGGCTTCCAGGTCTGCAGGAAGTTGTGAATAGTTTGGTTTCAGAAATAGCAAACTGTTTGGACTGCAGGTGTTTCCAAAACAAAACATCTCAGTATCTTTCCTTCTGTGAAGGGTTTCGTGAAGTTTGTGTGTCAGTCCGCTTCAGAGTAAGGCAATTTCCTGAGACCTCAAACTGTTTTCAGGGAGAGCACTCCTGCCGTGTGATGGTTAAGTGCTGCCAATGGCAAAAAGTTGGCAAAGCTTTGGGGACGTCTGACCACCAAGACAGTGCTCTGTTCTCCTTTTCCCTTCTTGGCACTTCTCCTACAATGCAGATGGAGAGGGAGGCAGGTGTGGTCTCACATCCCATCCCGAACAAGGAGGTGCCAAGCAGCAGAACAAAATTCCCAAGTCTTTCCCACAAGTGGCAATGTTTTTCAGTTGAAATTGCGGGGTATCGTTTCCTAATCCCAACCTTGGACTGTTCTGCTGGAGCAGGGGGAGAAGTTTGTCTCCTCTACTGGCCATTCAAAGGTGCCTGGTCCCTCTCTGCAGGATCAGCACAAGATTGCCAGAGAGACCAGGTTGCCTCCACAAATCCAGTCCCAAGGGTTTGAAGGAGCAAACAGAGAAGATGGTTTTGTCCATAGCTCATTTTGACGGAAGTTTCCTTTTTTTCCCGCTCTACATCCTGTCATCCAGAAGACAGCATAGCATCTCCTGCTTCTGAGGACCAGCCAGGTGGTCAGTATGCTTGGAAATATTCCTTCCAGGTCGACTGTCACCTTATGCCAGACAGATTGGGATTTGCTCGCTGATCCGTTTGGGGGGACACATCACAGGAGAAGTGAGGTGGAAATGGGAGAGAGAGAAAAAAAAGTCTGCTATAAGCCAAGGATGGGATCTGGGATGGAGGAAGGAGGTGCTGGAAATGCACAGGACAGATTCTGCAGTACAGAGAATGGGCTTAAGTCTCTGGTGATCCCAGGCAACAGACTGATGACACACGTTTTGTCTTCTCTGAGGTAAGTGCTTGGATCAGACAAAAACAGCAGACTGGCCTCTGGCTGAGCTCTCAAATCACTCCTAGGATCTAAGGGGCTTCAACAAAGCAGAACATAGCACAGCCAGGGGAAACAGGAGTGACACCTGGAATTTTCTTGCGTTTGAAGTTGAAAGTGAAGGTGACTTGGGAGGAAACATAAGTGTCTTGCCAAGAATTGCTGTGGGCTGGGATCCCTGGGCTCCATCGCATTTGTAGGTAGGGTACATATCACGTATCACATGCATCTGAAGAAGAGCTACAGGGTTCCATGCCATAGCTAGAGGCTACAGTGGCCTAAATACCTGCATTCTCCGAGCCAGAGGAGGCCCCTCTTGGCAGAATGTGTCCTTTCTCCCAGCCACCAAAGCTGGAAAAATCCATGGTGGTTGTGTCTTCACAGAGGATTGTGGCACTGGAGCAGAGGAGGGAGAGGAGCCCCAAGTCTGCTTCTCTCCTTGCAGGAGGATGTACCCTCAGCTGTGACTTTGCAATCCCAGGATCAATATTACACACACGCTGTTGCCTGTGGTCCTGCCTGAGGGACTCTGCACAGCACACCTCAAAGCCACCGAGCCACCCCATAGGATGTCCACCCTACAGGGACGTGCTGCTTTCCAGGGTACAAGGGATGCAGGACTCCGGATTTGGAAAGCGTGGCTGCTGTTACAGCCCACGTGAGAAACTCTGACACGGAGGGACTCCCTTTAATGTGTTCCTCTTGGAGAGAGCAGGAGACACTGGAGGCCAGAAGCTACTTGAAAATCACTTCTCTGTCTTCTGCTGGCCTGACCGGAAGATGGAGGCAGGAACAGGAGCGTGTGGGCTCACGGACAGAGACAAAGCATCCTGACCCCAAATTACCAGCTATTTTTGTGAGTCTGTCCCTGGCAGACAGGCTGAGCCCCAGTAGCCAACATACTGCTGCCAGCCCCTGCGTCTGTGAGGCAACAGAGGAGCATTTTATGACTTGTGTTTGGGAGAGCAGTTCCCAGCAGCCAGGCTGCCCGGCAAAGTGAGTCACCACCCTGCCCTGGGGTCCTGCTGGATGCGGGGTGACAAACAGCAAAGATGCCCTGCAGTAGCAGCTCTCAAGGGCTTTTCTTACTAAGCCAACTGGCTCAAGGCTTACTCCCGAGTCCAAAAATGAGAATGATGGGAAACACTGCTGGCAGCCAGCGAGGAGCTCTGCAAAACCCCAAACAGCCCAGTCTGCATCGCTAACCCCGGCTGATTTCAGGCAGAAAACTGCCTGGGCCCCACCTTCAGTAGTGAAAAGCAAATCCTCTCTCTGGAAAAGGAGGTAATCTCTGGGCTATGTCAAGGAGCCCAGCCTTGACACCAGCTGGGACAGTCCCCGCGCTGTTCCGGCCCGTGGGCTGCTGCCCAGAAAAGCCAGTTGTGCCTCCTTTGCCCCGGGACACAGAGCATCTGTGGGGCTGCCAAGCATCTCCTTCACCTTGACCCTGAAGCCCTCATTCCCCACTGGGCAGGGAATGCTATCAGAGCTGGCAGTCTAGCGGAGCTGGGTGAGGAGTAAGTCAAGGGCTTGGAAGATTTTCCTGTGTGCGGTGATTCATGGCTCGTGTTTGTCAGTAGATGGGAGTGTTTGGAGAGGAGCCAAGTCATCATGAAAACATTTACAAATCCCAGACGTTTTGTGGATTTCACCACAAATTATCTTCTGTCCAACACAGCCAACCCACACGTTCATCGACATTTTTGAGCTGCAGTTTATTAATCCTCCATTCCCATCAATGGTGTGAAGCTGACTATGGCCAGCAAGAGGGGACAAGCCATTAGAGTTGTACCAGCCAGACAGGAGAAGGGAGCACAGCTGGAGGCCAAATCACTCCACTCTTCACCGTGGCTGCATCACCTTGCCCAGCAGTCAAAGAAATATGGATGCAAGCCTTCCCTGGGGGAGAAGGAGGAAAAGACTGTTCTTGGGAAGACAAAGGCTCTTACTGAGTTACACATACAGAAAAAAAAAATACTGAAACCATCCTGGTACCCAGTGCTTTGTGCCTGTTGTCCTGTTTCAGAGGGTGAGAAGCTTGGTTGGAAAGGAGAAGTGATGCCAGAATTGTCCATTACCACCAGCAGACACCAGTCTGAACACCATGCAAAGGTCTTTGTGTCCTCCTTGGCTGAGCATGTGCCAGCCCCAACCCTCACAAGGCTGCCCAGCAGCAGGGTGTAGGAAGAGATGAGAAGATCTCAAAAGCCATGCTTTATTGACACAACCTTCCCTGAGCAGAGCAGAGAAGAGGAGTAGACAGCTTTGAAAAAATACCTGCCTGTGAGCATCTATGCAGAAATATAAGGTGTGAATGAGGACGTACAGGGGCCAAAGATCAGGAACACAAGTCAAAAAGGGATAAAAGAATATCATGCATTGATGGCAGCAAGGTAATTCAGTTTATAGCACATCCTTGAGTAGTTTTTCAAGACAGACCAAGAAGGAAAACAAAAGGCAGCCCAAGACAAAGAGCAGCATAAAATTAAGGACGCCAAAATTTAATGCCAAAAAAGGCATCTAAAGGACTCTTAGAAAAAAAAAAAAAAAGAAAAAAAAGTGAAAGTACAGATCAACTCCTAAAAGCTACCAAAAGATATATCGAAAGCCAATGCATGGTCAGCAGCTTGCGAGCCCAGGATTTGCCTGTCATCCCTTCTCCTCTGTGTCATCGCAAGGAGTTCTGGACCGACCACCTGGAGATACGTCTTAGAGCCTGAAGGCTGGACATTTGTTCTGGTGCTGTGCTTATGTGGGTGTGAGACACTGAGTGTGTGAAAACAGTTTTGTTTGACATAACATCACCTTTTCCTTCTAACCCCTCTCTCACTGATATGGGGAAATATGTGGGAATATGGGGAAATATATGGGGAGATGTGGGGAAATATTTCCAAAAAGAGGGCAGAAACCCATCCTTTTTCATGGCATAATGGGCTGATCCATCAGAGGAGGTACAGACCACGGTTAACTTGATGTTTTGGGATGTAACTGAGTATGTTCTTCTCCCCATCTTTTGCAGTGCAGGCTGCCCCTCCATCACAAGGTAGAAAGGAACTTTGGCATGTTGGAGGTTCCCTTCAGGGCCTCTCCACTTACATGGCTCCCTGGGGTAGGACAGAGCTCAGCTTTCCTGTTTGTTGAGCACAGGGACTGCAGATGAAGGTCATGGAGAGTTGTTTGTGCCTCTGGCAAAATGATGCCTGGTGACATCTCTCATTATTCACCAGGCAATGAAGGCAGTTGGACCCCTGAGGAGGACCAGTGCTGGAAAGGCTCACCTGGAGGAAATGATCCCTTTCAGGCTGATGCTGGGATGCTCCTGGTGTTCAGGCAGCAGTCATCTCCACCCTTACCACCCACAGGTCTCTCCACTTGGTTCACCTGTTCAGATTTCCCCTCTTGGGCATCCAATGCACAGAGCAGCAGCTGGGGCCAGCAACGCCAAGATTTTCCTTAATGCACGCTCGTGGAGTGGCTCTTGGCTGCCTCCAGTCTTCAGTTTTGCAGCTGAAATGATATTTGTGAAATTTTAATTTCTGTCAGCTCCTGCACCTCGCCACTGTGGGTAGACAGTGAAACATGGCAGGGAGAAATGAGCTGCCACCTCCATGGAAACCCAGCAAGAGGGTCCCCTGGCTCCTGAAGCCAGATGGGGCCACACATGGTGCCAGATGCAAAGCCTGGCCCTTTTCTGGACATGCCTTGCTTTGGCCGTCCCTCCCCTCCAGAGATGTGTCCCCCCACCCCCGTGGCCATGCCAGGTTTTATAGATACAGAGTGGAAATGTTGGTGGGATCCAGCAAGGTGGGACCCCTGTGTCTCTTCATGCTGAGAACGAGCAGCAGCTCACACTGCGCCTTTTAGTGCCGACCACTTTGAGGAATGGCCACGCAGACCAGTGGCCGAGGAGTCCCCAGGTGTTAAACAGCCATTTACTGGGACCAGACCCCAGGGGTCCTGGCCACAGCTGAGCACCAGGACCTCTCCAGCTCTCCACCTTCCCTCTGCTGGGACTGTTGTAAGGCCACCTCGATTCCAGCTAATAAGGCTATGCAAATCACTGACTTTAAGGTCAGAAAAGTGGTAAATTACCTAATTCAACCTTCTAGGTATCTCAAACCTTTGATGTTCACTTTGATTTTTCTATATTAGGGCTAATAATTCAGCTACAGCATCTCTTCCAGGTAGCAGCGTGAATTGATTGTTCCATTCATTAAAGAAAAGCCTCATCTCACTGACAATGTAAGGTGCTGACAGCAGGGCCGTTAATAATGTACCCGTTTTCTGATGTATTTTTTAACGCAGAATCATTTTCCAGGACTTTCACAGCTGCTTTGAGAATTGGCTTCCCACGGGGCAGCGTGTAAAGCTGCAGGCAGAAGCAATTCCCAAAACTGGCAGGAGGAGATGGAACGACCTCTTTGAGCCTGACAGAGGCAGGGGACTGCCAGATCATGGGGACAGGCGAGGTGTGAGGCAGCCTGACCACTCAGAAAGGGGACAGCCTGTCTGCGAGAGCAATTTAAATGCTGGGACCTCAGCACAGGTCCCAGGATGTCCTTCCTGGATGAAGGACAGAGACTGGATGTTTCTCTGGAGCACCACCACATCTCCAGCAGAATAATCATAGTAAAACTACGTAAGAAGTGTTGGCCCGGGGATGAAAATCTCCTGATCCAGGCTTTAAACTGGCTCTTTTGGGTTAGCCGGAAAGCAGCCTGCTTGCACTGATGATGAGTTTTCTTTAGCCTTCCTCCAGCTGGAGCTCTGGGGGGTCCGGCGCAGCATCTCTGCCTCTCAACACCCCACCCCAGCACCTGGATGAGCCCAACCTCCACCTTCCCGAGGAGTGAACTCGAAGCAACTTAAAGCTCTGTTGTTTCTTTTCTCCCGTTCTCAGAGTCCTTTTGAATATCCCCTCTCTGCTCCAGCTCCGCAGGCTCCAGGGATTTGGCGCTGGCAAAGAAGCTCAGGCAAGCGGGAGCTGACTGTTACATGACCCTTCTTGTAATTTGCTGGAAATCTCATCCGTAGGATAAACAGACCAATGTTAACCTTTATATAGTAAATAAAACTCCAGTGAATGTGGCCACTTAACATGTCTAAAAGCTACATTTTTACTTCTAATATTAACACATTTTTTAAGGAAATCTTTCTTTGGCAAAAGCCAAAAAAATATTTGTTTCCTGTTTCAGTAAATAGTCGGCATGGCAGAGCAACTCCATCTGATACTGACTCCCTGCTCCATACAGCTGATCCCTCTTTATCCCTGTTTACTGCAGGGATACTATTAAATACCTTCAGCCGCTCCTGCCTGCAGATTTCCAGAGAGCCCATATCCTGTTTATAGCATCTCTGCCCCCGTCGCCTGCACGGGGGAGCTCCAAGCAGAAAAGAGGGAAAGAAAAAGGGTCGGAGGGAGAGATGCTGAGATGTGGAAGGAAAGGAGAGATGTCCTTGGAGACATGTCTGCTGGAGAGGTGTCCACTGCCCCCTCCATGCACAGTCCCTCTGACAGTGACAGCAGCACTGTCCATCTCCCCCGATGGTCCTGACAGCATCCTCTCCCCAGTAGACGTGCCTCTGATGGCATGGGAATGCCTGGATGAGGCCTCACAGCCTCCAGAGCAATGGGCTGTAGTTGGGGCTGCGTTAGTGATGGAGGGACCTGCCCTTTGATGTGAACACCTCGACACTTTCAGTTCACAGTGCCATTTCTGGACTGCTCACCAGCTTGCTCTGGGGATCAGAAGCTCCTGCAGCCTCCACAAAGCCACCGATGGAAGCCCTGCTTGAGAGCTTGGAGCCCAAGGTCTTCAGAGCAGACAGGCAGGGAAGGCTTTGGAGCCTGATTTATTTCGCTCTTCCCAGCTGCTGTGTCCAGATGGAGCAAGGCTCTTCCATTTCTTTCTGAGGATTGCAGCCATCCAGCAGCCTGCACGGTGTTCCTGAGAGAGACAGACGTGGCCATGACATGTGTGACCTGTGCCAGGGCACCTCCTTAGACACCCAAAAGGTGTCTAAGGGCAAAATTTGCACATCTCTGGGAAAGGTTCCATGGTACCTACCGGGGACTTCATCCTTTTATCCCTTCACTAGACCCTCATGGTGATTTCTTGCTTCCCCTTCAAAGTGCTCAGTTGTTGCTTTGGAAACATGGGCAATAACCTAGAATGGATCTGGGTTTTTTAAGCCATGTGTGCTTTCTGCAACAGAGTTCATGAGAGCAATAAAAGGCAGAATGATGATTAGGGGAGACAGGAAAGGGTTTGCACATCTTGCTGAGAGCAATCTTGGTTTTGGTTTCGTGGCCAATCTGCCACGTTTCATGTCACATCTGACTTGCATTCGGAAGGAATGCAAATGCATCCAGCATCTCCCTGGCCTCTCGTCTTGGGCTGAGCCTCTCTGGGCAGCACCTGGGGCTGGTGGGACACCAGACCCGGGGAGAAGACTTACCCTTGTGCTTCTGCAGCAGGATGAACCAAAGCCGACTGGAGTCAAGGTGCACCCTGAGTTTCCCAGGACCAGATCCAAGAAGGGGGTTTGCTGCGATGCTCCGCACTGCACGGCCTGAGTTTTAGGTGTCTCGGTCAAGAGATGGATTTGCAAGGCTGGGTTCCCTCTGTGATGGACAGGGAGGCTGGGGAGGGGGCCCAGGCAGCTTCCCAACACCCAGCTCTGTGAACATTGTACCAGGAGAGCAGTGATGAGCAAGGGAGAGGCTCTGAGACCCAGGGCAGGGACAGGCACGGGGGGCTCTGGCTGCAATCTGGAGGCTTTGGCTCTCAGAGATCTGGTCCTCTGCTCCTAGATGGCTTATGTACATTGCATTTGACATTCCCTGGATGAAAAGCAGAAATAATGCAGAGTCTCTGAGCTGAGTAATTTACGTCCTGGGAGTCTGCGTCACACACTGTGGCCTGCGTTTAGGCACTGGCGGGTGAGGGAGCTTTTGTGGACCACTTCCAACTTCGGCTCTCCTAGGGAATGGGAAGAACAAAGAAGATAATATGAAGACTAACGGCCTCGCCAGTGGATGCCTCCCTAAACGAGTTACTCTCCATCCATCACAAACCCTGTTCCAGTGCTGGGATTACCCCACATCTCCCAGCCAAGCCTGTGTATCATCACGCCCCTTCCGAGCCACCAGCGTCTCGGCGTGACCACCCACTCCATCCCAGCTCAGGGCCTGCTGTGGGGGAGCAGAGGGACAGGGGACCACTGGCCACCCCAGCGTGCCTGGCCAGGTCTGCAGCTCAGAGGCAGGACCCTGGACACAGGGCTGACGCTAAAACCTTCACCATCCCGTTGACCTGAGCAAAGCCTGGAGACCCGGGCGAGCCATCCCATCCAGAAGTTTGGCAGACCTGGAGCCACGATCCCGGCTGGGCTGGCAGCCACCTGCCCCGGGCTACGTTCTCCACCGTCCCGTCCCCCCCAACCCCAGCCAAGACAAGCGGGTTTTGTTGGGGGCGGGTGCAGGATGTGGCTGGGTGACCCCCTCTCGGCAAGAGGCAGCTCTCTGTGCCCACCGCTCCCCGGCTGCGGGAGGCAGAAAGCCCTCTTTGTGCTGGGGAAGGTGTCAGGTACTCAGGCAGCTGAATCGGGGCTTTTCATGGGGGCGAGAGGCTCTGCCAGTTGAGGAATGCTGGCTCCCAGCTGGAGCTGGCAGGTCCCACCATGCTGCCCGCAGCCTGGCCCCCCTCCTCCAGCCGCTGTCGGGGGGCTGAGGGCAGCAGGAGGGGTGTCCCCTCTGCGGGGAACACATTTTGGTGTCTTTGGAGTCAAGGAATCCAAGATCCACCTGGCGAAACCACTTCAAATTCGTAGTTAAGCTTCCGCATCCCTCAAAACTGATTGCAGTGACTGCTATCGAAATTGATGTTTCTCCCACAGTGGGAGAAATGGGAGAAATGGGAGAAATGGGAGTGGGATTTCTCCCATTGCAACCACAGCACGAAGGATTTGGGTCCTGGTTCAGGCAGGGGTGTCTGAACAGAACTGCACCCCGCTGCACGGACACAGGGATGAAGCTGCTATTCATAAATTAGGGGGTGTGCAGAGAGCCCTCAAGGAGGGGGAACACCTCGCTGTTCTGGGAGGCACCTCCTGATGGGGGCATCCCGGGGAGGATGCTGCACCCCAACCCTCGGAGGGCAGGAGCTGGGGGTGCACAGGAGACACAATGCACCTGCAAAGCCCCCACAGGAGCCCTGGAGCATCTTGGGCAGCACCAGGGGACAGCCCTGCAGCACACACGGGATATCTTCACAAGGGATGCTTTTAGGACACACAGGTCTTTTCCAGCCCAGGTATGCAGGTAATTGTGCTTGCAAATTTACTCTGGTCTGAAAAGTTCGGGAATCTGCAGTTTTGGGGGGGAATATCTGCTGCTTCAAGCCCCGTTTTCATGCCTTTAGTTTGGAGTTAAGGAATCCAAAATCCACCTGACAAAACTGCTTCAAATTCATAGTTAAGCTTCTGCATCCCTCAAAACTGATTATAAAGACTGCTGTCAAAATTGACATTTCTCCCACAAAAAACTGCAGCCCCAGTACAGTTTGGGTTCTGGTTCAGGCAGGGGTGTCTGATCTGAGCCAGACAGCAACACGCAGAGCTACAACTGCTGCCTGAGTCGTTTATTTGGGTTTTTTTTTTTAATAGATATCTTGCCATTTCTGCCCTCACTCCAAAAGCACATGGAGATTTTACATCAAGAAGCTTCCAGTGGCGAGCTATTAACTTCCAGTGATCACAACGCAATTAGCCAGAGTCACTGGGGGAAGTGCTGTCTCCAAAACTGCTGGAGGCTGCTCAGTGTTAGAAAGTGGGAACTTACTTCAAAATAAATAAATGAGGAGAGTTCATTTAAAGGGCCCTAAAGGCAAATACATTTAAGGCCATAGCTTTGATATGGGAGCCGTGTATGTGCCCATCAGTGAGGCTTTGAAGGTTGCTATCCTAAGAGGAAAAGCAGAAAGGCCCGTGTGGGAAAGAAAATCAACAACATTTGCTGACATGACAGGGTTTCATCACGTATTTGAGCTGAACGGGGTACTTCAGAAAAAGGAAATCCAGCCTTAGCACAGGCAATAGAAGCGAGCATAAAGCATGCCAGGGATTACCTAACAGGGGAATTAGGATGGGATTTCATCCGAGCGAATGGCAAAAAATGTTATAAAATAAAAAAGGTATAAAAATAAGCAACAGAAAGACATAAAATCTGGTGTTTGTGAGTAGCTGGAAGCCTGGGAGAGAAACAAAGGGTGATAACAAAAAATAGCAACGGGAAGCTGAGTGGTTCCTTCAAACCGTTCTGGACTACAGAGGGTGCTGGGGAGGCAGCTACCCTGGATCTGCTCATTTCAGCTTATACAATGAGCAACAGAGGTGTCAGAAGAAGTTGGTGGGATAAACTGACACAGTGAAGAGCAGTAAGTCGCTGAGCCCCGAGGATACGCCCAAGAGTGGTGTAGGAACACAAGAACGAAGTGGCTGAGCTACTAACAAAAACATGCACACGAGGGTCTGTGCTCAGCAGCAATCAAACAAAACCCGGGGAAATGATGGGACGCAGCAGGGATGGGAATGGAGGGGAATCTGGTATATATTATGAAACCATCATACGAGTCAGCAGGGTGCTCCTCTGGAGCAGCGCCCTCCCCTGCGGTCATGTCCTGCCCAGTGGGACATGGGGGAGCAGAAGGACAAAAAACCTGTGGGGAACAGCAGGGAGGCTAGGAGGGAGAATGGTTTGATGGGGTGAGCAGTCACAGCAAAGGTGTTGGGATGGGGAGACACACATGACGTGTATCCTCCATCTCACCCTCTTCACTTGGCCAAAAATGAGGTACCAGGGAGTGAATCTCAGCAGATGAAGAGGAAACGTCTCGCTGTGGGGCTCACTGATGCACAGTGTAACAGTCCTTATTTTAGCAGCAGTTGGTACAAGATGTACCGGCTAAGAAGGACTTACACGGGCACCCACAGCTTCCCCGGGGGTTTGCCAAGTGCGAGGAAAGGTTATAATCCATCTGACTCCCTCGGGCTGCTGGCAAGGAGGACGACGTCCTCCCCATATGCCAACTGCAAGGGCCTGAAGCATCTGTTTAAGCCAGCACTAAGGGCCAGGAGGTGCAGGAGGAGCAGTGCAGGTGGCAGGACAGTGGGACCCATGGGACAGGGTGGCACAGAAACACTCTCCCAGGAGGCAGAGATGGATGGGAAGGCAGAAGAAGAGAGGAGAGGAATTCTCTTTGGGTCTGTCTTTGTTCACAAGTGTTTTCCCCCATGTCCTAGCTGGCTGAAGACCCTTTACAGTCTTATCCAGTTGCTCATAGTGGTTGTCTAGCATCATTTCCACCTTCCCTCTTGGCCGTTTTGTGTCACCACAGAGAGTGCAGAGGTGGACAAAAAAAGGAGGGCAACATGATTTCCACCTCTCTTGAATGGCAGTCTGCCCTGTCAGGGCAGGACAAGTCCCACATCACTCTCTGCTTCGACCTCGGTGGCAGTACCTGTTCAAGGACCAGCCAGAACAACTTCCCTGGGAGCCAAGAGAAGAGAGGGTCTCCAGGAGATGATGATTCATGGTTGATCATTTTAGCCGGAGCTGGATTGAATCAACTCCTCTCTCCGATAGCTCTGCCAGATCTCATGGCCCAGGGAAGGGAGGAGAGAGGAGAAATAATGAGATTTCCCATCCAGAATCGTGGGGGATTTATAGCTGTTGTGATAACCTCAGCCGTTAGTGAGGCTCGCACAAGAAACCATGCTGATTTCCAAGTTCCTGATTTACTAAACAACAAAATGAAAAGTCAGCATAAATCACCTCTGCTCACACAAGTGGCAGCTGTGGGGTCCCTGGGAGCTGGCCACATGGATATACAAGGGCTGGTGCCCGGGTGTCTTGGCTCTGGGGTCTCCTCTGAGCTCTCACCAAGCCCAGGCACTCTATGGTGGTCCTGACAGCCACCTCGTCCTGCCATGGAATGCTGCAGCAGATACTCAGAAGGCAGTTACAAAGAGCACAGAGCCTAAGTGATGGCACCAGGGGCAATGGGACATTGGGGCTTGGTAGGTCCAAGCAGGACACAGAAACTCTTCTTCCCCAAGCCTTGGGACAGGTCCCCAGAGAGGTGCAGGATGGGGTTTTCCAGGACTCAGCTAGACAAAGCCACAGCCACCCCAATCTAGGGCTGGAGATAGTCCTGCTACTGGTGGGAGGTTGGTCTGGAGACCCCCGAACCCTTTCCACCAGCCCTGATAGGATCCTGCGTTCCCAGCAGTACATTTTCCCCCGGCATCATTGTCCCAGTCCAGGGTGTTTCTGCTTTCTGTTGCACGCAGCCCCTCCAGACAGCTTTCAGATGCATCCTTTCCAAGAAAATACCCCCGCCTTCCCAAACCAGATGGAAGAGCTCACGTCCTTCAGAAATGACTGTGTTTTCCGGTGCTACTACTGAGTATGAAACAGGAGGTTTTTTTAAAAAAAAAAAAAGAAAGAAGTTAAAAACCCAAAACCTGACATGGCAACAGGGTGTGCTGCAGCGTGTCCAGCAGCAGCAGGGGAGCAAGGACACACCAAACCAGTGCCAACCCCACAAGAACTGGAAAGGCTGCTGGGAGCTGTGCTGAAGGAGGGGAGGGACTCATTGCCATGAGGGCGCATCCCAGGATCACCATCAACGAGGCAGAGCATCGAAGTGGTGCTTGCAAAATGGCAAAGGGAAATGGGAGAGACGGGTGCAGATCTGTCACAACCACATTGGCCCAGTCTTCTGCCTGTGCCATCAGATCAGCAGATGCTGGTAGAGAAGCAGGTTAAACATCCCCAGGGAAGCCTGGGCATGTGTCGCTCGATCTTGCCATAAAAGACAACAGAAGGGCCCAAGTGGTTTGAGCAACAGCCCTGAAGCTACCCGTAAGATTAGAAGAAAATTAAATTGGTGAGAAGGGAAACAGGGAAGTTGGACATATTCAAATCTGGAGAGAGAAGTTACTATTCTGATAAGATAAAATGGAGAGAACCTGACACGCTGCCAACACCAAAGAGGACAGGGATAGCTGCAAAGAGCTGATTGTGCTTAGGACTAAGGACAGAAAGAAACAGTATTAATTTGCAAAATGAGATCACACAGCAGACCTTTAAAGAAATACAAGCAAGTTTGTGAGGGACAAAACCAGGTAGTCTGGAGCTCAGTGAAAATGCAGTGTCTAAGGCAGAAGAGTAAACAGGAGGTGCATGGATGCAGAAAAACTCACTGACGTCCTGGAGATCCATCACCACTGCAGGCAGCAGGAAGGGAGATTTGGGGGCATTTGTTGTCCCAGGTCTGTGACTGTGAACTCCACAGGGAGCCCTTGTTCCCAGCATCAGCCTCAACACAGCAACCAACCAAGGACTCTGGACAAAGAAACTAACAAAGGACGTGGTCCTTTCTGTCCCCATCCGTCTACCTGCAACCATTTCTGGAAGAAGACCATTCCCTGGATTTGCCTGGATCCTCTTTATATACACGTGATGGGAGACTGACACCTGTAATACAAAAAAAATATATTGTGCTAAGAGATTAACCCGAATTTCCTTACTCATTTCTCCTCCTAACCAAACTATTCTGCAGACTCCAGTATTATATAGAGGATATGGTCCCACAAACTGTCTTCCAACCTACAGAGACTTTAGTAAAATTCAAATTATTCACAGGTTAGACTGGAGGGTGCATTGCTCTCTGCTGAGCAGGGGAACACACGCTACACAGTGATGATTGCTTTGAGGAAAGAGGAAAACGTTGTTTCTGGATAAATCACCCCATCATGTAGCTCACACAGTACATGATAGAGCATCCCATGAGCAGAGTCCCCAGCAGCCTGCTCATTTCCATTGGACCTGTGCATAACAGGTTTTTACCCAAATCACACTCCTGCCCCTTGAGTCTTAGGAGACATTACATTACAGACCCTGGTTTATCGGGCCAGGTTATTGATTTCTGAGTTAACCTTACACAGTCCCCAGCCTTCAAGGTACAGCAGAACTTACCATGGCAAAAATTATGGGGTAAATCAGTGCCATTCACTGCCCTAAGGCATAGGCACCGAGCAGTGGTCTGGGGTTGATACTACATGTGCAGGGGAGGGTCTCTTCAGGACTGTCCTACCACTCTTTTCTGGCTGGGAAACACCCTCTGCAGCCCTGGGGGTCCCTCATCTGCACTCCAGAGATCTTTGGCTTCACCTTCATCCCCCCAGGCTGGTACCAGTCCAGGCAGAGAGTCCAGTCCTGCTGCCATCACAGGAAGAAAATTCCCCAGAGAGAGAAAAACGAACTTTTAGAATTAAATTCTGTCCAGGACACAGAAACACAGAGGTGCTGCCGAGTCCTCCAGGACACCCAGGTCATCTGGGGTCCTGGCTGTGCCTTGCCTGACCTGACAGGAGGGGATGCTCTGCCCCAGGACAAGACCCATCCTCCTGCCCAGTACTCAAAGACTGGCCCAAGCCATCACGGTACTTTTGTCCCCCAGACAAACCCTCCTCGGTGACTGTGATGGTTTCCTGTGGTGGGGACTCCCCACCTCTCATTGCAAAGGGCTTTCCAAGCCCACATCTTTCTTATTGTTCTTTGCCAAATCCCTGCAAATTCTGCAATAATTAGCTAAATTGTATGCGGGCTTTCTGTGGTGTGGATCACAAATACTCTCTGGTCACATATCTACTGTGCTGTGAGACGAGCATGTTACTTATAGTTCATATTAGCTGTCAGGATTTCATGTTCTTCCTCAATTCTGATTGTAGCAGTTTAGACCAAAAGACTTTTTCACTGGACAGGATGGATTCTCCGTGCAAGAGTCCTTGCACTGACCGTGCAAACTAATTGCAAGCAGGGAATGAGGAGGCCAGGGCTGAGACACACGCGATGGGATGGGATGGGATGGGATGGGATGGGATGGGATGGGATGGGATGAGATGAGATGAGATGAGATGAGATGAGATGAGATGAGATGAGATGAGATGAGATGAGATGAGATGAGATGAGATGAGATGAGATGAGATAGATAAGGCAGGGTGGTATGGCATGAAATGGCACAGCGCAGGGAAGAGATGGCCAGGGCTGGAGCACAGAAGATGTGTCACGCTGGTGATGTGAGCTGCATGTCCCATCCTCGTCTGTGGGAGCTTCTTACAGCCCTGCTGATACCAAAGGGAACAAATCTTCATGGAGCGTTTTTCTCTCTTCCCAATAGGGGCAAAACAATTTAACAGAGGTTTGTACCTCACTGCCTGTTTGCTGTCATTTTCAGTCCACATTTTAGCACTGAAATACCTCAAGCAAGTAAATACAAACACTCCTCTAGGTTTCCCCTGTTTGACACAAGGCCGCTGAGAAATCTCAGATTCTCATTACGGCTGCCTGTTTGCAGGGGCAAAACAGGGGAAAGGAGTCACAGAAAACACACAAAAGCCCTGGAGATGGAGAAGGGCCCACGCAGGGTCCCCAGCCCCACTGAGAAACCCTTGTTTGGTAATAAAAATATTCCAAGCCATTTAATAAAACTTGACAAATGGCATGAAAGTGTTTCACAGCTCTGGTCATTTTCCCATCTGTGACGACCCGGGAACAAAACAGAGCTGAGTTTGTAAAGGACTGTGGGGGAGCAGCGCTTATTAGATTACAAAGAACATGACTTCTTGTGAGAAAACCCAAAAAGTCATGTTTTTTGTCATGAAAGTCTAGGCTGTGACAAATTCAACGCGTTAATCATGATGGATTTTTACTGGAAATCCGTAATGCAGAGTACAGTCATTAAAGAGCTGGCCTCCTGCCCCGCTCTGGCCCTCCTGCTTGGGCTGTGGTGGTGCAGCAAGGAAGCTCCACGCTGAGATTACCCTTGGGTCTACCAGGGAGACAAACTGGTGCGACCGCCTCCCCAAAAAAGGGACTGCTGAATCCTCTCTCCCACAACGGCCTCCCTTGTTGTCCCCAGGGATGGCGGGACCGTTTGCTCTGACCAACCCCGCATTTCGCCTCTTTCCCTGCCTGACCCATCCCTTGTTCCCGTAGATCAATCACCCTCTTGTCCTCCTCGGGAAGCACGCTCCGCGATCACAAACGAGCCTTTCTCCGCAGGGCACGCTGATGTCAATCTGCAGCTTTTTTTTTTTTTTTTCTTGCACTTCTCCCATTTTTTTCCCCTTTCCCCTCCCTTTGGGAGGCTCTTTTTGAACAGGTCCCTTTCCCATTTGGCCCGGAGGTTCCTCCTCTGAACTTGCAGCCCTTTCCAGCCTGCAGTGTGGCTTTGCCATCAGACAGCACAGCTCATCCCAGGCTGCTTTCTCATGGGTGGAGTGGGAAGTGGCTGCAGGGGTGGCCCAGCTTCTTTAGGGGAGACACGGTTTTAGCTACTGGTCCCTCCACCACTCAGACAGTGTTTGACCTGCAGCAACAGCTTCAGAGAAGGTGTGATAGGACAAGGGGCAACGGCTTCAAACTGAAAGAGAGGAGATTGAGCTGAGATGTGGGGAAGAACTTCTTTGGTGTGAGGGTGGTGAGAGCCTGGCCCAGGTTGCCCAGAGAAGCTGTGGCTGCCCCATCCCTGGAGGGGTTCAAGGCCAGGTTGGAGGGGGCTTGGAGCAACCTGGTGTGGTGGGAGGTGTCCCTGCCCAGGGCAGGGGGGTAGAACTAGATGATCTCTAAGGTGCCTTCCAACCCATTCTATGATTCTATGATGGGAGGGAGAGGCCAAGGTGATGAGCTGGTGTGCTGCATGATGGGGATGGAGACAGTGGTGGGAAGAGATGGTTAGTGGGGAGGAGAGTGAAGGTCTGTGAGGGCTCAGCTGAAGGATGGGCCGGTGGGCAGGAGTCTGGACCTTGCCAGAGCAGGATGGAGGAACAAAAGGGAGGGAATCACACCTAAGATGAGGTGTGAGGTGTCCGGGGTGGGAAGGGGAAGGAGGGTAGGGAGGAAGGACAACATCCACAAACACAAGTATCAGGGAAGTTTGAAGAAGGCGGCAACTCAGCTGAGAAAAGACCCTGCCACAGTCCTGAAGGGAAACATGCAGAGCATCTTCCCTTCTTGTTTCACACTCCTCGGCCCTTCTCTGCACCAATCCCTGTCTCCAAGCTGTGGAGGAGCTAATGCCATTGCAAGGGTCTCGGAGCTGCCCCATCTAGAAGAGGGCACCATGGTGTACAGGTCTCAACGTGGTCCCCAAGGCACAGGTGAAGAGCTGCCCTGGACATCCATTCCCCAGGCTGTGCTCTGCTGGGTGTAGGTAAAACCCTTCCCATTCCCTTGAGCTGGGCTCTGGGGTTTCCCTGCACATCCTCCAGCCTTTGTCTCAGCATTTTTCCTGTTTAACCTTCATGTGATCCATGGTGGATCCCGTAGAGTGAAGGGAAACAAAGAGCAGCTGATGCTGGTAAGATGCAACGGGTTTTAAGCTGGCACAGGAGGCAGATCAGCCAAGCAAACCTGCAAACTCCAACAGCAGCTTCCTCCCCACGGGCCCTGGCCCTGCAGTGGTGCCCAAGGCTTTGGGATCCTTCCCACAGACTTCTATAGAGCACAGAGGAGACATCTACAGCCCCTTTCCCAGCAGGAGCATCACAGCATCCCACTGCCCAGCACGGGAGTGCCACGTGTGCCATAAAAAGAAAGGGCATTAGAAACCCTCCCTCCTTCCCCACAGCTCCCCCAACTTTCTTTCTGACCCTCCCCACCCTGGCTTTTCTCCCCTGCTCCCTTTCACGCTTGGTGCTCCCTTCCCACTTATTAACTCTCCAACCCGCCCGAGGAAATGTGCCCCCCGCGACAGCTCTGCACGGAGGATTTATGAGCCCAGCTCTCAGGGGAAGGAGCCCGGGCATAAATCACAGAATATTTAGGAAAGTGATCTACATTTATTACACTTAATACTATATTTAGCATGTCCAAGAGGACCTTATAAATCAGAGACAGTGCAGAGCTCAGTACGGGGTCCTGGGGGAACCCGTCCGCTCAGCGAACGTGTGCGAGGCCTGAAATCGGCGAGAGCAAATTTATGTTTGGATTCTTTGCTAAGTTTATTCCCCTAATTAGGGCTGCATATCATGCTGATGGTTTCCTGAATTGGGCTGGGGACCCGGGGCCCGGGCTCGCTGCCTCTCCCCATCAGCAGCTTCCCCGCACACCCGCTGGTCCATCCTCCGCCGGCAGAGTCTTTAAGCGTGAGGGGTGACAGCACTGGATGGGTGATCATTAGTTCTTCTCATAATCCCAGGTTAATGCACCGTGCTCCAGCTCAACCTCAGGCCACCGCTGCAGGAGCTTAAAAAAGATGTAAATTCCTCTTGTATTTCACCAGTCAGGCTCGGCCCCTGTCTCCTCTCCTGCTTCAACTGGTATTTAACATTCCATCTTCACGGGCCACATATATGCCACCCCACCAACTGGGATGGACCAGCGACTCGCCTTCATCTCCTGTGCAGCCAGAGCTGCAAACCAGCAGCTTCTGAAGCTCAGCACCTCCCCACAGGTTTGGGCTCAGGCGAGGGAAGACTTGATAGCCTGGTGATGGGCTCCAGGGAAATGGGGGGATGAAATGGAGACTTTGGTCCACAAAGCCTTGCTGTTCTCTGAAGCTGGTATCTCTGATGGCAACAGAGGTCTGTCAGGAAGTGGGGAGTCTGGTCCCTTCGGGAGGAAGGCAGACCTTGTCCAGCTGGTGCTGGACTGGTCATTCCCACCCTGCTTCTGCTCCCACCTGCGTGAGTTCCCCAAGCCAGTGGCTAAAATTGGCAAAAAATAACACACAACTTTTTTCCAGCCGAAGAGTCCCTGGGGAAGTGACCCTCAGCCACCTCTCCCCAGCCCAGAGTTGGTCAGGACACACTGGCCCCACGGTGTGCACGGCTGGGTGCTTTCCACAGGGACCTACGTAGCTCCAGGGACGGTGGTGGCAGCTGCTGGCAGTGGCCAGGTCACCTCCTGCCAGCTCTCGGCTGAAGCTGGCCAAGCATCCTCCCCAAAATAAGGGAGTGAGAGGCAGGGGTTGCTAATGGGAGCAGCCATCCTGTTTCCTGACACAGCATTTAAACCCAGGTGGATGGAGAAAAGCCCGGCGCATTGTTCTCCTGGTGCTGAGAGGTTTATGCAGCAGCTCTGCTGCTGACACACTGACGGCTGGGCTCCCGGGAGGACCGGCAGGTCCCGGGCAGAGGCATCGTGCCAGGGGGCCCAGGGGGTGATGCACGAGCCGAGCAGTTTGATGCTGGGACCTTGATGAGCAGAGAGCACGGCGTGGAGGAGCGGAGCCGTGACCCCAGGCAGCTGGTTCTTGCAGGCTGGGTGCTGCCTCCCTCTTCACCTCACAAAGGATGCTTGTTCCAGCGCGGGGGCTTGAGGGGTGACCAGCACCATCCTGAGACACTGAGCGCTCAGGAGCAGCGACCCAGCCACGTCCACAATCCTTCTCTGGCAGCATGAGACGGTGAACTGAGACCAGAGCAGACTCCAGCACTGCAGAGGGAAAGGTGTTGCCCATCTGACGGCTGGTCACAGAGATGTAGAATGACCTTCAGTGAGCATCCCCACCGCCACTGGGTCAGCCCCAGCTCCTGAAACAGGCGCCTCCAACCTCAGGCACACCAGAGGTGCTGTGGCTGGTGCAGCGCCGGGGTCAGCAGAAACGTGTCCTCACCTCGCTGAGGTCCTCACACCCCGGCCAGGCACGCTCCTGTCAGCAGCCAAAGGCTCTCTCCTTCCCGGAAAGCCTCATTGCCCGTGGCCAGCCCACGGTCCTGCCTGCCCAGGAGCCCTGGGACCCCGTGGCTGGGTCCGCGTGTGTCGGTCCGTCTGTCTCCTCGCGCCGTTTTCCAGGAAAAAGCCGCCGTGATTTACGAGCCGTGGACAGTGCTAGCTGAGTGCTCAGGAGGGCTTGATTACAGTTTCCCAGAGGAAGCTGTCTGTTTGGAGATGGCAAGGTGACAGGGTTTATACAGAACAGCACAATGTGTCTAAGCAGAGCTGTCAGCCGGAGACGGATGAAGTGACGGAGAAAGCCCATTACTTCATTCACACCTCAACAGGCAAACAATAAAACACTTACACACAGCAGTGGCCACGGGGGGGGGAGATGGGGGGGGAGGGGATCCCCCAGACCCTGCAAAAATGCAGCAAAGCTGCCGCCCAGTCATTTTCTGCGCTTCGAGCTCAGCAGGATGGGGCAAAGGAAGGGACGGCGGGGAGAAGCAGCATGGAGGGATGATGTGTCACCCCTTGGAGATGGGCATCTGTCCCCGAGGTGACGTGCCATGTCGTTGCATTGGACCGTAACAACCATGTGTGCACCCTCTTGGCAGCTGCAGTGAAGATCCAAGCTGGAACAAGGGACCCATCCTGGATCATGAACCGGGCACCCAACCCAGGGCGCGAGGGCTGGGGGTGCTCGTACCTCCCGGGGCCAAGAGCTGTCCCGGCTCTGAGACTGGGGACGTGAAAGGAATCCTGGCAAAACTCAGCCTCTTATCCAACTGGCCCATTTAGCCCAGTTGACCTGGGAGCAATACCTGGATTTGCACAGAGGCCACCACCAGCTCTTGCTCTCAGGGTGCAGGAACCCCTCCATGGTGACCTGCTGCCCACCTCCACAGGGGAGCTGGTTGGGGCACAGTCGGCAGTTGTCAATGAAGAGCAAACGGTGCAAAAAAGACTTGGCAAAATGTGTGGGTTTCTTTCATCAAATCACCTCACACAGACCTGGAGGTCACTGATCCCAGCACGTGCAGAAAACTGTTGCCCTGCTCCCTTAGGATGACTACTGCAACAATGAGAAGGGGCAGAAACAATACCTTGGTCTCCCCTCAGCACCTCCTGAAGCAGCTGTGGACAGGAGAAGGTGGAAACGTCTGCTGCAATTTGTGCAATAACCCATCTGGTTTGTAGGAGCACTCAGAAAAGCCTCCAGGTCCCTGAGTAACCAGAGCTGTCCCTGCCCGGAGGACATCCCATGTGGAAACCCCATGGTGAAACCCCAACACATTGCGTGCTGAATGGGGAAGTGATGGAATGCTGGTGCCCTGGGATGCAACACCACCTCCTCATTATGTCAGGTTCCTGAGACAGGTCCTGGACCCTGCTTGGTGCAGGATGGAACCGAGAAGTTCTTCTGGTGAGAAGTCAGGCAGAGCTGGGTCAACCACACAAAGCCCAGGAAAGGCAGCAACCTCATGCATGGTGGAAAATAAAATCAACAGGGCTCATGCTGGGACACACTCACTGTATGTCCTTGGCTGACACTCAAGTATCTGAAAATAATGACTCAGGATGCGATTCCTGTTAGGAAGCCTATTTTGCTTTCACTAGCTGCCTTCCAGCCGAGCAGACCCCTCGGAGAAGGCACATCCATCTCTCCCGGGGTTCAGCGGGAGCTGAGCTCTGCTAATGCTCCTGCCTTGAACTCCTTGCCAGACTAAGCTCTCCTCAAAAGCAGAAAATTAATTACCTGGCTGGCGTATGGGCTTTTCACAGGAAAGAGAAACCTCTGATGTTCTCACTTGCAGTGCTGGGGATGGAAAGCACCAGCACCAAGGCTCGTTTATGGGTATTAGATGCCAACAACAAGCTCACGTGCTAAAATTTTCTAGGAAACTTTGTAATGACCAGTCAAGGAGCTTTAAAGTTCAGCCTGGAAACTATGTCATTTAAAGCACAGGCTGGCAGTTTTAATGACAGAGAGACTCTGGCCGTTGTTGTGTGGTTGGAAAAGCCATTGTGGTTGTAAAAGCTATCGTGGTTGTAAAAGCTAGCCCACACCAGAGTAACAATCCCCCCTTCCTGAGCAGGAGAAAGAGGTTTTCCTACTTTCCTTTTCTGGAGGATACTCCTAACCCAATTTCATTATGTTGGGCAAGAGCTCTGGACGTGCTGTGGTGGGTGCTGATGGTTTGACTCCGCTGGATTTTGTTTTTTCCATGTGTTTTTCCACCACTATTACAGGCGTTGCTGGCTTTATGTCTCATGCTTGAGCACGAAGTGGCACACTCTCTGCTAGGAGCTGGAACCACGTGAGAAGTTTCTCCTTTTCCAGCATCTCCCTGTGGTGAGGAAATACCCGGGGAAGGAGCCTTCATCTTCTCAGCATTTGATCTCCTCCCCTGACCCAGCACTTTGTGGCTTCTTCCTCTTCGGTTTCCTCTGTGCTCTTTATTAGCAGGACTATCCCAGTTTCGGGTTAGTGGGCAACATGACAGCATGCATGGGCACGGGCCCTTCTCCTGCCCCATGGCTGTGTGGTTGGGAGTTGCTTCTTTGCAACTTGTTCTTCAGATCTTTCCAGGGAGGAAGACTGCTCCGGAGGGTGGGTGGAATTGCACCTCCCTGGTGCAAACCTGGCACTGCCCTAACAGGGGGAGATGGTTGCATGGCTGGGGGAGATGCAGGCAGGAGAAATCTGGGACCGGGGCCGTGGTCTGGGAAAAGCTGGGAAAGAAGCTTCTGGGGAGAGCAAGGACACACGTAGCTTAGATATTGTCCTTTCCCAGAGTTTCTGAGGACAAGCTACTTAGCTTCCTAGCAGTAATCAGAAGAGGTCTGAACAATTTCAGGTTCTAGTCTCCTGCCTTTGCAGCTTGCACCAGGTTTGCAGTCACAGTCTACAGCAAGTGCATGGCTCTTTGTTTGTTAATAAACCCAGGTTACTCATTGCACAGAGTCCGGGTGCAGCATCGAGCCATCAGAAAACACATTCTTTCCACGCTCTTTCTGTTCACTCTGATGGAGTTTTTCGGGAGAGTTTTAGATTAAAAAAAAAACAAAAAACAGAGAGAATTTAAAAAATCATAATTTTTGGAAAAAATCCCAATCAAACTTGGCAGCAGAAAAACAATATTTCATAAAAATGGGATATTTTGAAAGAAGGCTCTTTATTTCCAAGGAAAACAGCGCTTGTTCAGAATAATTGTGTGGGATTACTTCTGACCACATTCGATCAGGACAGCCCTGCCTGGTGTCGGGGGCCAGCACAACCACCCAGCACGGTGCTGCCCCTGCTCCCCACGGCAGAGGGGGCCTGATATGCACCCCGCAGGTGCTTTATTAACGAAAAATGTATTGGAAAAAGAAAAGCGATCCCTCCTCCATCCCCGTCCCTCCCTCTCCCTGCCAGCAGCCAGCACCTTGTACACGCCTTGAGGTTTGCAATACTGGGGGCATTGCAGTAGCTGCTTTTTATGGTTGGACTCCATGATCCCATGGGTCTTTTCCAACCCGAATGATCCTATGATTATTTTATGATTTTCTTGCCCAGTTTCAATAGAAAATATGGACTTTCCCAATTTACTGCTTGTTAAAACCCTGCTTGGTGGCATCTTTGTCTGTGCTTTTGGAAAGCCTTGGTGCCCCTGGCAGATGAGCTCCACGGCTGGCTCTGGGATGGAGTGTGACAGCCGTGAGGAGCTTGGTGTTTTGCAACCCGTCTGCCTGGGCCGCCCAGCAGGATTGTGCAACCCGGGAAGGGAATGGCTCTGTCTGGAGCAGGAGCAGCCTCCTGGCCAGGGGAGCAGGCAGCAGGCTGCTGCTGGGCAGGGGTGAGTCACCCACCTCCCTTGGACCAGCCAAGCTCAGATGCCTCCACCTCATATGGATGCTTTGCTGAAGTGCGTTAGGGCTCGGGGGGGGGGGGGGGGGAATTGCTTTTAACCAGTTATTTCTCCAAATCAGTGTCACGTTCTTAAAGAGTGAGGTGCTACATGCAGAAACCCACCACGTGGCCGCTTTTTGCCACCTCGAAACCCTCTACAGAGAAACCCCTTGACTGTGGGCAGCATCGTTTTGTGGATGCACTAAAATCTTCTCCTGGGAGGGCAGCTGCTACCCAGTTCATCTACCTGAAAACACTGCAGGAAAACGTATGTGGGCTTTTCCTGGCCAGCAAGTTGATTTTTTTCCCACCTCCCAGCCAGGTCGGCAGTGTTATGTAGAGTAGGTGTGTGTGCATCCAGCGGAAAGGGGTCCCTGCACTGAGCCATGCTGGAGTTTTACAGGAAAACCAACAGCATCAGGGGAACAGATCACATCTCTGCCTTTAGGTCACCTCCTGGTGGGAGCTCATCCTTTACTGGCCACCATGACTTAGTTTGCCCCTAAGTGTAATGTATCCAGTGTCCCTCACTGCAGCATCTTTAAACTCTGGGCACAATGAGTGATGATTTGCCTAGTTTCATAGCTGTGGCTAGACCCTGGCTCCCTGACGGACAAATACTTCTGGAGAGAGGAGGAAGAGCTTTCAGAGATGAAGAGCAAAGTTGCAGCCAGGCCCAGGGCAGGGGTATGAATTGCCCTGCATGATCTGAGCATATCCCCCATGAAAGAGCAATGAAGCTGGGACACGTCCCCTCCTCTGGGGCTGGCATCCCACTATATTGTCTCCTCTCTCATCCCTCAATGACACCATTGGGCAACTTCTGTTTATCTTAGGTCTGAATATCTGAGTATCTGGGGTGCTGTAGGAGAGGTAACATCCCTTTGGCCTCATCTGGCACTTTGACTGCCCCGGGAAGCCCACTCTGGTTGCGGGGTGTGCAAGCACCATGCACTGCAGTCGAAAATAGTGTTACAAAACTCCCGGCTCTGCCTTTTGGTGCTGTTCCAGCAGGACATTTGGATAATGGGAAACTGCAGAAATAAATCCGAGTCTTGGCTCTCCTCCGCCTGGGATCTGCCCAACTGAATCCGAGTCGAGCTGGCCTTAGAGCACCCGCAGCCCGACGGGATCAGAGGCAGGGGCTATCTGCTGCCTTTCATTACTCTGCCCCGCTTGCCTTCCCAAAAATAATCCCGGATTCTTGGAATATAAAGCCTTCGAAGCTCCCTTGATCTCTTCGGTTTCTGAGTGTGTTTTTTCCCTTCTAAATTCACTGTTTTCAGAGCTTTCAGCTGTTTCTTTGGATCTGAAAGTGGTGAGTAAAAAGAAGCAAACACCAGGCAGCGCTTCCAGCTGCTGTGACACACCGATGTGGGGGCACGCTGTAACCCAGCCCCTCAAACCCTGCTCTTTCAGCCTCGGTATCCTGCACACACACACTCACCTGCAGCTCCTCTGCCTTGGCCTGATGGTCATCCAGCTGGGGCTGAACATGGGATGAAGCTTTCTCCTGTAGACCTTCCACCTTGTACTGATCGGCCAGGCAAAACCTGATGGGAGCCTGGAGCAAAATCAGCTCCAGGAGCAAGTTGAGGCACCTGCGTGCCCTATGGGACATGAAATGTGGGGCTCAGCTCAGGTTGGGCAGCACATTGTGCTAGGACACAGTAAGAAATACCAGAGCTGTCTCATCTGGTCTCAGTAACGTCCTCCAGACCATGAGGAGGCTTACCAGAGCTGGAGAGAACTTTCTTCACTTGGTACGGGGACCAGTGCTTTCTCTTTTGATGAGGAAGGGCTTCACTCCTTTGGAGCGCCTCTAAAGCACAGAGGTTCTCACTTGACTTCCCCAGGCAAGGGTCTGACATCCTTGGTTTTGCTTCTCTCTGACAAGGAAGCTCCTCAGAGAGCTGTGTAAGTTGTACGTGAGGCCCTTCCTAGGAGTTTCCTCCAATGCCAGCAGCCTAGAAAGCCAGTCTTCTGGTGAAGGCCAACTGCTATGACCAGTAGACTCCCATGCACAAACTGAGCAGTGTCACCACCGCTCAGTGTTGGAGTAAGACAGTTTCTGTGGCCTTTGGCTGAGCTGACCTCAGGTGAGACACAGTCTTGGGGCAACTGTAGATGTTGAGGTGTGGGTTACCCGAGAAGATCGGGTACACCCCAAACACACATCAGGCTCTTCACACTTTTGTTGGATCCAAACTTCATGACCACTGAACTACAAAAGGTTCCTGGGGGCAAAGAGCACCCCAGTGTGCTGGCAGCACCTGGAAGTGGGATCTCCTGGGGGGCAAGCAACCAACACTTGGCAGAGTGTCACTCCACATCCAGAAGAGACGGTTGGGAGTTAGCTATATTTCTGAAAACTTGCTGGTTTTAGATATTTCAGATCTAGATTATTTAGATATGCTGTGTTTAGATATTTTTGGCTAACTTAGGCCAAAGAAGTTAAATGAAGCTGCAGCCCAGCAATAAGGGCTGTACTTGCCATAAAGATAAAACAGAAAGATGTTTTTAATCAGAAACTACAGAAGAAAAATGCTTCATGAGTAAGCTAAGGCTAACGAACCCATTGTCAGGGATGGGAGCTAATAATGTGGCTGGAGCAGAAATCTCAGAGTGGGACTTGGAGCAGGTCCCAAATGAGTCACTTCCCATGAGACATGATGCTGTCATGCACTGGGCATCCAAACTGGCACACAGCAAAGGTGACCCAATGCTGCTGGTGTGATGGGGTCAGGTACAGGGGGAACAGACGTGGGCAGAAGGTGGCAGGAGCTGGAATGTCTCATCAGGTCTCCGCAGTGCACCAGGAGGACCAGGAATTTGGCTGAATCTTTCAGGCCAAATTTGGAAGCTCAAGGGAATGCACTTTAAAACTGAATGAAGTTGCACCCCAAGTCCTTGATCTGCTTGTAAGACACTTGACATCTTATAGGAGGGGTTGTGGAACAAGGTATTTCCTTGTGGGGCCATTATATGGCCTTTTCCTGGTGTGTGATCTTCAGCAGGTGATGGTCAGTAGAAAAGCCATGCTGCTGGAGGTGATCCTTGGCTGCAGCTGCATTTTGGACACCTCCTGTGAAACATTCCTGGAATCACAGAGCAAAAATAGATTTGGGGAAAGCACGGGGTGTTCAGCTGGGCAAACACCACAGAGGCACCCCGTCCCCATGCAGAGCAGGCCTGGAGAACAACAGAGCCATCTGAAGCAACCACAAAACTCTCCTAATTTGTCCCTGTGCTACTGGGGACGGGTGCAGGGTGTTTCTGGGACCAGCAAGTGCGGGTTTTTAGGATACCTGTGTGGAGTGTGACGCTGGGTTAGAAGCACTGGGGAGCAGAGCTGAACAAGGCACAAATGGCTGCTTTTTGTGGCGGCAGGGCTGGGGACTCCCCAAGGAGCCAACATTCTGCCTGTGAGAATGGGATGAAGGAAGAAGCAAATAAATCCCTTTTTCTCTGGCCAGGTGGTTTCCTTTTGACAAACGATGGCTTTAGGTCAGGCAGGTCTGGTTTTACAGCCCCCCTGTGCCAGCCTGACATGCCCATAACTCTGCTCTGGCAGATTACAGAAACGATTGCTCATTCCGCAAGGAAAGTCAGGGGCTAATTACAGGGAGGCGTGTAACAGGATCCCGGCGTAGGAAGAGCTCTCGGTGCTGCCTTTCCACACGCTGCCCAGGGGTGCGTTCCACAGCCCTCTCACACATGCACACACTTTCCTTTGCACAGCCCAGGCTCTTTCAGCAGGAAGAGCCATGATGCTCGCCCAGCATCCCTTGGCCAGCCACACCGTATCCCACATCCCTCAGGACTCGCGCATCCTTGACAGTGAGATCCCAGGGGATCCAGAAATCACTGGCAGCAGACAGGGAAAACTCTCCAGGTGATGGGGGCAAGAGGACTGTGGTGGGCAGTGGGCAAGAAGGAGCTGCTTGGACACTCGGTCAATATTGGAGTGTCTCCTAGGGACGCTGCAGTCCTCTCTGGTGCATCACGAGGGCCAAAGCAGAGCTCCTCACTCAAAGGGGATCTCTGGAGTGGGGCATGAGGAACTGGGAAAGGATCAATGGATGAAAAGCAGCCGGGATGTTGCAGATCCTGGGCTGGGAGAGAAATGTTAAATGATGGGCATGCCCATAAATGACAGACATCCAGGACTCTCACAGCCCAGCCACCTCCCCGTTCCTCACCTAGTGTGATTCTCCATCAGCTCTGCAGCTGGTGATCTACTCACCTGGAGACTGAGATGTCCTATGCAGGGGGGAGAGACCCCCACGTTGGGTATCCCCGATTGTTTCTTGGGATCTGGGAGCTCCCATGCCAGCAACAAGATCTCCTGAGCTCCAAAGGAGAGGCACAGAGAGAACCATGCCAATAGAGGGAGGAGAGTCCCATGAAATGCCCTGGACTCATGCTCCACCCCAAACCCCCAGCTGAGCCCGAGTAGTCCCCCAGGAATCAATGCTGAACAGGATGCTCAGCAACCACAAGGTGTTTCTGGTCCCTCTGTGCAAGAAGAAGCCATCAGAGACGGCCTTCAGAGTCCTGCCCCTAACACACACTCATCCAGGTTCTCCAGCTCTGAAGCAGATTGATGGATGGAGAAAAGGGGCTTCTGTGGGAGCCGGGAGAAGGCCAGCACCTCCTCAGAGCCTTGCTGCAGAGGAGCTGGGGGAAGCAGGGCCAGCTCAGAGGCCACAGCATCCCCAGTTGGCGGAGACGGACCCATTCTCCGCCACCGCTCAGGAATGTGGCTCGAGGTGGAGAGGCAGGTGGTGGAAGGAGGGTTGCAACCAGTCTCACCCTCCAAGAAAAATACCAGCCCCGCTCACCGAGGGGAAGGAGCAGGAGCGGCCTCTGCGCAGCCAGATTTATGGTTCCCAGCAGGCTGGAAAAAATCCAGTGAACATTTCAGCAAATCCAGCCTCCGTCAGAAGTTACAGAGTGATAGGTGTAAGTCCCCGCCAGACCCACAGCTGCTGCCCCTCCTGAGCCAGCCCCGGGCAGCCGGTGAAGTCACCCTCGCACCTCGGGTTGTGGGGACGGCCATGGGGTCGGTGGGTGCACCACAGACACTGCTCCGGCCAGGTCTCTGCAGCAGGAGAAGCACAGGCAGCAGCTGGGGGTGGGCAAGATACCCCCAGTTCTTGGAGGTGCCCAGGGGGACAGCATCACAACTGGATGGAGGGGGTGTTTTTTTTAGGGGATGCGCAACCTCAGCCACGAGGAGGATGAAAAAGGCAGAGATGGGTCTGGGTTGATGCTGAGTAACATGCTCTAGCTCTGGGCAATCCTGCTTCAGCAGGGGAGTTGGGCTAGATGATGTCTGTTGTCCCTCCCAGGTCTAAAAATTCAGTGAAATTCGATGAAATTCAGTGACGCCCTTCCAGGTCCCAGCGGGGCTACCCCCTCTGGTAATGTCTTCCAGGGGTTACGCCCTGTTTGCAGGCATCTCCTGTGGCCCATCAAGGGTCTCCACAAGGACCATCATCCTGAACCCCACAGCTTGCATAGACAGCTTGCCCCTTCAGGCAGGAGATTGCTGCCCCTTCCAAAAATCTCACAAGGGCATACGGTCACCAAGCCTTGAACAGATGAGCAAGAGCAGGAAGAAAACGGGGGAGATTCCCTTGAAAGTCATCAACATCTCCATTAATATTGCCTAGTGCCAGGTCTCAGCCCTCACCATCCCACTTGTCCTCATCTGCAGACAGCACCTCTTTGGGACAAGGCTGGTCTCCTCGAGTTTGGAAATCACCTGCCATGCTGAGGGTGATAAAAACATCAACTTTCGGTGGCTAGGAAAGGCCACTACTTCCCATCCATTCTTTCCCCAGCCCCATTCATCCCCCTCCCACTGCATCCCGGAGAAACTTCCTCCCCAGCATCTCCAGGGCCTATTTGCATAATAATACCAGCCCTAATCTTGAGATAATGCCTCTGTCCCAGCACCTGTTTGGGAAGCAATGGAATGGAGACAAGCCTCCACCTCGTGCAGACCCAAAACTGCTGGGTGGCCTTCTCACCTGTTACACTGCAGAGGAGGTGTCCAAAATCCCCAGATCCTCTGCAGTCTCCAGTGAAGGGATGAGCGAGGACCTTCCTGCGAGGATCTTCGCTGTCTGAGACAGGTAACACCACCAAGCATGCTTGGTGCACCAAGCATGGGGAGGATAAATCAGCCACCCCTGTGTCCCTGCCTGCCATGGGGACGATTTATCAGCTGGTTGTGGAGCCCAGGGGGCTCACCAGGAGAGGAGCTGAAGCAGGAGGGAGGGTGGGCCAGCAGGTGGGGGGCTGATGATAGGGGCAAGCCAGCCCCATGTCCTGGTGGCCTGGGCAGCACGTCACCAGGGCAAGGATGCAGAAGAGGGAGAAGCAGGCACAGGAGGTGAAGCAGCCCCTTTACTCAGTGCCCCGTGCCCTGGAAGGACTTACTTTCTCTGGCTCATCATCTCAGGACACCAGGGTTTTGCCTGTTCTTCTCACAGCCCAATTCTGCCTCCCAGGGGACACAGTTTGGGAGTCAGTGATGGTCCTTTGGCCCCTCAGAGGAGTCAGTGTCCCTGAAGCTGTGCAAGCCAAGATGCTGGGGCTGTGGTACCTTTGAGATAGGGAGCAGGGGCAGAAGAACACGGGCACTGTGTTTAGGATCATGCACCCCACACTGAGCTCTCTCATGAGAGTCTGGAGCAGAGGGAGGACTCACAGCAGTTTCTCTGCACCCCCACACCCCTCACTCGGGGCCAAGCCCCCTGTGCAATGCCCCAGGTTGGTACCCAGCCCCACTCCATTGGAAGGCTCTGGCAGAGCCCATGCTCAGCCCTACTGCATCCCATCCTTCCTCCCTCATACCTGGAGCTCTGCAGGATCCCATGTTCATCTGCTGTCACCCCTGGGTCCTGAAGGAGCCGTGCAGATGTGGCTGAGCCTGGAGGCACCATGTCCATGGAGGTGTGCTGGGCTCCCAGCTCCCCCTCTGGGGTGAGGACACCCCATCCTTCGGCTTCTCAAATCTCTCAGCCACAGTTTCATCACTGTGCTGGAGCCACAGCAGCTCTGCGACATGGAGCCCAGGGTGAGACTCAGCACGCTAGTTCATGGGCTTTTGCAGGTTTTATAGTGCCCTTTATCTTTGCTCTGAAGCAGACTGCGCGAAGCCAAGCCAGCCCCTTTGGAAAGGGCTCCTGCTTCACTTTCCAAGTGCATCCGTCCATTTTAGCCAAGTTTCCTAATGAAACAGAGGTCATGGGACAGCACTCTGTGCCTCTGTGTATCTCTCAGCCCTCTGAAAGCTTGCCCAGCTTCATCTCCAAACATCTAGTGATTTTTGGGAGGAGGGTGGAGAATCTAGGACTTCACAGATGCCTGTAGGCTGGAGAAGTTCAGACCTTATTAATCAGGAGAGCACTTCTACAGAGGCTATTCCTCCGGACACAAATAGCAAGGAAATCCAGCTCCAGTGTTTCTGTTCTTCCTAAATGTCTTGTTCTTCACTCCAGTATTTCTGTTCTTCCCAAATGGCTCGTTCTTCACTCAGGTTCCTCCAACCACCCCTGCATATAACCCTCCTTGAGCTTCTACCCATGGGAGCAGCAAAGATTCAGGAGCCGCCAGGAATACAGGTGTTTTTGAAGAAGAGCTTCCCTGAAGCATAGCATAGAGGTGTCCTTTCCTCTGTGCAAGACCTGCTCCTGAGCCTCGTTAGACCCAGGATTCAGCCCCAGTCACAGGTTCTGGAGCCACTTCCACTGTAACCATTCACCCAGGACATCTCTTTCCATCCCTCTGCAGCATCCCCCCTTCTGGCTCCACCTCTGTCTGTCCCTCTCCTTCTTGGAAAGAGGCACTGGATCGGGAGGTCTGAGTGCTCATCTTTGCCCCATGGTTTGAAACTCCTTCTCTGCCCTGGAGCTCTCTCATGCAACAACCTCCAAGCACCCCCTCCCTCCTTGTGTCCACCAGACTTGACAAAGAGACAAGTCACTGGCAGAGCCTGGCATTAACAGAGGTCACCACTTTTCAGACATCAACCTAAAACACAGGTAATTCAGCCTCAGGAGCCATTGCTCAAGGAGCTGCCTGGATGAGGTGGAGTTGTGTTGGTGGCAGGGAAGAATAGAGACAAGAGGGTCACTCCATCCCAGGAAGGAGGACAATTTCTGGGTTGGGTGTTGCAGAGAAGACCAATGCTTACCTAGGAGGGAAGACCTCTGTCTGGAGGCATGTGTGCTGTAAGCAACAGGCCTGGGATTGAGCATGAAAAAATACTACAATTGTATCAAAAAAATCTGGTTTTGTATATCCTGAAACTCTTCACAAACACAAGCTGAACATATGCAGTGTTTTCCTCCAGGAAAAGTATTTCAGAGCAACTAAGCAAGGAGGGAGCTGTAAAGCTGACAGAGATTGGGCTCGTCTCAATGTCTCCATGCAGACATCTCCCCTGGGATCAGGAGTCCCTGGGGGATTCCCTAAGGGGAACAGGGATACCCTCCTGCTGTCTGTCCCCAAGGGTCAGTGTTCAGTGGGACTTCGAGGTGAGGCAGTGACAGGAGCAGCGTGGGGACCTGCACATGATGGGGGGGCTGTCAGGCCAAGGTTGCACATTTCAAGACCTGAGTATGGTTTAAATGAGTGAAGAAGCCAGATAAAACAGCAAGGCCTTGTTCTTTTTTTTTTTTTTTTTAAATCTAATTTAAAAGCTCGTTACCTTCTGTAAAAAAGGGGTTTTGAAGTCTTTGATTTCTCCCCCTGGGCAATCTGTAATCCCTCAGCTAAGTCCTGAGCCCTTTAATTAAGACCTCAGTCATTTAAATTGTTAATGAAGATCCATTGGGGGGCCATCATTCTCATTCCTGATTTCATCTTGCGCTTGTTAGAGGGTCCTGATTAAAATTCATCATCTCAGAAGATATTTATAACTCTCTAACTATCCCTAGACCTCATTAATTCATAGCCACCTGTTTGGAAAGAGATGGGGGGACCTAAAAGGCACCAGGAGGGATCCGGAGCTGAGGTGACACCGTGTTGACTGACAGATGACAATGTTGGCCTTGGTGAGAAGAGTAGCCCCACACGACCTGTGAAGGGGCACAAGGCTGCAAAGGGATGCCATGGGGGTAAGACAGGAGGCCAGACTGTTCCCAGTGAGAGGAGAGGAAAAATGGCCAAGCAGCCACCTCCCAGATGTGGAGAGAGAAGAGAACTCCCCTTCCACATCAGGGTCCTGGAGGGTACAAGGACTTGGAGACGTTGAGCTATAGGAATAGACCACCCCATGACTCCTTCTCTGTCTCACTGACACATGTGGGTCCTGCCTGTCTCAGCAAACCACCAGGGACATGGCCACTGCACTCCCCAGGCTCTGGGTCATGCAGCCTGGCTGGCCTGCTCCCTCCACAGCCTGCCCAACACTGAACTTCTCTCCTGAACCTCAGTGAAGCTCAACCAGCTTCATGGACCTCACCCCTGGATGGGCAATGAGCCCCTTTTCATAGCAAAACTCCCCCAGCAAGCTCCAAATCTTCCAGCCTTTCTTCCAACCCATGCCTCAGTTTGCCTTACTCTTGGCTGCCTGTTCCTCTCTCACCATGTCCTCCTTCGCACCACCAAAAGCTAAGCAGAAGGTCTTCCTCTCCCACTTCTATTCCTGTGCCATCACCCACATGCTGCCCTTACCTTTTTCTCTCCCCCATCCATGCCATTTCCCACAGCTCCCTCTTTGCCTATTCCTCGTCGTCCCTTCAGACCTGAAGTTTGCTGTCACTCTGCTGATCTGCTGCACCGGTGGCTTTTCCCCATGTTCAGCCTATGTCTGGGACAGGGTCCCTGGGGCTGGGGACCAAGCCTAGGGATCAGAACTATTACAAGGGGTTTCTTTGAAGTCTTTTGTCCCCCTGACTCAAAAGGAACCCTTTCCTTTGGGCTACTCACTGTTTTTGCTTAGCCTCATATTCTCCTGCTTTGGGTCAGCCTTTAAATAAAAATGCCCTATGAAAATAGGAAAGGAGTTTTATTTCAAGGCTGTCTAATGAAATACTCCGGCACTTCTGAAATGAGACATTTTGCCTTGGAAACATCCAGCAGGACTATGCTGACACTTTCACATACATCCAAACGACTGAAACCTGAACTTACAGCTCCTTTTGGTCCTGCTGAAACCCCATTTTGGGTGAATTACTATGCGTAAAGGCTTCCAGCTGGCTGCCCCCACCGCAGCCCAGGTTTCGCTGCCCTCCAGCCCAGCTGAGGTTTGGGACAAGTTGTCCCGGGCACCTTCCACCTTGCGTGTCACCACCAATGCTGTGACAGTGGTGTGTGCAGCTCACAGCTGTGCTGCTGGTGTGTGGGGCAGGGGAGAGCCCTCCTTCCTCGCACGGTGGCTGAGCCCAGCCGGGTTTGTAGCAATCACCGCACCACGGAGCAGGAAAAAATCCCTGGGTTGCTGTGGACAACAAAGAGGGTGAATAAGAAGGATGATAAATGCACTTTGAATCTCTTTGCCTCTAGACAGACACATTTGAAAGTGACCTGCAAGGGACCTTCCCCTTTTGGTCCCAAATAATAGAAGCTCTGAATGGGTTTTAACGCTGGGTTTATTCCCCTTCTGCTTTTTTTTTGTTCCTATTAGAAATTCAAGTCCTTGTGCAGGCTCCTGAATGAGTGAGTGCAATGGGGATGCAACAGAAGGGAAGAGTGAACACAAGGGAATGAAAAATGTTTTTTAAACACTTTCCAAAGGGCCCAGCTTTTATCCGGCTGGAGTGGGAGAGGACGCTGTTTAACACAGTTTTCTTTGTGCATGACAGATTTATTTAACTCCAACAATTGTGTCGCAGTTTGGAGAAAGGAAGCCTTTGTAGAAGTTACAGCTCTCTATGGCAAGCAATCTCCATGCCCTTGCTGGAGCGAGGCCACTTTGCATGGAAGAATGAACTGCTTCTATGGGGTGAGGTGACCCCAGAGCCCACTGCTTGCCAGGAGGCATGATCTGGGATGGTCTGTCTTACATCAGCTTCAAGCCTCAACTCTGCCCTTGTTAGCCAGGAGGGCATCACGACTGCATGAGTCCAGCCCAAGAAGCAGGGCGTCTCTTGAGCAATGGGAAGACCCAGGGCCTGAGACAGAAATTCCCAGCTGCTATCAACTTCCCTTGAACTTCCCACAGGAACATGCTTATGTTTGGACTCATCCAGGCAGCACTGGACTAAATCATGTGTGATGAACCTGTTATTTTGATATCAGAAGAAATGGTGACCTCCCATCCACCTGAGTTGACCAGGGCTAACCACCCTACCTCAACAACTCCCCATGTAGGAAAGGTCTTGGCCAGCTTCATGGGGACTAAGCTGTAACTGGAGTCTGGCTGCCTGCAACTATGTCCCAGGAGTATTTCCAAGGCAGGCAGGCTGCTAAGAGGGCTGTTTTGGAAACAGGGCTATTGCCTTGGATCCAGGACTGCTGAGGAGAGTCCCTGCACCTACAGGACTTTTCTGCCTTCCCCAGGTCCGTAGAAAGGCATCAGTTTCCAAGGATCACCTTGGGAAATATTCCAGAGAGTCCCTCAGCCTTTCCCTTTGGGCTCCTTTGCTCTGTTATAAGCAAGACCTGATGGTTTGGAGAGATACGGAAAAGGGTTGTCAAGGACAGTACCCTCCAGCCCCTATCTTCTGCCAGCAACTCCCTGCGTCACGGGCAAAGAAGCAGTCTTCTCCTAATGGGCAACAGCACCATGACAGGTCTCACCCAGCCCTGGTAGAGGACAGAAATCTCACTCAGGTCAAAAAAATGAACACCAACAACATCTTTCCATGCTTTGAGACACACACAGCAAAAAAAAAAGCCAGAAAGGCAAGACGATGCTCTCCCTCAGCTCTTCCCACACAGGGTGAGATGAGCCCAGGCCACCCGCTGGTGGCCATCCCATGGGGGCACCCCACAGGCCCCCACGCAGCCCAAAGCCCAAGCATCGTGGCTGGTGGGACCCTGTGACACCCATGCACCGTGGGAGCGGACACCGCAAGTCGCTGCCTCCCTCTTGTGGGCAAATTTGGGGAAGGACAAGGGGAGCACCCGGGGAGACCTGGCAAGGCTGGCACCCGCAAAAACACACCCCGCACCCTGTTGACTGCACCAAAGGGTGAAGCCCTGCTGCGAGACACCGACAGGCACGCTGCACTCTCCAGTGCCTGGGAAAACAAAGGTGTAGAGGGTAGGTTTAGACTAAACATTAGGAAAGAATTCTTCACGGAAAGAGTGGTCGGGCATTGGAATAGGCTGCCCAGGGAGATGGTTGAGTCACCATCCCTGGATGTGTTTAAGAGACGATTAGATGTGGTGCTGAGGGATATGGTGTAGGGGAGGACTTTGTAGAGTAGGGTAGACTCGATGTAGTACTTTGTAGAGTAGATGGTTGGACTTGATGATCCCAAGTGTCTCTTCCAACCTAGATGATTCCATGATTCTATGAAAAGGCTCATACAGCCACCCAGACACTACTGGTGGGCTAAAAACAGTGCTGCCCAACGGGCTCACACAGTCCTCTTGCTCTCTGTGGGTGCAGAACCTGGACTGAGCCAAATGAAGGGAGCAAAGGACGTGTGACGGTGCAGGGACCGCAGTCTTGGACCATCTATAACAGGATGCCTGGCTCTTGGGTCAGAGAAGATTTGGCTCCACCACAGGCAGAGCAAGATGGTAAGCATTGGCTGGAGCAGAGGAGAAGAAACCAGGCTGTCCACTGTAATAACCACCCCACAAATCATTTGGGAGCAGAGAGCGGCAAAGAACACAGAAGCATCTCCACAGGACCTGCTGCCTACTGGGATCTGTAGTTCCCTGTCTGGACACCCAGGTTGCTTCAAGCCCTGGGAGCTTCCAAGACTTTGGGAGGCCATCTGGGTCCCCACACGGGACTGGAAGGAAAAAGGGAAAGGAGAGCCAAGGGAGCTATTAAAATCCGCTTCGTGGGCACAGTGGGTGGCAGGATATTCCCAGCTGCTTCCAGAGACTCTGGGATAGCCCCAAGGGGTGCTCTAGGAGGCCTGAAGATGAAAAGAAAAAGGCTGAAAAGAAATAGCCAGGGGAACGGAGCAAGAATATGCAAACTCAGCTAAGACCTGCAAGGAAATGATAAAGGCCAGGGAAAAACAGAGAAAAATAACACTGCCAAGAGGGCTACTGGGAATAAGAAGGAATTTTGCAAATTGCAGCAAAGGGAAAGCAAATACAGTGTGAGTCAGCCCATTAATAAATGAGAGGGGAACGCAAATTAATGAGAATTCAGAAGCAGCTGAAGTACTGACCTGTTTTCAGATTTTCTGTTGCGTTCCCAACACAACAGGGTTTTAGGAGATGTTAACCCTTTCCTCTGCACCCTGTAGGACTGGGCATGACATTGGTCGGTTCAGAAAGACTGAGATTTCTGAAGGAGCCTATGGCACTACAGTGGCCTCCTTCAAGATTCTTCATGCACGGGTACAAAGCTTCATCACAGCTGGATCACAAGTGTCCATGAACATCTACCTCAGCCCCTGTGCGTTGCTCCCTGTAGGGCACCGTTCCCCTGCAAACAGTCATTCACACGCGGCTGGACTTGTATGAGGGCCTGGGGAAGGTCTTCTCTCCCACATGCCCCACATCTCTTCTTCATTCTCCCACTCGCCTTATTTTGTCCATCAATCTTATTTGGTTTGAAAAAGTTTTCAGCAGCTTTTCTCCAGCCAGCTGGAGTCATGAGTTCACACGGGGAGCCATCTCCTCTTTCCACCCCGTATATCAACCACCCAGGAATTGTGTGGGTCTTAGCCAGTATAGACCAGTATAGCTCCATTATGGCCATGAGAGGGTTCTCTGTTACACTAGCACCCTTTGGCCAAAAGCAGAGAGGGTCAAAGCATTTGTTGTTGATAACACAGACCAGTGGGATGTCTGCTCCATTTATCACTGTCTCTTTGGGAGGTCCCAGCACAGCCTCTCTCCTGAGCAGTGGCAGCTCGTTTTATGGATCAGCTCCTATTTGATGACGCATTCATTGATCTTTGCCACCATCAACCTGTGAATTCCTCATTTCCAAACTAATCTGCATCACTCCAGTACCCACCAGCACCTGACTTAGTCTGAACCTTCCCCTTCTGCTCTCAGCAGCATTACTCACAGGGCAAGGTCCTCCTCAGCCAAAGTGGCCTCTGAGTCATGCTGATTTTTGTCCTTCACTTCATAGCGGCCCAAAGACCCTTCACCGCAGTCATCCTACAGGAACAATGACTTTCATGCCCTGATTTTACAAGGAGAAACTTGTTTGCACACCCTCCTTCTTTAAAGAGGTCCTACAAGACCATCCAGGAGAAAGGGGACAGTAGATCCCAGGATGAAGAGGAGCTGGATAGGCTTATTAGAGCCAGCAGAACTAGGAAAGCCTGTAGTTACATTTGTTGTGTTCTCTGACAATCTTTCACTGTCTTGGCTGCAGTTTCCCAGGATGGATGCCTGTTTACACTGAGCCGCTTAAGCTTTCAGTTAAACCAGCCCCGCTGTCAGTCAGGGAATGAAAACCTGGCTCTGAAAAGCATTTGAGAGAGCTGCAAATGATGCAAGAGTCGGAGAGACTGCCAGGGAGGTGTGCCTGCACTTCCATGGGGTTTTTTCTCTTCTTCCTTGTCTGAGTCCTTAAATAAATGTTTGTTTGTCTCCCAAAGTAACCCAGAACTTGCAGTTTCAAATGCATTTTATAGCTCCCTCTCTGATCCTCTCCAAACTGGGATATGGGCAGGCAGAGGGTCACACACTGAGTCCCACCTTCTCTAAGGGTGCCCCTTGTCAGGTCCATCTCAAAAAGCTCTTGACCTGCCATTGGGATTAGCTGCCTCTGGCTGAAGCCCTGCTCCAGAGGTTGAGGTCCAAGAAATGACGGAATGTGAAGGAACATGATGCAGGCCTGGATCTAAAGGCGCAGAGAGGCATAGGATGGGGACACTGGACTCATTCCTCCTCCACTCTGTGCTCAGACTTTCCAGCCCAAAGTACTCAGGAGGGTGTTATGCCAACTTCTGCCCAAGGTTTGGCTGTTCTGGATGTCCTACCTCAGCTCCCTGTCACCTCAGCGTGGAAGATATTGTGCTGTGGGCTCAACCATTCCCAGAACTACTGTTCTCCTTTCTGATCCCTTTAACTCCCTTTCTTCCTCATTGAGTTTCCACCCAGACTTCATGCAAATGTGCTGGCAGGGCGATGGATGCTACTATCTGACCTGGGTGTGTTAAGAGGTCTCCTTGGGGCCAAACTGGCTGAATTTGGGGGTCTTGCTGCAGAGGCTGGCTTTTTAGCTCAATTCATTCAAGCGTTTGTCTCAGAGGATGGGCACGGTGAATGTCAGCATCTCCCTGCCTCTGTGTGTACATGTTGTGTGTGTGCACATATATGTCTGTGCGTGTCCACATCAGGTATTCCTTAAGAGAGGTTTCAGCCTCTCCTACCTCTATGCACAGTCCAGCAGCAGAGCACGTTGGTCAGAGAGGCTGTGCCATTTGGATAAAATCTTGACTAAGCTGACTTAATCTCATGGGTGATACTGCTTTGAGCAACATATTGAACCAGAGATATTGAAGCAGAGACCTCCCAAGGTCCTTTCCAACCTGAACTATCCTGTGATCCTCTGATCCTGCACACACAGGAGCTGCATATCATATACAGGATTGCATATAGACACCAGCCTCACAGACAAGATAGTTTTACCCTCAGAGCATGACAACAATTGCACCACAGTGTTCTCGCTGTGTGTTTGTGCAAGGTCAAGGCTCTGGGAGCCTACAAGAGAGATCTGGAGGTGCTGGACCGAGTGCAGAAGAGAACAACGAAGCTGGTGAAGGGCCTGGAGAATAAATCTAAGGAAGAGCGATTGAAGGAGCTGGGACTGTTTAGTATGAGGAAGAGGAGGCTGAGGGGAGACCTCATCACTCTCTACAACTACTTGAAAGGACATTGTAGAGAGGTTGGTGCTGGTCTCTTCTCCCAGGTAATTAGCGATAGAACAAGAGGGAATGGCTTCAAGCTGCAACAGGGTAGGCTGAGACTGGACATCAAAAAAGAGTTTTTCACAGAAAGAGTGGTTGGGCATTGGAATAGGCTGCCCAGGGAGGTGGTTGAGTCACCATCCCTGGATGTGTTAAAGAGACGATTAGATGCGGTGCTGAGGGATATGGTGTAGGGGAGGACTTTGTAGAGTAGGGTAGATGGTTGGACTCGATGATCCCAAGGGTCTCTTCCAACCTGAATGATTCTATGATTCTATGAGTTGCCACGGGCATCGAATGGAGCTTGTCTGGGCTCTGCGCTTGGATCCTGTATTTTTAACCCGACCTCCTCTTGACCTTAACGTCTGCAGCTACAGTTGGAGCCATAGAGCCAAAAGCCTCCCAGAAGCAGTGGTGAGGTTCCAGTAAGACACTCCTAATTGTTTCCAAACAGCTATTATAACACGCACTGGCAGTTCAGAGTCAGTCAGCATCCCTGCCCTGGTGTCAGGCCAAGAGGCAGAGAGTGAGGTGCAGACCATGAGTGTAGAGCCTCGGAGAAGCCAGAGGATCAGCTTTGGTCCCACTTGGTTCCTTTGGGGTTTGCACAGCACCAAGGAAGCTCTCCACCCAGCCCTTCTCCCTGTGCATTTCACAATTTACTCAGATTTTTTTCCTGCACTCCCCAGGGACACTCTTGGCCCTCGCTCCTGTGGAGCCTTCCAGGAGGGTGCCCCGGAGGTGGCATTTTAAGGAACAAAATGCAGAAGCAGAGTTAAGCTACAGAGCAGACGATAGCTTTCCCTTCACCCGCATCGCCTCCCGCCCCAACCATAGCCAAGCCAGGCACGGCACACAGTTAGACTCCAAAACAGCGCGGAATTGGCTTAAACCTCTTTCAATCTTGTTTAAATATTACATTTGTTAATTTGGTTTATAGGCCTTCTGCTTTCGGGGTGCTTAAGCTGCTTTCAAAACAGTCTGTCAACTTTTTCCTCTGCAACTGGGAGGATTAGAAAAGGGGTTTTATTTGAAATGAAAACTGAGAGGCGCAGGTATTCGCAGGACTCCAGCATCTCGGGTTATTAGGGGAGCAACTACTGGCTGAAGTGGTGTGTGTTGGCAGCCCCTCAGCACACACCAACACCCGCGTGTGCCCGTGCTCCGGGGTCTGTGCGAGTTCCCAGCCGTATTCTGGCACCTACAAGGATTGCCAGTCACAGATGTGAAACGGTTCAACTCTCTTTAAAGCATCAGGCTCCAGAAATCGTTAAGAAGACTGGCTTAAAAAACATGATTCTTTAATAGATACTTTTTTATTTGTCTCCAGCAGCCAGAGCTGCAAGGAAAATACTAATTTTAGAGAGTCTTGCAATACTATCACCCGGGTTGGCACCATTACACCTGATAGAGCTAAGAGTGCAGCCACAGTTTCACTCTTGGGTTTTAATGGTTTTCAGACCATCCAGAAATTTTCACTTTTTGGATTGAAACTTCCCAGTTTTGTCATATTTCCATCTACTGCTGTGGATGTTTCTCCTTAAGGTCAAGGCAAAATAGCTCTGGATGAAACTCATTCTCTCCCATTTTTCTCATTTTCTCCCATTCCTCTCATTTTCTCCCACTAAGCAGTGTGAGTTGTCCAACCCAGTCCCACACCCAGCCAACCACCCGTGGTGTGCAGGAGCCCTCAGCCCAAGGACATCTCTGTGTGGCCAAGGAGACGCTCAGCAGAAGCAGGACACGTCTTGCTCTTCCATACTCCAAAATCACACCAGCATGGTCAGGGAACGTGGGGAATAAATGTAAAACTGCAGCTGAACCCCCAGCCCCACAGGAAAATACCCAGGAGGCAGGATGTAACTGAGACCTGGCTCTGCCTCCTCCATTGCTGCACTGTCACAGGTGGGTCTCACAGCGAGGGCTGGTGTTAAGGCAGTGTTTCCTATTATAAAATACTGTTTTCAGTTACTTACATTTCACCAGACTTTAACCACTGGGCTATTTTCCATCTCAGCCAGCTACGGAGCTGCCTGCCTTTATAGTCACTGGAGAGAAATAGGGGCTTCTAGGGAAAAAATCACATCATCCCCAGGCAAGCAGTGCAGGTAGGACAGAGTTTCTTGGCTTTCACTCTAGAAGGTGCCTACATGACTGGCTCTCCCATAGGTACCTGGTGTCTACAGATGAGTCAATTCATCCCACCCCCAGGTGCTGTTTTGGGCTGGATTGTCTGCAGGGGAAACCTAAGCCAGAAGAGTTGGGCCAAAGGAGAAACAGCGTTTGGTCTTTTCTTAAATAATTTCTCTGTGTGTGTGTGTGTGTGTGTGAGTGCCTGTATCTCAATGTTGCCACAGCTTTTGCCAAGTTATGAGCATCATAAAAATTTCAGTTCACACATTAACTAGAGAAGACCCAAGGAACTGATCTTTCTGAAGATCCTGCCCATTCTTCTTCTACAGTTCGTGGTGATGGGATCTTAGCTAGTGAAGGGCATCTAACAGCATTTTCAGCCACAGGCATTACACATCCAAGGGTAATGGGCACCATACTCAAGAAGGACTCTTCCCAGAGTTACACAAGATACTCCACTTGCTCCACACAGTCCAGCAATGGAGCAGTAGGTGGGAGAAGGAGCTGATAGGAATGGACCAGCATAAAAAAGCAATGTGAGGTGAGATTAAAATTACTATGGTTGATATGGCACAGTGGCTTTCAGCACCAGGGTTTAGGAAAAGCCAGAAAAGTGGGTGAAGTAGCAAAGGATTGGAGGCAGAGGTGACTAAAAAAAAGGCAAGATGTCCAGCAGAAAGACCTGCAGGTGTTCCTGGATGATGATGGCAGCTGGAATGAGGCTCAGCTGAAGATGGTTGTCAAGCACCCAATGGCTGTGCCAGGGCTTGGCAGAGGGCTGAAGTCCTAGTGAAATCCTAGTCCAGCCAGAGTGGATCTTAAATCTTCCTCCATGCCAGATGAGAGGGTAGGCGTGTGGCACATTTCTCCCTCCATCCCATTCTCCAGTGAGGGAAGGAGAAATGGTAGAGGGGAAGAAAGGAGAGACAGACAATGAACAGCACAGTCTCAGCCTTGTCAACTCCAGATGTGAAATTTCCAGGAGACAGGATTTGGCCTCCATGGGCACCAAGAACCAACACTCAGCACCGGCAAGACCTGCCAACTTGTGGCAGGTGAAATACCACAGCATCAAAGGAAACCCCTGACTGAAGCCAACTGGAGGACGCAATCTCTGACACCTGAGGTAGGTGTTTGTGAGCATGGCTGTGCTAGAACCAAGGAGCTCAGCACATTGCTAGATGGAGTCTAAAGCCACCCCAAGCTCTCCAGCTGTCCTAGCATCTCTGATCTTTTTCCAGATTTGGATGCCAGGACTGGCGCTGAGATCTGCCAGGTGGAAAAGAAGGGAAATAGGACCAGGGTCAGGACCAGGAGAAATGGCTTGGGGAAATGCCTGAAGCCACAACAAGCACCTCTCTGTGCTTTTCCCACCCATCGGGTGCAGAAAAGGGAACAGTAACAGTGAGGGCCAGGAGAGGAGGTCTCCCAGCACAATAGCAGCGAACAGAAGGGACACACCAGGAGACATAGCCACCACCCTGGAGGAGACCATGAAGAAAAGGAACCAGTCAGTTCAGTCACCAGCCTTTACCAAAAGCATGGGTGTTTCAGCCACGTTGGGTTGCTCAGGTACGAACCTCACACCAAAATGCAGATGTCTGAAACAAGTGCATCCCCCGTGGGTAAGGGTCGGGCAACATCAACCTCCCGGCAGCCTGGCCAGCGATGGAAAAGGGGTGGCAAGGCTTCTTGGGGTCGGGGGCGCAGAGGGCTGGGTTGTGGGGCTGGGGAGGTACCTGCAGAGAGCTCTGTACTTCGGAGGGGCACGGCTAGATGGCACTGTGTACTCTTCCAGGAGTGGCACGGCCAAGCACAGCCTTCGTGCCCAAGAATTTAATATCCCGAAATGTTTCCAGCCGCTGTTGAACCTTTCCTCCGAGAGGCGGCTTATCTGAGGGATGGCGTGGGCCGTTGGGAGTTTTGTCACGGCCAGGGCGCAGGCGACCTTCTCGGGGAGGAAAACTCTGGCAGAATTTTCTGTTTCAGGGTTGTCTTGGCAAAGGTGAATGTGCATTTGAAGCAAGAAAAAGAAAAAAGAAAAAAAAAAAAAGGGCTATTTCCAGCCACCCGCAAACAGCAGAGACAGGACTTGAGGAGTCAGGCTAAGAGTGGTCTCATACCATCACATCTATGGAGACCCCTCATGTTCATGTCCTGTTTACCCACACCCTGGGAGGAAGATGAATGAGGGACCCCCAAAGGTCCCTACAAAACGAAGTACTGGGAAAGAGTGTCCCCACGCTGTCATGTCAGTACTGGAGTGGGAGATGGGGACCTGGATTTGGGGCTGCCAAACCCTGAGAGACCCATCTCGGCATCCTCTGCCCAGCAGCAAAGCTGGACACACACCAGCTCTGCCTGGTGGAGAACCCGCAGGGAGCCCACCAGAATCTTCTGCAACCCTGGAAGACGTTCGGTCACCCAGGAAATGGACAAAGATCAGAAAAAGAGAGAACGGGCATTAGGTATGAATGGAGGAGTGGATGAGAAGGGTCAGGCAGCAGAGTGGAGAACCGTGAAGCCCTGCCACTGTTTTTTGGTGGCTCGAGATTTGTTTGGGGGTCAATCTCAGACGAAAACCCAGAAGCAGCCTTTGCAAAAGGCAGAGCAGTCTGACCCATCTCTCCCCTTTTCCTCCAGCTGGTGGGCTCAGGCTGGGAGGCTGGAAGACACCACCACACCGTGGTCCACCAGCTGGGAGCCTGCCATCCCTCGCCCAGCGGTCTGCACGGGAGTCGGGAGAGTTTAACGTCTCGGGAGCCGGGCTCCCATGTTCTCCTCTTGCTACCAGCTGGTCAGGCGGGCTGCCAAGGGTATGCTGGCAGGAAACCGGGCAGTTTTCCATCAGGATTTCATCCGCAGCGACGGATCTCCGGGGAATATTTCCATCCTGATGAATCAGCAGTCTCTGGTGGGAGACGGGCTGCCCACCGGAGGGGTTAATGTCCAGCGCTCGGGAAAGGTGCGAGTCCCCACATCAGGCAGGTGTCAGCTAATCCATCCCTCCCCCCCACCACCACCCCCAAATCCATCCCCCACCGGAGGCCTCTCCCTAATCTGTTACAGTCGGCGTTTGCCCTGGGGCCGCGGATCTGATATCTCTTCCGAGCGCGGTGTCGGTATTAACTATTATAATTCTGGATATTCTTGTTAGCCATGCAAATGCCCAGCCCGGGTTGGAATCTCGCTTCATTTTTCGGCTTCGTCAACATCCTGTGGCAAATTGCTCCATGTGAGGACACTCGTGTTTATCATCCCTGGCCACCACCTGCTTGTCTCCAGCGTTCCTGCACGATGCCACAGGCAGAGCAGACCCTCTCCACTGCCCTCCCTCACCCCACTCCCTAGTGGTCCCTGCCAAATTTTGCCCCTGGCCTTTATTGCAAAAAATCTGTATGTTTTGGTGGGCTGGGGAAAGTGAAGGGGGATGTTCCCTTCCCAACGCAACCTGGTGAGAGGGCTTCACTGTTTGCAATGCTTCTGCTCGTGGCAGAGTCCGCTGGTGTCCATGGGAAGTGCTTGCATGAAGAAGACCCACCCCATGTGAACAAGGACCCCACGCCGAGCCCCTCGCAGTCAGTGCAGCCCTGGGATCAGAAGGACCCATGCAATAGGATGGCAAAAGGTAAATGCTTACTAAAATTTGGTAGGACAGGGACAAGAAGTGGATTTCTGCTCCTGCTCTGCGTGAGGCTCCTATTTATCACGTGGGAAGCAGGTGTAGACCTCAAATGGAGACCAAATGGCAGTGGGACAGAAAAATGTTAACAAGACAAAAATCAGCAAGTGCTGGGCTGAGCTCTGTAGTGTGATTAATAAAACAAACACATAAAAAAAAATCTCTGTTTCAACACATGGCCAGAAATGCAGAGTGTCGTGCTATCGAGGCTATTCTGCCCTCTGAATACCCGCCTTTCTGTTTGGGTTCACGCTAAAATACTCTAACGTGCTTTCAATTTTTTTTTTTTTTAATTTTTATTTTATTTTTACAAATGCTCAAACTTTCCTGCCACAAATTATTCTTGGCTGGGTTACAAGTAGAACGGCCGTGTATAGCCATTTCTTTACCAAAAAAAAAATAAAAAAGAATAGAAAGAAAAACGGTTTATGAGATATTTTGGTTGCATGGTTTTTTTCTACCCTAGCATGCGGTGAAAGTTCAGGAGTTCTCACCTTTTTCTACCCAAAAGCCACTCCTGAGCTGAAGCTCAGTCTCCAGCAGCTTTGACATGATCTCACCTTTACAGACCGTGTACTTGGAAAGCACATTGCTATAAACAAACCTGGGTCCATCTCCCTCTGTGGCCGCTTCTTTCACCCCCAAAAAAGCTGTGAAGGTGTATTGTAAGGACAGGCTGGCATTGACAGCCTCATCCATGAAAAATCGTAACCCAAGGCTCTGCAGAATTATCACTTTAGCATAAAAATCATGATTAAAAAAGTGATAAACAAGTTAAGTCTTATTTGCTTTTTTGCTCCCGGGTGCTCTCAGGTTGTGGTTTCAAACCATGAGGGCTAGAAACTTCTTGGGGGCACAGGCTGTGAAAGCAAATTTTCATGCAAGCACACTAAGCTGAGAATTCAAGGAAAACAAGGAGCATCATCAAGACTCATAAAGTGCCTTGCTGCAAGAATTGGCACCTCCGGCAGCCCAGCACAAATATCCCCACATCATGGGAGTTCATGGGCGACTTTAGGATAATTAACCCCCAAGCACATTAAGTCCAAGCAAAAGTAATTACTTTCACGGAACAAAAAAGATTGTTTTACAGGCGATGTTGTTCTTTGGCCTGTCTCTTTTGGAAAGTGGCACCAGTTAAATGAAATCTATTTTATTAACTGACAGTGCTGTGAGAGGATTTATGGAAAAGCACTGTTTGATGGTCTTTTAATTACAGACCTGATGTCCACTACCACAGCTGACAAGTTGCACATGCTGGAAAAGAGAGAAGATCATCTCTGAGCTGGAGACCTTTCTCAGTCTGGTAGAGATTCAGGTCAGAAAGGTATTTTTTCTGCACTTCTTCCTTTATTAAGTCCTAAAGGTAAGCTCTTGATGTTCAGCAATATTTATAGGACTCATTTAAGGGCACAAGCCTGGTGATATCTCACCCAGAGAGGTGTTTTTCATCCTGTTAGAAGCCATTGTGCTGGCCTGCCTTGGAGAAAGGCGAGAGGCAAACCTCA
>JAHREE010000361.1:42810-53557 GCA_033628505.1 Tringa tobata | reverse complement strand
ACCCCAGCACAAGCACCACAGACCTCTCCTGGGCCCAGAGAGTTGCAGAAGACTCCCAGGGACCCCAGTCTCATCCCAGCCTGTCCTAACGTTGACACCAGCTTTGCTCCCCGCCACCCTCAGTTAATCCTGCAAGTGCCCTGTGGTACCCCAGCATCCCCGAGACCCCCAACACCCTCATAGAATCATTCAGGTTGGAAAAGACCCTTGGGATCATCATGTCCAACCATCAACCCTACTCTACAAAGTTCTCCCCTACACCATATCCCCCAACACCACATCTAAATGACTCTTAAACACATCCAAGGATGGTGACTCAACCACCTCCCTGGGCAGCCTATTCCAGTGTTTCCCTCTCTCCTCTTGCAAAAGCATCCACACCTGGGGTTGGCTTTGGGGGGACCCCCACTGCAGCCGGGGTCCCGGTGGGGAGCGGTGGGTGGGAGCACGGGCAGAGGTCCCTTTGCTCCCAGGGGGCCCTGGGAATCCAGAGGAGCCCAAGTCTGATCAGCGGGTGTCAGTTTGTGTCCCTGGGGCTCTGGCGGGGAAGGGATCAGCTGCAGTAATTGAGGTGGGAGGAATGAGAGGTATGCTCCGAAACAGCGGGCGGGGGGTGCCGGGGGCCGCGCTGGGATCAGCCTGCCCTGATCAGCCCACGGTGATTTCCCAAAGGCACCCTCCTTCCGAGCCCACCCCGAGCCTCGCAGACACTGGGAAGAGCCTCCCAAGAACAACCAGCCCTTTGAGAAACCTAAACCACTTTCTCCGACACCTCTGAACTCTGTCAGGAACATCCCTCCTCAGAAAGCTGCAAGTGCCAAGCGGTTTCCCCTGGAGGGCAAATCTCCCTCGTGCTGTCAGGAGAAAAGCCGCCCGGGTTCACGTTGCTGCTTAAGGTGAATGCGTGGTGTGTTTTACCAACTAATTGTGAAATTGCAGGTTGCTTCAGAGGCAAAGGAGAAGCTTTTTATTGTGAGCAGAAGAATTAATCATACCTGGGGCAGTACAGATGTCAGCAAAAAACAATGCAGAAAGGATTTCTCAGGAAGATTGCTTGACATGAATAGGAAGGGCTTTCTCAGGTCTTTTTAGATACGAATGAAAGATTCTCGATGGCTGTTGTGACCCCTGATTTTACCCTGGCTTTCTAGATCTGAGAAAGGGATGTGTGTGCTGAAAATGCGAAACCATAAGGGGAAGCAATGTTCCATTCAAGAAATGGAAACTCCCCAAGCCCAGGCGTCTGCTGGAGCACTAATTCATGACGTGTCCTGTATAGTTTATGGCAGAGATTAAACAACACAAAGGATAAAACATTTCAAAAATGGCATTTAACTGGGAAAACAAGAACAGACTAGACTCCAGCCCTTCACTTGTGCAATGCTGGGCTGTTGAGCTCTCAGCCCCGGCATTCAGGTCCTGCTCAAGGAAATACCTCTGGCTGCTGTTTGCATATGTGCAACACGGCGTTTCGTCACACCTTTTTGTTTGTTGCGGAGCAGATTCCCTAGGTAACATGGCCACCCCCTCTTCCTCCCTTTCTTTGTGCATTTTTCTCTGCCTGGGACTCGTTTCCCTGGTCCAAAGGGCTTTGCTTTCCCATGGCCGTTTCCCATTTGGAGGCTACGTATGTGTGCACTGAGGAGTGGAGGAAAAGAGGGACTCGGTCTTTTGGTTCACTGAAGCCTTTTCCTATGTTTTAAAAAGTTATCAGTTATGATCAGCCAAGCTGTGTTGAGCACAGGTTTATTTCCTGGCTCTCTGAGCTTGCCCCCATCAGCCAGGGCCCCTCTGAGAAGCTGAGGAGGCAGTGGCAGGGCTGAGTCGCAGCACTGGGGATGCAACATTTCCCCAGCAGCTCTGGAAACTGTTGCTGTGGCCAGGGAGGGAAAGAAGAAAGGATGGCAAGTGCCAGGATAAAGGCTAAAAAAAACCAAAGAAGAAAGCCTGAAGTGTCTTGTGTGAAACCAAACTGCATATATGGAAGGTGAGGAGAAAAAGGGAGACACAGGCAGCTTCGAGTGGGGCTGTATAAAGAACTGGGAGAAGGATGTTTCCTAATGTGGGATGTATTTGGTGATAGATTCCCAAAATGTGCTATCAAACCTCGCCTCACAGCTCCATTTGCACTCAGGTGTCCATGAACCTGGAGCTGAAAATAACAGGAGTCCCCAGTTTTCCTCATGCCTTCCTCACGCATGTCCCAAGACATACCCAACGTCAGGGTTAACCTGCGCAGAGACTTGACCTCAGCAAATGAAAGGCCATAACGAAGCGAAGTGGGTGGGAAGCAAAGGCAAAAGCAATGGCAGGACCCCTCAGGGACACAAGACTCCTCTGGAGAAGTGCCCTGACAGCAGGTGAAGATGATAACGACCTAGCATTTCCTCCCTCAAATTTTCTCACCAAGCACCACTTTTGCTTTTTAAGAGGTTCTGCCCATGCCCCGTGGGGTTGGGATAGGGGTACCAAAGTCAGTCCAAGCTTCAGAGGAGACACGATTGGGAGAAGTCTGGTATTTCCCTCTTTATTATCCTTATTTGCCACATCCGGATGACGCGGAGCATGACACAAGTTCACGGTGATGTCGTTTACCTGCACGTGCTCCCATATCCACGCCGATGACATCAGTCCTGGGGTTTGCACAGGGGACCCACTACCAGGAAATGACTTCTCTTTAAACACGAGGAAAGCTCGGTGCAGCCTTTGTAGCTTCTAGTCCAACAAGCCTGTAATATTCGCAGGAATGAGACTCAAATTTCTAATTATTGGCTGAGTTATTTGTAGCTTCATATATTTTAAGGCCAGAAGGGACCATCATCTAGTCTGGCCTCCTTAAATGGAAAGCTCTATAACCAACAACCAATTCCCTGAGCTTCGTTACAGTAATGAGCTCAGGAGTCCTGCCGTCTCGTCTCCAGCTCTAACTGCTAGACCCCGCCATGCCAAACACAGCTGCTCAGATCTGCCTCCAGCTCCAAAGGGAAGTCTAAGAGTTCCTCCTGAATAGGTAATAAATCAAGTGCCCATGTCCGCAGCGATGGGGAAGGGTGACTGGCTGCACACAGCAGCTCAGCCTGCCCGACTGGGCCCTGGGAGCAGGCATGGGCAGGGATGCGCATCCAGCCAGCGGGATGGGATGGAGGGATTTACTCTGCAGTGAGGTAGTTTCCCCCGTGGGTAGGTTATTTTGGGGAAGGGAGAGGGAATCGCTGACACTTGCCTGGTCTCACACCCTGGCTGGTGTATCTCACCCTGCTCGGCTCCTGCCAGCCCCTGGGCATGGAGCTGGGATGGTTTCAAGGCATGTGGTGCTGGTAACCAGAGACCCAGTGGGGCAGCTCTTGCAGGCTTTGTCCCTGCACAGGCTCTTTAGATCAAATGGCATCGGGAACAATACAACAACTGCTCTCCTCTGTGCTGCGTGTCAGAGGCAGATGCTGAAAAACCACCCAGCACCTCCCAGCACAGGCTGTGCTAATCACCTGCCTCTGCAGGGCAAGGGAAGGTGGCCTCCAACTGCTGTCACCGAACCCCCAGGCAAGGACAGCCCAGCTCTCCATGGATCTGTAGGATACCACCTGGCCCTGGGACACCACGGTGTGGGGAGCAGAAAGAGGTCCCTGAACTAGGACGTGGCCAGGATAAGGGCTGGGACCTGCTGGGGATGAGCCACCTGTCTTGCCCTCCTGCATCTCACCTGGCTCCAGGCTGGGACTCCCCTGGAGAGCTCAAAGGCTGGATGGGACGTGAGGTCAAAAGAGGCCTTGGGATGGGAGAAGTGCTGGTGCAGGTTCTCAGAAGCAAGAGGGCCAGGATTTCGAGATGATCCACCTGAACAGCATGCAGAACAGAGTGCAGTCCCATACCCACACCCTTAGGGTGCTCTGGGAGCCACCAGCCAAGGCAGCAGCTCATGCCCACCTTGGGGAAGGAAAGTTTGATGAATGGGACATCAACAGTCTTGTTAGACTGGTGTTCACACTTTCTTCCAGGTGTCCTCTCTGAGCACTGAATTTGATTCTACAGAGGCATTGGTGCGTCAAGGGAGCACCCATTCAGGCCTGCCCTTTGTAGGATGAAATAAGTGCCACTGTAGTAGCCACTTACAGCCACCAGCTGCAAACACAGCTATGGGCAGAAGGATGGGATGGGAGATGATGGGATGGGACAGGAGGGGATGGGGGACACAGAGCTTCATGAAAACTGAAGGCCACCCACCTCGTGACCAGTTCAAGGAGGAAGAAGCAGGAAGGAGGTGCTCCAAGTCCTTGGTCAGAATGCTAACCACAGCCTGTGACTGCAACATCACCACTGGAGAGAGGCAGGGAAGCAACAAGCCAACAAAACCGGAGCTTTGGACACGTTCCCTGGAGGCAGCAGTAAATATTATCAGCAGAAGAGCGCTCATCCCATCAATCAGCGAGGTTTCACCAAGCACCATGGGCACTTCCCACACACCAGCTTGGACTGCGCGAGCTGTGACACCCCTATGAGTCACTGCCCCCGGGGTCTACCTGGTGGGATGAGTTGGCTGCTGGTCATACTGCGGCGGTACAAGTTGTGTGCATTGTCAGGGCTACCACCCATCCTTCCCCGCTGCCATGGTGTTTGTGGTGATAACAGAGGCAGCTCGAGACTTCTCCTTCCTGAAGGCAATTTAGTGGTGGCAGAGAAGCAGCCTCTGGGGAGAAAAAGGGCTGGGTCAGAGGTGTGGTAGAGAGAGCATGGAGTTTTGGGGAGCTCTGCTCACCCATGCCTTGAATTGGACCAGCCATCACCCTGTACACCCTTGGATGTGCCCATCACCTCTTTGGGTGCCAGGCACAGAGCCAGGGCATGCCAGATGTGGTGGCATGAAGGTGCAGTGAGAGACCTGCTGCTCATCCCATACTTTTTGCTGCTCAGGGTGACTCAGCTTCTACCATGGGAGCCTGAACAGGCAGAGCCACGTGATGTGCAGAGTCCCACAAAACCCAGCCCAGTCCCTTCAGGGCCCGGTAAGAAGCATCCCCCCAGACAGCGTTTCAGTGCAGAGATGGGAGATACAGGCAGAGAGGGCTTTCCCACAGCCTGGCCTGCCTTGGAGGTTGACAGAGCACATCTCAAGGGCTGGAGGGTCTGTGACAGCCTGGGCACCCCTTATCCCCCCATCCAAGCAGCAACAGGCAGGGGCAGGAGCCTGGCATCCATGCAAGGTGTAAAGTCCTGCTGATCTCTGCAGCACCGGGTAAGAGCCTGGGGAAGGGAGGGTCTGGGGGGTGCAGGGAGAGCAGGACAGCAGGTCTAAGCCTCCCTCCCCAGGCTCTCCACTACCTGAGCAAACCATCCTACCTCCATCGTCTGGGGGACCACAAGCCCTGCTTGGATGAGGTGTTCCAGGGGAATATGGGCTGCAACAGAGGTGCACAGACAGAGGTAGGCAAAAAGCACGGCTCCTGGAGCCCTGCTGAACCAGCTGAGACTCCTGTTCCAGTGCAGCCCCTGCCAGGGCAAAGTGTGGCCCTAAATTGGTCCTGTCGGGCACTGTCTCATCAGCCTGTTTGCTCAGTTGCTGCTTTTCTGTAGCAGGGGGTATCAAAGAAATGTGGAAACTGAGTCTCAGTGGCCCATGAGGCTGGTCTTTGAGGGCATCTCATCACAGCATCACTTTGCACCAGCATCTTTCTGGAGCCCAGCTCTCCTCACACCAGTCTTTGGCTAAGGGTCAGCCAGATGAGCCCTCTCTGTTTGAGGGGAAGACGGATGTTCATCCAAGATCCTTGCCCATGGCCTTGAGCCCAAGACCATGAAACAAGCTGGGTAAAATGGTGGAGAGAGGAGCACAGGGAGCTTTGCACCCTGCCTTGCATGAAGCATGGATGGACCTTCTGCAAGGTATGACGAACCATACCCCAAAGTGTCTGCTTCTCCCCCATGGCTATGCAGAGACCTCAGTCCCTCAGTGTTTGCTGCCCAGGGTGAGCAGGACAGTGAGGGAAGCTGGTCTGGGCTGGCCTGGGAGCCCAGGACGTGGGGAAGGAGCAACCTCCTCCACCCTGGGCTCACACAAAGGATAGGCGGTCGCCTAATTGCCTACCCATGGGAAAGAGGAGACTCGCTCTCTGGAAACGGAGGGGCTGGGCAGTCTCAGGCGGCCGAGTGACTTATTGCAGGCTCCTGGGGTGATAAATTGTGGCTAATTGTGGGCAGGTGACAAAGGCAGGCTCAGGGAAAAGGAGCGGGGACATTCACTCCCCTGGCAGCTGCTGCCCAGCCCTGCCCCCTCCTTTCACTGCTCCTTTCAGGCCATTTGAATTGTGAAAACGCAACGCTTTCCAAAACTTGGTCCCTCTCAGGGCTCCTCTCCCCCTTCCACCCCCTTCCCACTCCCTCCCTGCTCTCACTCCTTTCTCCGGAGTGGGAGGTCCTGGGTGGGGGGGGCAGCAATGGGCTCATGCCATGGGGCAGTCCTTGTGATGCCACAGCGCGGGAGTCCAAAGGATGTTTCTCCATCCCCCTGAGACCCACGTGTCTTCTCCAGGTCCTGCTCCCAGCCCTGATGCAGGGGACTCACCTGGGCAGAAGGAACAGCACCATGTTCTGGCTGTCTTCAGCATCCCACCGAAGGAAGCACCAGGTGGTACAGACCTGGGGTGGCTGCGATTTGGACTCTGATGAAGGGGAAAGGCCACTTTGACCCACACCTTATGCTGATCTCGGGTCAGAGTGGGGCTAAGTTAAAAATATAACCTGTGAGGAGAAGATCCAAAGGTTCAGCTTGAGGAGATGGGCATTGTCCAGCAAGTGCTGGAAGGCCAGGAGGCAGCAGGTGCCCACCAGCCCACGTTGGACCCTACAGGGATGACCCAGGATTCATTATCCCACATTTCTGGTAGCTCTTTCCTCCTTGCTCCACGCACACGCCCTGGTGAGTTGGAAAAATAGGCACGAATCAAGAAAACACCTCAGCAAAAAGTTCTCACTGCATCGCCAAGCCCTGGCTTTCCAGAGACCCCTCTGGGAAGAGACGGATCAGGGCTTACCATGATCTGGAGAAAAGCATCCCTCAGATGGGACAGGGAGTCCTTAGGAAAGGCTGGATTATTCCTGGGATAGCATCAAGCAAGGTCCCTGGCCCAGCCGAGCACACTGTTAAGATCCCAGTGCCCCTGCAGGATCTGCTGTCCTCCACACCTTTGTGAATGGCTCTTTGTACAGACTGGATGGGTCAACCAGGGCGGACACTTCATTCCCAACCCACTCCAGGCTGCTTTCACGAGGGGTGTCCTCAATTTCTCTGTGCTGTGTTTGAAGACAATATTCAGCATTTCTCCCCTTCCCACTTCCCCTTGGACAGCCTCACTCACACTTGCCTGCTTCTTCACAGCTTGTCAGAAGATGATACCCACACTGGAAAAGCAGTTTAAAATCAAGTCTTAGCAGGCAGCTGAAAATTAGCAAGTGATATGCTATGCAAAAGAGCTAGAATTAACTCCTTCCTTCACTCTACAGGGGCTGCTCTGCTCCACGCACCCACCATCCAGCCTAAACCACTGACCATTTGAACTCAGTCAATGGTCTCATAGCAATTAGTTGGAGAGAAGCAGCTGGCAACCATCAGCTACTTGTAATCGTGTGTTAACTGGATTTATCACATGCTTGGAAATTATGAGTATTTGCCTGTAAATTCACCATTTCCATTTCACTCAGCCACAAATGCCCAAAAGTTAAAAGCCCATATCTAAGTATGTCTCTCAGCTCCTTTTATACACAGTGGTAACCTCTTTTAAGTATCTGTCTTGGGATGAGCTAGATCACTCTGTGAAGGGCTATATTCCTTGCTGCTGACCTACAGAAGTCTGTGGTGAAGGCCTGGAGTCACCAAACTGTCCCATGAAAAGCAAGCATTCACTGGATGATGGAGATTTTCCTCAAGGCTTTCCCAAGAAAGTTTCAACTTTTAGCAGCTGCTTGCTAGGACCTGGATATAGACAGGTTTCTGGAAGATCAGACATACATCCAGGTTTAATCCAACACATTGATCCCTGGGGTACACTGCCAATTAGTGGCTTCTGACCAGACTTTGTTCTACTGATCACCACCCATGGCCCTGCCCATTCAGCCAGTTTTTGATCCTCCTCGCTGTCTGCTCATCCAGCCCACACATCCACAGCTTGTCTATGAGGACCTTATGGGAGACAGAGTCAAAGACCAGTCAGACAATGTCCACAGCTCTCCCCTTGTCTACCAGGACAGTCTTTTAATCGTAGAGGTCTATCGTGTTGATCAAGCACGACTCCCCTTTGGTGAAGCCATGCTGGCTACTCCTGATGATTTTCTTGTCTATCATGTACCTGATCTGTGTCCTTTGTAATCTCAGCCTTTTCCATGTCCTTTGTAACCAGCTTCCCCATCTTGTTAAGCAATGAACCCACATCATATGGTCTTCCTTCCATCTCCTATGTACTTATAGAAGCACATCTTGTTGTCTTTGACATCCCCAGCCAGATTCAATTCCGGTTGGGCTTTAGCTTTCCTAACTTCAACCCTGGATGCTCAGACAATGTTTCTGTATTCCTACCAGTGATCCATCCTTACTTCCACCCTCTGTATGTTTCTTTTTTTTGTGTTTGAGTTTGGCCAGAAGCTATTTGTTCATCCATCCAGACCTCCTGGCATTTTTGCCTGACTTAGTATTTGTTGGGATGAAAGCATGTTGAGCTTGTAAAAGAAACTCAAAGAAATATTTAATTAAAAAAAACCAAAAAAAACCCAAAAAACACCCAAACACAAACCACCACAAACAGATGGTTGAATTTGATGATCCCAAGGGTCTTTTCCAACCTGAATGATTCTATGATTTATTAGTCCTGGTGTCTCTATATATTTAGCACAGTTTCCTTCCAAGGCTGGGTGTGACTGAATCAAGCAAAGACAAAATTTAAGCCTGCCCAAGCTAACATGATTGCAAGTAAGACTACATCCCCACAACACATCACAACAGGAACTGAGTCACCTTCACATGCAGTTAAATCCCCTCCAGCAGAAGAGGTATCCCTTCCCACGTAAAGGCACCTCTGTGCATGCCTCAAATGCTACATGGGCAACTGCAGCACAAAATGGGGAGACATTTGTGTGATCAAAAATTATTGCTGCCAGGCTCTGTGGCAACCAGGCTATCCCAGGGGCAAAAGAAATTTGAACTCAAGATGAAATGGATGAGCTTATAGGTGAGCTCTGCCCAACTTTGTGCAGTAGACTTGGGGTATCTCCAATAACGTTGGCACAATTGAGTCACGCACAGATGCATGACCTTGGCAGCACATCTGCAAGGCCCTCAAGAGACAACAGAGCATCATGGTCCCAAGATGATTTACTGAGTCCATCAGGGAGCCCTCTGACTTGGGCATCTGTACAACCATGATCATGCAGCAATGTCTCCTGTGGGCGTGTTTGTCTGCCCAGATGTCTTGGAGCTCACCAGGCACAATATGAGTGTTATTCCAAGGCAGAAACCCAATGTACACTCAGACAGTTTCAAGCTGCTGAAGCCTCATTAAGAGTTAATACCAGCTCAGGCTTCAGCAGGTACCAATCTTCTGGGAAGCACCTCATCTCCCTGCTTGCAAAAATTTGTTTTCAATAATGAGGGACTTACTCACCACCTTCCATACCCAGGTAAGAACCTTGTGCCAGAGATAGACTGACAAAGCAGGAGAGCAATACCTGCCTGATGAGCATGCTGTAGACATCCTAATAGTGGAGAAGTACAGACCAGCACCCCTCAGAAGCAGCCAGAGGTCCAACCAACACAGAAACCTAATTAAATGTGATCGGATGATGGCTTTACCTGCATCACTTCCAGCCCCCTCTGCCCAGAGAAATGGGTTCATTACGGCAATAGCAAAGGCCCATCTGAAGCTATCTGGCTGCTCAGGCAAGATGGTATTAACTCATTGCCTGACATCACTTGTGCTTGGTTTCAGCCCAAGCAGGTGCCTCCACACTCCCATTCCAGTAAAGCCACAGCGGGCTTTGCCACCCATCTCACACAGCTGCACTCCCCTCTTGGGCCAGCCAAGTCCTGTGCTGAAAGACCACAGTGTCCCCACGGTGCTGCCCTGTCCCTGGGGTGGTGTGGGAGGAGGTTCTCCACTTCCAGCAGCTACTGGCTGGCCCAAGGCACTGCTGCTCCACATGCACACTGGGCAAATTAGATATTTATTGGACCTGGAAAGCCAAACCAGGCAGTCTGAGCTGGGAGCTCAGGAGTTGCACCACTGAGTCCCACTGTCCCTGCCAGGTGCCTCCTAGGGCTGGCATCACCCCCAGTGTTGTCCCCCCTTGGCTAGAACTGGCTCCTGGGGCTCTCACCTCAAGGGCTGTGGCCAGTTTTGGGCCCCTTACCACAATAAAGACATTGAGGGGCTGGAGCATGTCCAGAGAAGGACAACGGAGCTGGTGAGGGATCTGGAGCACAAGGAGAAGGGTCTGGAGAACTTGTGAGGGAGCTGGGGGTGTTCAGCCTGGAGAAAAGGAGGCTGAGGGGAGACCTTCTCGCTCTCTCCAACTCCCTGAAAGGAGGGTGTAGCCAGGGGGGGTCGGTCTCTTCTCCCAAGGAACAGGCCATGGGACAAGAGGAAACGGCCTCAAGTTGCACCAGGGGAGGTTCAGATTGGAGATTGGGAAAAGTTTTGACACTGAAAGGGTTATTGAGCCTTGGAATGGGCTGCCCAGGGAAGGGGTTGAGGCCCCATCCCTGGAG
>JAHREE010000361.1:25885-38088 GCA_033628505.1 Tringa tobata | reverse complement strand
CCCCCCCCCCCTTTTTTTTTTTTCCTTACAGGGTTAAATCATCCCCCAGCAGGAATCTTTTCCCCTCAGTGGTGTGACATGAATTTCTTAAACAGCTCTTGCTGCAAAATGGGTCCTGCTGCAGTTTGGTGGCCTCCTTTTGGGAGGTGGCAGTGACCCAACTGGCACCCATCATGCTCCCCTCGTCAGACCATACCAAAGCAGCAGCCATCTCCTCTCCAATTCTCTGCTTGGACCTCTGGGGCTGCTGAACCCATCTGGGGCTCCTCATCCACCCACCCTTGGTGCTTCCCTGAAGACAAAGCACAGCCAGGCCATTGTACGTGCTCCGTCTGTGGCTTTGCCATCCCTCCCTCATCAACACTCCATTTGCTTTTGGAAAAGGTTCACGACAAACTCTTCTCTTTCACCTTCGCGGATCTTCCCAACTGTTTTACCAGGTGCTTTTCCAGAGATGTTGAGCAAAGCTCTGCTTAGTGAAGAACTTGATCGTATTTATGAGGCTCCTGATAATCTGCAGCAACTCTTTGCTGTGTCTTCAGGCACAGGAGTGAGATCTTGCATGGGTCTACTCTGAGTTAGCAGGTGCACGAGCTCATCTGACTTCTGGAGGACTTATTCCTCCCTGCCCAGTCAGGGAACACTTCTCACATCCCTGTGATTTGGTATTTTAACAAAATCCCATTACTTTTGTTCTACTCCACACTTTTCTGCTCATCCTAAGGGTGAGTCTGCTCAGGACTCCCCCTGGGTCTTCACATCTTCCAGGCAGGATGGTCAGGCTCTGGGTACTGGGAAATGAATGGTGCCCGTGGGCCACAAAATACATCCATCTTCACCTCCCTGTTAGCTGGGGCCTCGGTGGTCCCATCCAGCTGGAGCTGGTGGCTCAGCCTCATGGGGACAGCATCTCTGGAAACATTTGAGGTCACTTGATTTCTAGGACTGTCCTAGAAATCAAGTGACCTCAAATGTTCCCAGAGATGCCCAAGCCTACTGGGCCACAAGGGATGCCCTCTGCTCCCAGTTACCCCAGTGGCACTAAAGGAGTGCCAGACAGCAACAGTGCTAGAGGATTTGTCAGAGGGAGCAGATAGTGGCAGCTCATCCATTTCCACTGCAGGCTTCTTTGCACTGAGATGGTACCAAGCCCAGAGGTCTTCATGGGGCCTTGTAGTTGGTACCTGCTTAGGCTCTGATGAAACGCCTTCAAAGAAATGGTTTGAACCTCACATGTTGGCTCTGGAGCACCACTTCCATGGTGTAGCTGTCAGCATGCCTAGCACTCTCAACAAAGAGTTACAGAAGAATGGCACAAGAGAAATGGCCTGAGCCCAAAGACTACGAACACCAGCAGGCTGATCTCACAGAGATTTTGGTGTAGAGCATGTGAGGAGGGTGATGGGACTGCGATGGGCAAGCCATGAGCACACACTGGAGTTCACGTGAGTGAGACACGCATGCATGAGGAGGGATGTGGACACGTCCAAGCCCAGTGGGGCATACGTGGTAAAGAACATGTGCATGAGGTCACGCACTGATGGCTCACACGTGAAGCGTGTTTGGTCATGGTGATAGATACGCCAGAAGTGCGTGGCCCCAGAGTAATTTGGGTGGGCACCACATGGGACATTGCATGTGCCTTAAGATATAGGGGTGTGGGACGTGTGTCCAGGAGGGTTGTGATGGTGTGAGTTCATCGGGCAGGACACGAACAGGAGTGAGCTGAGCGCGGGGGGGGAGAGGAAGAGGATGCCGCACACGGATAGCGCTCGGAGACATTGTGGATTACTGCTGCTAATACCCCTGGTAAGAACAGAAGTCTGCTGGCTGGGAGCGGGAGCTGAAAGCTGAGCCCCTTGTTATGTTTCCCTGTTCCCGCCTGCACTAATCCCTTTGAGCCCCAGGAAAAAACTGCAGAGAAATCAAACGGGCTGTTCATGCCGCCCCAGCGTCCCCGGGATTAATTAATTTGGGATTTGTGGGGAGTCACAAGGTCACGCTCCCCCCACTGGCAGACCCGGCTCCGCGAGGCAATGGCAAGGCTGGGCTCGGAGCCTCCCTGACCGGGGAAAATGCCGCACCACGGCATGGTCTGGAGCAAGTCCCTTAGACGACCACCCTGGGAAGGTGCTGGGCACTGGGCAGGGGGCTGACCCGTGAGGCCAGGGCATGGAAAAGCACCAGGGTGGGGGGATTGACAAGCAAGAAGAGTGTCCACCTCTCACGGAGATCAGCCTCCAGCTAGAGGCAGCCACTTGGATGGGATCTTGCCTGGGTCTGGCCAGGTGCTCGTTGTCTGAGCATCAATACGCATGGCCTCCTCTTTGGGCCAGCGCAAAAGCAGAAACACCCCAAGGAAGGACAGACACTCCAAAGAGATGTGGCTTCACCCGAGGTGTGATCCTCATCATCCTGTGGGACAAGAGGATGAGGCAAAAAGGGTTGAAGACCAGGTATGGGGTGAGGAAGGCTGTTTGCCCCCCTTACCCCTTCCAAACAGGGAGCTCTGATTGCCTTTTGAAGATAGTGTCTCAGATGCCAGATCCCCAGTTCCAACCATTAGTGGTTACTTAAACGATTCGGAAATTTGTTTTCAGGGAGCAATCAAGCTTACGATGTGGGTTTTCTGAGTGTTTGCCTAGGAGAGCTCATTCTCAAGAGAGCATGTTGGCGCAAATGCATTTCAAACTGTAACTGAATATTTGTGGTCATTTTTTTGGGGCGGTATCTGCCCAGCATTTGCAAGGAGACTTCACTCATTCCCACCCAAAAGTATTTTGGGACCCAGGACCAGCATTTGTCCCAGCTGTGTTGAGGATTATGCTTAGCTTGGATGCTCTGCAATCTCTTGGTACCAGGAAGGCACAGAGGTATGAGCACTGAACCCACGGCCATGAAGGCACCACAAAGGAAGGAAAAGAAGGTGATTTCTAGCACCTGCAAAGGGAATTGGGAAGCCTGAGGACTTCCTTTGGTCCCAGGGTTGAAGGGATCATTAACTCAGCCCTTCAGCTATTAGCACCCAAATGAAGAGCACAAAAGGGTATCATGGACAGGAACCAAAACTGGTACAGCAGCCACACCTGGTCCTCGTCCCCTAGTGAATAGCTACTTGCCCCAGTAGCATTGAATCCCGTAAGTACAGACAGGTTTGAAACTATCCAAATCAAGGTGCAAGACCCCGGCTGGCCTTTTGCCAGACTGCTTCTGTAAATTCCTCCTGAAGCTTTCAAGACCTTAAAGCAAATGGGCTGCCCCAGGCACTGGCAGGTGCTGTCAGGCTGGAGACCTCTGCACAGGCCAGAACCTTGTCTCTCCACACAACGACACCCAGCCTTGCAGTCACCCATCCCCCTGGCTCCCAGGTCTTTCTTTCCCACCTCTGCTCCAAGCCTCCATGAAGCAGCTCAAAATGCATTATCAGCCAAGCATGGGCAGCCTGAGGCCGGCTGCATGGAGAGGATGGCAGCTCCTTGCCCAGCTGTAAGGAGTCAGGGAAGGCTCTGGTGGCAGGGGAAAGCCCTCGTCAAACAATGACACTCCCCAACTGATGAGACCCAGGTCTTTGACTTTGAGTCCTCTTCCAGCCTGGCAGCACTCCAGCCATGATGACTATGGCCATCTGACCATTCCTGGGGGTTATTCCGAAGTGAAATAGTGCTGTCCTGTGGAACTGGAAAAATTAGCCAAGGCTTGGTGCTGACAGCCTATCTTCTGTTTGGGGTCAATACAGACTGAATACCCCGTGGGACAGAGGTATGTCAGCTTTCCCCTAGCTGTCCCTCCCTTGCTTTGATGCAATGTGTCCTCCTAAAACCAAGGACTTTGCTTTCCATTGGTCACAGAGATTTGTCTTCTCTTTAGTCTGATTGAGTTGGAGTCAAAGCTGAGAACATCAAGACCAACAAACTGGTGTCTCCCACATATCAGTGGAGCAGGTGATGTATAAAGCCATTGCTTTCTGCTTGGCGTGGGCAGCTCCCATGGGGAACAGTCTGCCTGGAAGCAGAAGAGGCTGCCCCAAGTGCAGATGGACAGACAGCAGCTCTGAGACCCAGAGCTCAGGGAGCCACAAGCTCAGTCCTCAGCTCAGTATCAGCCTGCTTACAAGGGGTACATGGTACATCCCAGGTCTGGGTCTCCACATCTGGGCCAGCTAACATAATTAATTATTTGTGCAAATTACTCATGTGAAATGGACAGGGGGCTCAGGACCAGCAGAGTGCTAGTGACACATCCTAGTGATAAATTTGGGGGTGATGGGGAGACATAGGGTTTTGAAGTAACAAAAAATTCAGTTCTCCAAGGTGCCAGACTCCCCACACTGTCCCAGACCTGGACTAGCATGGTCTCATGCTGCTAGTCCAAATCTCTGACCTTGCTCTGGGCCTTTTCTCGTTCTCCTCCATCCTTTCTGAGACTAAACAATCAACACCGTACCCAGCAACAGCAGCTTTTCTGCAGGGCTGTAACACGTCCCATTTATTCTACCATTTAGTGTTACCAACCTGGTCATTCAAACCCGAATTCATCCCTCCTGAGCTTGCCAGACCAGATGCTAAGGGTACGTTACAGGAAGAGTCTTGTGCAGTATCCAAAGGCAAAGGATGAGACCTGGTGGAGTTACAAGCCGTGATGCCACCAGGTATGTTCCCCGCTGCTCTCCACTCCACAGAACCCTGGGCTGACACGGGCTGCCCGTTGAACGTGGCCAAACACCTCTAGGAAGGACAACTGGGGGTCAGGCTTACAAACAGGGTCTTTTCCCTCAGAAAACAGCAGCGCCGAAGGGGCCTTGGGCAATTGTGGAAACAACACGAGCCGAGCATAAGCTCCCAGGACAAAAGGGGGCTTAGCTGGCAAACAGTCTTATGGGCTTTAGCAAAGGGGCAGTGAATAGAGGGGAAGCAGCCTGTAGCCCATCGCTAGGATATGGTCACAGCTCTCTCGTCCCCACTTCAAAGGAGTTGTCAACAACGTGGAGGAAAAGCAGGAGAGGGGCACAGGAACCATTCAAGGTTCTTAGAAAAGCTGCCTCCGAGCAAAAGGCAGCAGCAGCTCTGGGTTTTTGGAGAGATGCTGGAGGTGCAGCTCCACCTGCACTCCTGCAAGGAGGTTTTTGAGAGCAGACAGGTTTCGGTTCTGCAGACACCAGATGGTGAAATGCAACAGACACACACTTTGCAGCGAGGGAAACAATAAAATATGGGAACGAGTGACCTGGGGACTTGGTTGTTCACCGTTTCCCTGGACTCAAGGTTGGCCACCTGACTTCCAAAGCCCTGTTCTGGGTTCGGCCATGGATCTGAGCTTGCTTCTTCGGCAAGATTCTGGCAGAAGAGGAGATCAGAAGATCAGACCTGTCTCTCCGTGCAACGCTCTCTGCCTTGAACAGCTCAGGGGAACAGAGAGCTCAGGAGGGTGTGCAAGGCACACTCATTTTTTTCGGACAGAGCCTCAGATAAAGAGCAGGGCCAGGATTAACGCAGCTGCTGCCCCCAGGCCAACTGCTCTACAGGCTTGTCTGACTGAGCAGAGCAGAGTGAAGCCCTCAAACCTGCCCACCTTTGTCTGGCAACTGATCCAGAGCCTTGTCCCACCCCAAATACGTGGCCCCCCTGACCTGGCCTGTTTGCGTGTCTTCTCCAGCGCCTGCTTTTCAGCAGAGAGCGTCTCTGATGGCTGGTTTTGGGTGTCTGGAAGCCCTCCTGGTATGGCAGGGGCTGGGGCTGGTATTCTGAACCTGCAGCCATCTCCCCGATACTGTTATCAGCCCAGCGTGGCCTCAGATTTCGCCAGGGCCAGCGCTGTCCATCAGGGTTCACTAGGGAAGAAACGGTCAGGGCGGCACCACTTCCAGTGCTCCAGGGACATCCATCCTCCAGGGCATCCTTCCTCGCCCCCAGGGGACCCCCAGCTCTGGGGTGGCTGAGCCACTGCATCGTCAGGCTTGAGCTCTACCAGAGGCTCTGTGAGAACCATGCCAGCCCACCCCCATCTTCTCCCCATCTGGTGTCCCCTGTCCTGACCCACAGCCTGCCCCAGCCCCATCAGCTCCAGCGGCACGGGGATGTCTCTGCATCCAGCCACGGGCTCAGGTGTGAGCAAAATGGGTCTCTGAGAAAGAGGTGCCAAGAGAAGCCCAAGGAACATCATAATATGACTGCTGGGCTGGGAGTACAAAGGAAAATCAAGCTCACTTCTCCCACCCTGCCCCTTCACGGCCAGTAAGACATGATATGGGTCAGCACAGATCACAGAAATTAAAATCTGCGTCCCGACTGTGCTTCAGATACCTCCCAGCCATGGACAGACAGTGGATGTTGGATGAATCTGTCCCCCCTGGCTTTATCTGCCAGCTTTTCAGAGCCTTTAATGCACTTGGCCTTCACAAACGCTGCACGGCAGCGAGTGCCACCATTTAGTTGCACCCTGTAGAAAAATACTTCCTTTAGCTAGATTTAAACCTGCTAACATCTCCCCTTCATGAAGTCTGACCCTCCACCCATCCCTAACTCATGAAGTGACATTCTTGCTCAGCCTGTGAGCTTTAAGTGATGGAGCTTTTCAGGAGCTTTTGGAAAATCCAGGACACTTTCTCAAGAGGGTCTCCCTGATTTACATCACACATCTCAGGTGCTGGCTGCACCGGAGAGGCACCACCTCTGCAGCAAGAAGTCATCTTAAACTTCTTCCAGGCTAAGATGCACATGTCTATTTATTTGGTCTTTTACTATAATATTGATCATTTGCTCAGTGCAGAAGCCAGATTCACTGACCTTTACTTTCCTAGGTCATTCTTTCAAAAGTCGGTGTCATGTTTACCAGCTTCCAGTCTTCTGGGGCAGACATTGAGACAGCAGAACCTCTGACTTGGCTGCAGCCCTGGTGAGTGCGATATGCCCCGATGGCTCTTTCTGTCCAGTTTATCAGTTTGTTCTGCAGTTTCCAGCCTGACCCCTGGGCACCAGGCAATTTCTCAGCTCTTTTTCCTGGGAAACAATGCTGTGGACTCCAGAGACAGGCAGGGGGTTCCCACACAGCTGCGCTCACCTCTTCTAGTGGTGGGCAATAGGGCATCTCCTTGCCCAACCTGCAGGAATTGTGCATCCCTTCTGGGATGCCTAATGCCCACTTCCTTGGGGAGGGAGCCCCAGCTTCTCCTCGATCTGCTCTGGGACCAGGTGCCATCCTCCAGGGGCCGAGTCCCTGCCTTGTCTCAGGGAGCAGGATAAACCTCAGCAAAGAAAAAGGGTATTTTCCAGGTGCTGATTTCAGCATTTCCCTGCTTTGTGTTCATACGCCCTGCTTACCCCATCCCGCCGTGGAACCCCCTGCTTTTCACATCTCTGCTGGCTGCAATATTTTGGGGCGTTAAGGCCAGGCACATCCCTGACCCTGCAGAGGAGTCTGGGTGTGCAAGGTGTGTATGTGACCCCTCATATATAGATCTTGTACGTCTCACTGATCCAGGCAGGGAGTTATCCAGGTAAAGCCCCTGCTCACACAGCTCCATGGCTAGTCCCAGAGGAGAAGCGAGTTTCCCCCATGCCAGGACCAGCATTAGCCTGCAGAAAGTCCTTCCTCTTCTTCCCCGCCGGCAGGGCTTTAGCAGTGGCCCACCAGCTCCCTGGGAGTAGGGCAGGTGAAGCCAAATACTTTTGCTAATCCCAGCTCCGAAGAGCTGCTCTCAGGTTACAGATGATGTGAATAGGATCTATGTTCCAGGGTGATCAGACTTCCTGGAATTTCTGCAGGACCAGTTATCTGTTCCTGTAACCATCTGCAGCTGAATGTGCTGGTATGGCCCAAGTCCAAAATGCCCCCATCTCTTCGGAGCCCGATCTAATGTCTTTGGGTGAAGCACGGCTGGCAGCAGGAAAACTACCCTCCAGCTTCACACATGGGTCATCCCTCATTGAACAGCCCAGAGCACCTCGGAAACCTGATCTCCACAGCCTTCAACAGCCCAGACGAGAAGAGACAAAGAGCCCCACGGCCACCGGACGTGCCGAGTGTGACTCCCCAACTTAGCTCCGACCACAACCTGACACTGCCCTGGCAGATTCATTTAGGGTTGACTCAGCTCCCCAGCATCATCAAGAGCTTGCAGCACTCCTGAAATGTCCCTGTCCCGGGAGGAGCGTCTCAGAGGAGGAGGAATCCTCACGTTGCAGCCTGCTCCTCTCCTAGTAGGTCTGATGCCTCTTTTTGGATGTCGTGAGGTCGCCAAGGCTGGGCTGATGGTGGGGTATCGTCCCTTGCTCGAAGTGGTCTGCAGCGAGCAAACAGCTCAGGTCGTGTGAACCCAGCCAGTGAACTTCTCTCCACACACCTTGCAGAAGATGCTGTAGCCTGGCACTGCAGGGCAGAGCATGGTGTTTTCTCCCCATCACCATCCCTGTTGGCTTTCTGCAAAGAGCATGTGCCTTAAAGCCTGCAGGCACCACTGTGGGACTTGAGGCCACCCAGGCTGGCCACATGTCCACAGGCTCTCCAGGCAGCTCTCAAGCCCCCAGGTACCTCCCTGTTCCATGGCCACCCCTGTCGTGGCAGCAGAGCTGGGCAGAGATGTCCCCTGTCACCAGCCGTGCCCGTGGGAGAGCGGCAGATGCAGTTCTGCTGGTTGAACCTCACTGCTGCATCCACATGAAAAATGCTTCATGCAGCACCTGCGTCCAACCTTGGGCCAGACCAGAACAGCAACCCCAGGGCAGGAGGATGGAGCTGAGCAGCCGTGGTTCACGGGGTGACCTCGTTCCTGCTCCCCACCGGTATGGTACAGTACGGTAGGGGAGCACCACCCATCCCCATCTGGAACAGTGCTGTGTGTCCCTTCTGCCATCAGTCGCTTCCATGAGAGCCCCAGAGCTACTTCACTTGCAGGTCCCCTTATTTCATTCCCTGCCCAGCTCATAGTCTGGTAGTTACCTCCCTTCTAGGGTCTCTGCTTGCCCGTGAATTTGTCTTTCCCCTTTCCAGCCTGAGACACCGAGGGCAGAAAGAGCTGCCATGGAGCAAATGGCCTTTTTACCCCATTTCCTGCAGCCCTGATGCTGCATTTCTCCAGCCATGCACCCATGGTGCCATGCACCCCTGGGGACACCTCTGGGTGCCCCTGGGTCAGCCTTAGTAACTGCCTGACACCACCTCAAGGTAACCAGCCTGTCCCCTCGCACATTAATAGACAGCAATTAACCAGGTGAAAAATAACAGAAAACAACAAAAAATCAGTTTGATCTGTGCTTTCTGCCCCTCAGCAAAGTACGTTCCTTGGCAGGATTTGCAGGGGAGAAACCAGTTCTGCGTGGGAGAAGCTGTGTCTGGCAATAGCAGCCTCAGCAGCATGAGACTTACAGATCTGACAGCGGAGCATCCTTAGCCAGATCCCACCATCCTGCGAGGGCTCTGTCTGCTGCTCCTGGGACAAAGCCCCACAGAAGAAGCTGGAAACAGCTCATCTGAGGAGAAAAGAGGGGGTCCAGCTCCGCTGCCAGCAAGCCCAAATCCTGGTGCCTCTCTGGACCCTCGGCCGGGGGAGGATGGACAGAGAGGGGGCATCCGAGGGGGTTTCTAGGAGAGCTCCATCCTCGCCGCTGCAATCCAGCTCCCAGGGAGCGGGCTGTGTCCTGAGGAATGTGGCTCTTGAACTGAACTCCAAAGGCTTTTGCAAGCCTTTCAATCCCCAGCACAGAGGCTGAAAAGGGACGAGTGCCCCCGCCGAGGGGCGAGCGGCGGGGTGGGATTAGGGCCAGCACTAACGCCCCGCTCCCGGCAGCGGCGTCTGAGCAGCGCCAGGAAAGGTCAGGATTAGGGGAAATACTTTCAGACCAAAGGGGAGTTAAGCAGCTCTCTCCCCGCACGCACAGAGGGGGCACCCCCCGAATCTCTCCCCTGCAAAAGGCCGCGCTGGGGGCAGGAGGCAAGGGGCAGCCTTTGTCCCTTTGATTCAAAGCAGAGGGCAATTAGGTGATGGACTTAGAGCCCGGGGAGCGCTGCTCCCCGCCTCCGCAGGGATCTCTCCCTCTTTCTCTGCTCTCTTTCATCCTCCACCCCAGCTCCTAAATCCATCTGCGCTAGGCCTTTAATTGAATTAGCCCAGCACCTTTCACTGGGAACAACTTAAGACGATTTCAATACAGTGTGATTGCTTTTTACAGCCCCGGGACGGGTTTGACAGCGACCACAGGGCTGGGTTTAACACGGGGCAATTTATCCTGGGTGCCTCTTACACCTGAAGTCCTGTAAGTACTCCTAAAATCCCAGCCTCTGGAGCCCTGTGACAGCCTGGAATCATAATTGCATGGGGAAAAAAAAAAAAAAAAAAAAGCACCCATATTTCTGTACTTTGTGAGAAGACAGACCCTGAAAATAGGAATCCCAAGGTAACCACCCGCTGGTCTCTGCAACTCTGAGGACCTGATGGCTTGTGTTTGCAACGTCGAACATCACTACAGGTCACTTGGAGACAACTTTGGAGACCACAGCAACCCCTCCAGCTCCAGAGGCTAAGGGATCCTCTTGGGGGCTGGGGAGGTTCTGTTGCTGTCCCCATAACGTCCTCCATCCTTGTCCACTCCTGTGGTGGTTCCCTCACCCCCGTAGAGATACAGGCATCAACCCCTGCCAGGTCTTTCCTACTCACCCAGCTCCTCTTCCTCCCACTTCGATACGTTCACATAAGATGTTGTAAAGAGCCTCTGTTAACACGCTGTATTTTTAAGTGAAATCAGTTTGCAGCAGGGTAAGTCCCTCTGGATGGGTTCATTCAGGCGCCAAGTGCGTTGTGGAGGAACATCTCTTGCCTACATGTGCACAGCACAAGGGAGGGAGGCCAGGGGCATATATCAGTACCTGCCCTTCTCCATCCACACGTCTGGATGCTGCCTGCTGTGTGGGATGGATAAGCTCCTGTCTCTTTCCCCCCCAGGAAAGAGGGACTGACCTGAGCAAATAGAGATGGATTTCCAACCAACTAGACCCACACACTGCAACGACACGCAAGACTTCTGCCTCTCTGCTGGCTCGTGATTTCGGAGTATGTTACAGAGGCGTTGAGATAGGTGTGTTAGCAATCCCTACAGAGACAGCTGGTGAGGAGGTGGGCTGTGAAGGAGGCTGTCTGGATGGGTTTGCATGCAGATCTGGGCTGCTCCAAGGCCATCTACTTAAAGACAAGCCTGAGCAGACACCCTCTAAATCACAAACACCCCTACACTGACCCATGTGCTGCCCGCAGGGGATTTAAACTGCAGTTTTACCAAGGGGAAAGTGGTATCAAACCAGCCTTGCACTGCCTTCTCCTCCCTGTTTCCCATGTTCCTTGGGCTGGCAGCATTTAATAATGAAGGCACCCCAACCTGGGATGGATGCAGGGGTGCTCAGCCCCCACGAGTGAGCAGCCTTGCTCTCCTCACATCCCCATCTAATTTGGTCAAGGACAGGAGTCATCCTGCCACCCGGGAATGGCCACAGACCTGTCTGCCTCCAGTCCCAGGTCAGTTCTGAGAGGGCAGGGGCTTGGCAGGGGCAGGGGGAGACATTCCAAAGGGCTCAGGAGAAGGTCTGATCTTTGCCTAGGGATTTCGCCCCCGGTGCTGCTGGTACCCATCCCATGAGCTAGCTACGTGGAAGCACCAAGGATATTTTTAATAAAAAGAGAGTGAGGAGCAGGTAGACAAAACTTTGTCATTAATCATCCCTTTCACAGGCGGAAAACACCCCTTCCTGTCTCCCAGCCCAGAGCTGTTTGTTATTAAAATCTTCCATCTCTGTTTGGGCTCAGCTGTGTGGACCCACGTCCCACACCCTCATCCCTGTGTCCCCAGGGAAGGGGCAGTGCAGGAAGGTGGGTGGCTTTAATAGGATTTGGGAGCATCTGCAGGTCTTATCATACAGATGCTATAATGGGGAATGACACATGGGTCATTTGCACTGAAGGATGGAGAAGACCCTCCCACCCAGTCTGGAAATGGAGAAGATGTGGCAGATTTCAAGGGACTTCACTCTCATCCTTCCCAAGGGTTGTGTCCATATTTCCTCCAAGGCCAAGATGCACACCCAGGAGAGAGCAGTGCCATCTCACCCTCCTCAGCCTTTCCTCATCAGGGAGATGCTCCAATCCCTCCATCATCTCTGTTGTCCTACGCTGGACTCTCTCCAGTAGTTCCCTGTCTCTCTTGAACTGGGGAGCCCAGAAC
>JAHREE010000361.1:0-25639 GCA_033628505.1 Tringa tobata | reverse complement strand
GTCCCTCCCCAGCTTTCCTGAAGCCCCCCTTCTTTAGGGACTGGAAGGGGCTCCAAGGTCTCCCCGGAGCCTTCTCTTCTCCAGGCTGAACCTCCCCAACTCTCTCAGCCTGTCCTCCCAGCAGAGGGGCTCCAGCCCTCCCACCATCTCTGGGGCCTCCTCTGGCCCCGCTTCAACAGCTCCATGTCCTTCCTGTGCTGAGGACTCCAGAGCTGGACACAGTGCTCCAGGTGGGGTCCCACAAGAGCAGAGGGGTAGAATCCCCCTCCTCACCCTGCTGGCCACGCTGCTGGGATTGCAGCCCAGCATGCAGGGGGCTTGCTGGGCTGCCAGCACACGTTGACAGAGACCTGGAAGATGGACTTCTTGGCAGGTGTCAGTTTGGCGTCACCTCTGAGGAGCTGAGGTTGTGCAAGGAGTCCAAAAAACTGCTGGGCTGCAGCTCCTTTGGTGTCTACAGGAGAAAAAAACAGCTGGAGATGGACAGCACAGCCTTTTCTATCCTCTCCTCCCCTCCCCTACTGGGGACAAAAGGGGTCCTCAAGGGCAACAGCAACTGGGAGGTGAAGACCTCGCAGGTCCAGCCAGGAGGAGAAGACCTACAAGGTGCAGAGAAGCCCAGAGGAGAAGCCACTGCTCTCCGAGTGCTCCCACCGTTCCCTGCCCAGATACCAGCACCTCGGGGCTGGAGCAGCAGTGAAGAGCCCCCAGCTCCTTCTGTGGGTCCAGGGCGGGTGAAGGCAGGGTCCGGGCTGTCAGTGGGGCTAGCAGGGCCAGCAGGACACGTGCCCCAGCGAGGCGGTGGCTGGGACCAACAGGCGGGCAGCCCACAGCTGGGAGCCGTCAGGCAGCTGCCCACCAGGGTGGGCTGGCCAGCCCCTCTGGCAGGGAGATCAAGGGCTGGAGGGTGGGAGGAGGACAATGGTCCATTTTGGGGCTGAGCAGGAAGGGGGTTTCGGAGGAGGGAGGCTGAGCAGAAGAGGACAGAGCCTGCTGGAGGAGAAGGTTCTGCACTGCGGGAGGAGGGATGCCTTGCAAGGCAACAGGGAATCTGGGCTCTTCCCCACCCGCCTGGGCAACCACAGGACACTCCTGCCTTCCCACAGATGCTCAGGACAGGGAGACACGAGGCACTGAAACCCGTGTGTGCCATGTCAGGGTGTTGCACTGGGGGGGACCCCAATGAGCCCAGGGCTGGCCAGGGCTAAGGCTCCGCAAATAACCTCAGAAACCAAGGAGGCAGCCAAAACGTGTCACGTAATCGCAGATAAACACATAATCTACTCAGGTTACGCCGGGGGGAAACCACAAACCACAAGCAGACAGGAGAGGAGAGAAACAACAAGCCAAAGGGAGAGAGGAAAATCCACCAGGAGAGACGAAAGCAAGTCGGTAAATCACAGGGGCGGCTGCTCTTCTCCTGACCCTCCCCTTGTCTTCCTCTTCCCTGCCCAGGAAATTTCATCCCTGCGAATTTTGCAAGGCAGAGCTCAGAAACTCGGAGTTGGAAGCTCAGGCGGGAGCCCCACCAAGAGCCTGCATCTCCATCAGACATCTCTGCCGAGGTGCCTGGAGATTTACTGCTGGGTCCAGGCACCCAAGGCAAGTGGGATGGTGGCCAAGGTCTGCGCTGCAGCAACAGGCTCTGCAGCTCCCTCCAGCTCCAAGGAACCGAGTCTTGGAAATACTTTGGAAATAGCCATACTGGTGGACAGTGTCAGCTCCCACTGCAAAACTCAGTTCCCACAGAGAGGAGGAAGGGAGGATGCCTTGAGCCAGGCGGCGTGGAGACAACCACTCTCACCCAGGGCAAGCTTTTCAGAGAGCATTGAAGAGAAGATGTGCCTATGGTCCGGAGTAACAAAACTGCAGGCATTTCCTCCCTTCCTACCAGCCCCTCCTGACCAGCCCCGTGCTGCAGATTCGCAGATGAGGGCAGGCACAGGAATGCAGTGGGAGTAGAGGCTCCTTTGAACATCCCGGCCACGGCACGGCCGGTGGGAATGCGTAGCCGGAGAGGCCGAGCTGGGAGATAGCCACTGCTATGAGATCTGCCGTGAAATCGGTTCCCGGGAATGTTCTGCCAACCAGCCACGGCTTTCCCGGCAGGGGTAAACATCCACCAAAACAAAAGAAGATTTTGCTTTGCTTTTGGAGACATGGAAGTAAACGCAACCCGAAGAGTACCTTCACCCTTTGCGCTCCTGCCCCAGCCCTCCGAGGCCTGGGGGAGCTTCAGCAGGTCCTTGTAGGCTGGATGCTGGGCATTGCTCGCTGGGGGAGAGCCCTTCCTGAAAAAAGAGGAGCACCTGGCACAAAAGACCCCACTGGTGTTGTTGCCGTCCCCTTGCCTATGGGTTCCCTTAGCTCTTTTCATGGTGCAGAGTTCTCTGGGCTGCCCACACATGGCATTACCATGACAGCAACACCTAAGTGAGACCTATCACAGTCCACCCTTCCCTAGTACCTGGCAATGTTACCAAAGCACAGATGAGCTGGAGGGTTAGGATTAGACTTTTAGGGACCAACCTGACACCAAAAGATGACGAGCAAAAATACGTGAAGTTCCTGGCTCTTCTTGAGGACCTTGAGGGCCAACCACCTGCCCAGGTGTCCCCCATCCAGCTGCAGTCCAGACACCAGAGGAGAGGCCTCAGCACTGACATGGAAGCATCCCCTCACCCTGGAAAGCCAGACAGGCTCTGACCCCACCACAGGGTGCATAGTCCTGTTCCTCTACGTGCCAGTATGGACTGTTTCTCCATTCCAATGCTATGTCCCAGGTGCTCCAGATGAAGCCAGGACATTCCCCACCTCAGGGCAATGGGTGGCCTGCATGGCAGTAAGGGATGCTCTCCTGGGACCCAGCTCCAGGGCTGCCCAGGCCCAGTTCCTCTGCCGTGGCAACAGGTATATAAGAAAAAGAGAATACACAAAATATTCCCTCAGCCATCAGCCAAACATCCCTCCTGCTAAACGCATGACCTCCCTGCATTACCAGCTTTCTGTAGAGACCACACATAATGCCCGTGGATAAATCTCCCCTCTCCGGTTTCCGTTTCCATGAGGCCAAACTGCTGGCTCACACCTTCCTCCGCTCTTCACGGGGCATCACGACCCGAGCGAGAAAAACCACCTGCTGCTTCGCTTCCCTCCCAAGACACCCACAAGGGACCATGGCCCCAGCCCCCCCCTAGGTCCCCCGGTGGCCCAGGCAATCCTTAAGAAGCTCCACCAGTCCAGGCTGAAGGATACTGCGAGCAGGGGCATGGGGAGGATGCTTGTGAGAGCAGAGTCACTTCTGCCTGCCCATGGAGGAGACGGGAAAAGTGCAGCACGTGCAGCCCATCCATGAGGACTCCTCACCCTTTCCCCGAAGGCTTGCTTGACCTCCAGCCCAGGTGTAGCCATCCGTGGGGCAGGAGATCAGACCGCACAACCAGGACCACCCCAGGTGGGTTTGAACCCTGTGGGAAATGGGTGTCAATTGGTAAAGAAAGAGGATGCGGAAGAATGTCAGATACTGGGATGGTGGTTTGGGTGAACTGGGGGTAGGGGGAGAGTCGTGTGGGTGGACTGGGACTCCAGAGCTCAAAGGAGGAGACAGTCAGAGAGAGCATGGGAGTCCCCAGCTGGAAAAGTACCGGAGGTGGCTGATGGGCTCCCTGTGGGAACACAATGGGAGCTGGTGGCAGAGGCGGTGGGAGGGTGTCCCACGGGGGTCTGCAGCTGGAAGCAGGTCTGCCGTGTCCCCAGTTCACAGGAGGGCAGGCTGGCAGCCCCCAGCCACACAGGCAGCAGCGCAGGGTGACACCAGAATATCTCCTCAACAGAGGTCACAAAGCCAGGGAGAGCCCAGCTTCCTTTACTTGTCACTGGCCTTAGCCAAGCTGCTCAGAAATAGATGCAACGCACCTTCAAATAACCCAGTTGAGCATCTTTGCAGCCTAAATCCTGCCCAGAGGGGCTGCAGGGACCATGAGTCAGCTCTGTATTAATAGCAGGGCAGAAGCCAGGCAGGTGTCAGGGGCTAACAAGGGCACGGCAGACACCACACTCCCCTGGCCCGAGAAGTTATTATTCCTCCAAGGAGTGAATATTTCCCGTGCTCCAGCCATTCCCTACCTCCCTCCTTCCCGAGAGGCTGGATGGGTCTCGCTGTCCCCACCAGCTCCCATCTGCTGCACCGGATGAAGGTGGCTTCCCACAGGGAGGGACCACAGGCAGCATCCTGGGCAGCACAGCCCTTTGGGGGAGAGGTGGGGAGCTTGGTCCCAGACCCAACCCTGGGGCAGGGGGAGATCCCTGAATGCCCGGCCCTGTCCATCCCGGGGTGGGGGGCCGTGGGGTGATTCCCTCGCCGGCTCCCATCACGCTGTCCTGGAGGGATGGGAAAGCCTGGGCTCACACATGCCGCCCGCAGCAGACTCCCAGCTCGCTTCCACCTGTTTCCTATAAGCTCGCTAATCCGTCCCCATAATGATTCTTTATTAATGGATGCTGCTCTCTTCATTACATGCCTTAATTAGTGTTTTGTGAGCAAATTCAAGGGGATAAGAAGCGTGTCACATTTTCCAATTGGGGGGGGGGTTTGAGCACAGCTACCAAAATAGCTTTGTCTGTGAAGCTGGAGTTCCTGTTTCACCCTGCCCATCACCCGTCGGCGCGAGAGCCGTGTCTGCCTAATCCGGCCGGCGGGCTGGGCGAGCTGAGCTGCTGCCCGGCCTCCCCTCCCTTCCTCCCTGGCTGGGCACGCCGAGCTCCCACAAGCCAAGATGGATTTCAGTCATGCACAGACTTGAAGAGAGATTTGTCGCCGGGAACCAAAAAAAATCCTGGAGAAGTCCAGCCCCCTCCTCGCCGGACCGCTCTCCCCCAGGGTCGGGGATGGGGATGGAGGGCAACTTGGGGCTGCTGTGCTCCCTGCTGAGCGACACGGCTCCGGCTGGTCACCTGGGCTTGTCCCACTTGGAGGACACGACAGGGCTGAAAGTATGAGGAAGTTCCCTAAGATACCCTCAGTGTCCTTGGGGAAATGGTGAAACCCTGTCAGAGTCTGCGTTCTCCTGGCCCAGGGGCAGGAGTGACCTGGGATGGCTCCGGGAGCAGGAGAGGACCTCCCAGAGCTGCATCCCCAGCAGGAGCAGCAGCCTCGTCCATCACCAGCTTCCCTGGGCAGAGGGAGACTGGCAGGAGCCGGTGCCACGCAGGCAGTGCTGCCGGGAGGGGACCTGGCATGGGCAGCCCCATCTCCACCCCAAAAGGAAAAACACCAAAGCAGTTTGTTGGTGTGACCGGCACCGCTCCTGCCCCGCGCAGGAGGTGTCCTCCCCTGGCACAGGCTGTTCTGTACCCGGCACCCTCCTGGGGCCGGCACGGTCCCTGGCACCCATGGGTGCTTTTGGACCAGCCACTGTCCCTCATGCTGGTGAGACCACGGCAGAGGTGCCCTGGTCATCCTGAGCCCTTCCCTGGGGATGGCCATCAGAGGTCTGGAGACCCACAACTTCATGTGGCCCTGGCTCAGGTCTGCAAACCCTCTTTACGTCAATCCCACGGGTGCACTGACACCGGGTGTTGGTGTCAGAAGTTTCCTAAAATTTAATTTAACCTTAAAAAAAAAAAACCCAAAAGTGTCACTTGCCATTGTGCCTGAGCTGTTTGCAGGAACAGCCCGTGGCTCCTCCTGGCTTGTGCCTGATCCGAGGACCCTTGTGCCAGAATAAAGGAGAGGATCCCTGTGCTGGGGGAAGTTCTCCAGAACAAACCGAAGCTCAAAGCTCGGGCTGCGTTACACAGGGGCTCAGCACAGCCCCAGGAACAAGGACCATCTCCCCAGGTGCCGCGGTCCTTATCCCCTGCATTAACCCCTTGACATCGCCCCCATCGCATTTTGGTTCCCATTAGGGCTTTTCCCACTTTCCCCCAGAGTGAAGTGAACCAAAACTTGCCCCTTCGTCACGGCTCCGAGGAGAATTTAATTCCAAGGTTCAAAGCTTCCCCCATCCCTTCCCAGATAAAAGGGTGATCAGCGAGAGGGGATGAGCTGGTTAATAAAAGCCGGAGAAGAAAGCAGGACAGAAGGGCTGCGCCTATAGAGCACAACCCAGCAGGAGAGAAGCAGCTTTTCTCCCTGCAAGCCTTTCCCCGGTTAATAATTACAAGCCAGGCCCACCGGTTCCAACCCGCTGCTCCCCAAGAAAAGGCAATTAATTTAAGACTAATAGGATTTTAAATTCAAAACAATCCCGAGCGGGTTTGTATGGCGGGCTGTGAATGCGCCGGGGAGTCAGCCAGCAGCAGGCGGGATGGAGGCTGGGTTTGGCAGGGGCGGCCGGAGGAATTAAGGGCGAGGAGATGAAATCTCATGTCCCCCCTGCAGCCGCTGGGCTGGTGGTGGCAGCTCCTCATTCACCAGGCAGCTCTGCGGGGGGCGGGGGGTCTCCTCAATGGCAGGTTGGCAAGGAGGAGTTTCATTGAGCTCACACCGAGGGCAGTGGCTGGACACAAAGAGGCTCACGCCAAGCCCAGGCCACCTCTGATGCTGGAGCCAAGGGACTCCAAAGCCCATCCTCACCACAGACAGCACTGTGTTGCCCATGGACTACCCCCTGGCTCCTCAGAGCAGGTCCTCCATGAGGTGTGAGGATGCCCCAGCCATCCTCCCTCTGACCCGGCATGGAGCCTTGGGCTCCTGGGAAGCTCAAGGTGGGCCTGGGGCTCCCCAGGGACCTGCAGCTCAGCCCACAACGGCAGAGATGCTCTCAGACCCTGCAGGCACCTCGTCGCTGGGTTTCTACTTCCCATCCAAGATGGGCTGGTAAGAAATTTCCTCCCAGTCCCTGGAGGACTCTCCAGCAGCACCCAGCCAGGCTGAGCTCAGAAAAGGGGAACGATGCCAGCCCGTGTCCTAGGAGAGGGCTGGGAGGGCAGGGGACTCATCTGTCATGGGAGTTGCAGGGTGATGGTGGGGAAGGGACGGGCACAGGGGCCCTGCCCTCGTCCCCTCCCTGGCAGTCGGAGCCCTGCCGACTCACCAGCATCTGCTGGGAGATGCTGGAGCAGGAGCCCCTGTGGTGCCAGCCGGCACCAGAAGTGTGCGTAGAAACAAGAAAGCAAGGACAATAACAAAGTGCTCTGCTCTGGGCTGTGCTGACAGGGGTCTGCAGGGGTCTCGCTGACCACAGCCACGAATGGGCTTGAGCCCACGGTTCCTCCCTCTTCATCCTACAGCCCCACCAGGTCTGGGGTTTACCATTGCTGCAAGGAAAGGCTCCTCTAAGAGTGACTCAGACAGCCTCTCCTGAGGTATTTTAGCATGAAGACGTCTCTTCGTTTCACTCCAGAGCAGCTGGAGATGTGGGCTCAGCCTCACGGGGGGGTTTAGATGTCACAACACGCTCAAATACCCTTGTGAGCCTGGGGTTTGGCAGCTACTGTCACTGGAGCAATTCCCTGCTGTGTCTGTGGGGACCCCGGGAACACAGGGATCATCCCATGCATCCTCAGTGCCATCAGTGGAACATCTGCCTCTCTCAGGACATGTGCAAGGCAGGAAAAGGGAGGCTACATTTAGGAACACACGGCTCTTCCACAGGTGCGTGAAGAATATTTTATGAAGGTCCCCATGAAAGTCAAAGGGATTGGTGTCGATCCCTCTTAAGATCCCAGGGAGCTCAGCCTGGTCAATAAGGTCTGTTGGTGTCTGTGCAGTGTCCTGCACCAACCTCAGTCCTTCTGGGCTATGGAGAACCACTCCATAGCGTTGAACCACAGTGACCCTGTCCCCTGCCATGTCCCCGAGGAAATGCTGTCCAGACTAGGGGCTGAGGTCACGTCTCGCACTCCGTATCCATGTCCAAGGCAAGACAGATGGAATAGATGGCCCTTAGCCAGGCATGGGAAACGTTCAAGAGGGTGATGAAGAAGAGCCTCCCAACACCAGACTGTTCCTCCATGAAACTTTCCACACCCAGAGGCACCAAGCATGCAGTGTGTTCCTCCTTGCCTTATTTTGACAGGCCATTTTTACCAAATTTCCCGCTTTCTTTAGGAAAATGAACCCCAAACACCTCGGTGGGGGACAACTCCAGCCTCAGTTACAAGAGATGGCAGAATTGTGAAGCACTCAACATTGAGCCTTTCATTGTGGGAAACACTGAATAAGCCACATGTGAGTGGAGTTTCTCCAGGCAAACAGGAGGAATGTACGGACCTGGCCTCAGGTTGGGGGAAAACTCCCACGAAATGTCTTTGTCACTAGCCACAGGAAGAACACGACCTACAGTGCTGCCCTCATGGGCCAAGGATCTGCATGAAGCAGGGGGCTGGTCCTACGTAGTGGTCCCACATGAATGAGACAAAAAGCCAAGGAGGTTCATCCAGTTGCTGCCATCAAACGAGTTCCAGCTGGACACACTTAGTAGGGAGATATAAGGATGGAGAAGACTGAGACCTCAAGCACACCAGACTGTGACTGTGGAGGAAGAAGGATGAAGGTGGGCTGGTATTTTGCCCCACTGCAAAAAGTTGCTTGTCCTTGCAAAGCTGAAAAAAGAAGCTGTCAAGGAAGTAGGACAGCAGATGAGGCGGTACGGTGGAGGGAGAAAAGGAGGGAGAGGCCTGAGAAAAAGTATTGCCAAGGCTCCCCAAAATCTTGCTGCATCTTCTCATGGGAAAGTGGGAAGAGAAAAATCCAAGATGGTTGAGAAATCCCAGAAAAATATCTATGTCAGTGTAGCATAGGAGGGAGAATAAAGTCTTTCTTTGCTGCAGGTATTGGTGAGGAGGGAGTGGAGCACCATTCTACCAATCCAACAGCCTGAGGAGGGACCTCTGGTTTGGTTAGATGTCAAGGGGACAACAACCAGCTGATTCTCCTCCACAAGAGGAGTGAAGCTTTGTCCTGGTTGGATATCATGGTGAGAGAGACAGGGCTCAAAGCCAAGCAGGGTCCTGCTCTGCTCAAACCATGGTGTGCAGAAGGTGGGGATCCCATACAAGTCTGGGACTGGCCATGAAGGAAGCCTGTGGAAAACACAGATGCAGTATTTATTGGAGCAGGAGGAGGATCTCACGCCCCTGGTGCAGAGACAGGCCAAAGCATTATTAGAAAGCATCACCAGCAGAGAACAGCCACTCTGTGGAGCAGGAGCTCTTTCTCGCTGTGGCTTATGCCACTGTAGGGAAAACTAAAAGCCAGCAAGAAAGGCAGAAAGAAAACACACGGCTGTTCCAAGAGCAAAAGCAGCAAGAGGCTCTTGGCTGGTGGAGGAGAAGCCAGTGGGGACACGAAGCAGAGCTCTGCCATGGACGCAGGGTCAGCCCAGCTGAGAAGAAGCCCCTTCTCCTGGGTCAGTAACGCCGATTGGCTTTGGGGCACTCAGAGGACCAGTGACAAATGCTGGCCACCAGCCATTCAAATAAACAGTAGGCAGCCAGTTGGCCAGTGGCCACTCAAATAACCAGCCCCAAGCTAAAAAAATACAGTAAGCTAGTAAATTTAGTAACCTAAAGAGAAACATTCCTCTACCAACCAGCATGCAAATAAGCCAGAGGGGGATATAGAGCTGACACAGTCCCCTGTTCGGCTTTTGATATTCGATGGCCCTTATCCAACTGGCTGCCAGTTGGTTATTTGCATTGGAACAGGAAACAAATTTTTCTCCTATTTATACTGCTTACCTCAGGAATAAACTAATTACTGTTATAAAATCCCATTCCCACAGTGTCCAGCACACATCTGTAACCCCTGGAAGGGACAAACGCACACAACTTGCCAGCTGGACTGACCCATCGACACAGCCAAATCCCAACTTGCTTTTTCGCTGGCTCTCCCCGCTGGATGATGAAGCAAAGCCTTCACTGCAAATACCCCCGCTGCATCGGCTGTTTACCTTGTTCATAAACAGATCCCTGCTACAAAAACGCTCTTCCAAAACTGCCCGACGCACGGCAAGACGGCCTGGGGATGGACTAGAGGAGCAGGGAGTAACCGGCTGGTGTTTTAGTTCCTGTGGCCAAGGACAGGGCCAGCTGGTTGCTCCAAGTGTCCAGGCTGTGGAGTGGCTGGGATGGAGATGGTCCATCCACGCCGAGGCCCGGACGTGCCACTAGATGGAGTTTGGTGGCGAGATGGCCCCGTGCCCCTGTCCGGCTGCGGAGATGGTCTCCAGTGGAGATGGTGTCTGGCTGCACTGGGAGAAGGGCATCTCTGAGGACCAGCACTGGCAAAAGACTCCAAGCCCCACTATGGTGGAAGCCATCCCGCCCTCGTGCCCGCATGGAAGTGTCACGCTGCAAGCTTCTGGTGGGGAGGCCCTCCCGGTGCCTGACGCCTTTCCCGGGATGGAAATCCCACCCAGTAACTCCCCACCAGTCCATACACAAGAGGAAGCTCCAACATCAAACCACTGACCCGTGTGGGACCCAACAGCCATGGCCATGCCCAGAGACCCTAGTCTGGATGGGCCAGGAGATGGCCAGCACTGCAGCAAGAGACCAGGCTTTCAAGGACACCATGGTCTGGGCAACTCTCAGCACACATTTTGCAGAATTTGCTGTTTCCTTCAAGACCCGGCTGCTGGAGTCAGGGGATTAATGAAGAAAGGCTGCATTCTTCCTCCTCATCCTCGCCTGTAAAGACTTTCCTGTAGCACGCTGCTTGCAGACGGCATCTAAGGAGCATGCAGAGCGTGTGCTTTGCTTTCATCTCGTTTTTAAAGCCAGGCCTGTGATTTGCCAGGTCCTGACCCGTGAACACTTTGCAAACTCATGTTAGAGCCACTTTCCTTGTTGCAAACTCCTGCTGCCTTTGGCTCCCTCCTCACACGGGCTCTGCTCCACCTGGCAGAGGGAACTGCGCTGCGGTTTCCTCTTGCCGGAGCCCCGCTCACCTGAGCCAGCAGACCCCCCAGTCTTTGGGGGGTGCCACGCCGTGGCATCCCCTCTGCAGGGCCCTGCTGGGCCCCACGCAGCTCCCTGGATTTGGAGGCAGGGAATACCCAGTCCCCTGGCTGAGCTGCCTGAAGGTTCAGGAAGATGTGCACCAGGCACAGGATGGAATCACAGAATCACAGAATGGTTTGGGTTGGAAGGGACCTTAAAGGCCATTCAATCCTACACACTGCCCTGGGCAGGGACACCTCCCACTAGACCAGGTTGGTCAAAACCCCATCCAGCCTGGTCTTGAACCCCTCCAGGGATGGAAGGTTGAGGAGTCGCTCCACACGGGACTGGGAACTGGTGCAACGAAGTGCAAGCGTCAGGGAGGCAGGCTCACAAGGGGTCTTAACTATGTTTGCCTGGGGTGCAGGAGTGTTTGCTGTCTGTCCATCCCAATCCCAGGCACATCTACCTTCTTGCTCCTGTTGCCCAGAGCATCAGCAGAAGGCGAATCAGAGAAACTCGTCCAGTTTGGATGAAATACCAGTTATGACCCACACCAGTGAGCCTGGTCTGAATAAACCCCCAGCCCCCTGTGACTCTGTTATAACAGTCCACAGTCAGCCCAGGAAGGTGGCCTGGCACTGGTCTTTGCTGTGGACTACAGATCCACAAGAAGTCTTGGACAATGTATTTCTCAAGGTTCATTCCTGCATGTTGAGGCTTCACCTCAGGGGTCTCAGGACCCATGGAGGGGGCTGGGGAGCAGCTCTAAGTGTTAGGGGCCCTGTGAGAAGGGAAGATGCCACATGGATACAGCCCACGACCCAGTCCTTGCTGGAGGTCCCATGAAGGTTCTTGCCCACTAGAGCCCAGCTCTACTCAGGGAGAGGCTCTAAGGGCAGGGTGCTGGAGGGGCTTGGAGCTGGCCTTCCACATTTCTGATTGGCATTTGGATTGGCCAGCCCCCAGGGAGAAACCAGTATCTTTAACATCACTGGGGCTTGTGACAAGGGCCAGATGTGTCCCAAGCCATCCCTGCATGGGGCAGCTCAGGCAAAGAGCCTCTGTGCTGGAGCAGCATCAGTAACCCAGGAAAATAGCTGCAGGACATGCAGAGGGCCATGTGGCCTTGCTGGCTGCCATAATTGGGCCACAACGCCTGTTTGCTCACTGGGCATCCCGACAGATGTAGTGAAATGAGCTATAAAGAGAGCCAGACAGAGAAATCCAGCCCAAACAGCTTGCTAAGCTGAGAGGCAGGCCCTGGCAGAAAGCAAGGCTGATACGAGCTGAAGGGACTGTCCTGGTCTTCCTTGGAGCTGTCAGCATTGCAAGAAACTGGAAAAGGAGAGCAGAGCCTATGGCTGCAGAGCAAGGTCACCCCTTGCCGATGGGAGAGAGAGCGAGTGGAGCAATGGCAGTGGGAAAAGTGAGGTACTGGAGGAAGAGCAAGCTGTGCTGGACGCAGGAGGCAGGAGAACAGGGACACGTGGGATGGAGCCAGCTGAAGATGGCCTGCAGGAAAAGATTCATCATTGCAGGTGTGGGCAGAGGGGGTGGGGATAGGTGCAGGAGGCAAGCGGTAGGTGAAGATGGAATTAGGATGGGTGATAGAACTGTGAGCTTCCGTGGGTCCATTTCCCAGAGATCTGCTTTCCTATCATCCCTCCTATCTCATGTCCACCATGATGTGCTTTCCTATCATGAGCAGGGCTGGATGATAAAGGGCCCTCCCATGACCTAGGGTATGGCTGAAGGGTCTCTGTCACACAGGGCAGCCGTGCACCAGGTCAGGATGTTCTCTGAGCTCTGACAACTTCTTGGAAACTCTGTGCTGCAAGATTTGAGATATTTCTGCGCTGGCAAGTCCAACCCACCAGAAGGCCAAGTCCCCCTCCGCACCTGCAAATCCCAGATCCAGACACCTTCCCTAGGACTTGAGCAGAGACAGTATTTCCCCAAGGCAAGGAGTTCACCCAAGATGGAGAAAGAACCTCTGAGGTTGGGAGGAAGCCAGTGGTGCCCCTGGGAGTGTTTCCACTGGGTTCCCTCCACAGCACCACAGCCAGCTTCTCCAAGCAGTATCTCTCCACCGTGATGCTCTCCTGAGGGGGCCCTGCGCATCCCCCAGGATAACTCATGCAAGTCAGATGGACTCAGACTCAAGAGCTCAAGGGCTTCTCAGATAATCCCAAACAAAGAGATTGAAAGCTGGAAAACTGGGAAGAGATTTTGCATTTAGAAGACAGCCCTTGTCGAGAGGGCCATGGAAGAGCTGTACAAGAGCCTTTCCTCTCTCCTGCAGGAAGGACATCGCACTGAAGAGAAAGCAAACCCTACGGATCTGCCAAAAGCCCTTTTTGGAAGGGTGCTTCTGGGGGGGAGCTGGCAGAGATAGAAGACCCAAGTGGCTCACAGCAAGAGAGGCATGGAAAGGGGAACGGGTATGACCAGACCAGAAAGTGTTCAGTGGGAGAGCTCACTTCTGGGGACATCTGACAGCTCTGTGGAATCAGCCCTGAACAAAGCAGAGCGGTTGGTGGAAACAGTCACGTTTCTCCTCCACTTTAGTTACGGCAACATACCTGGTGAAAAGGGCTGGGGAGCCCACACAAGACCATCCAGAGCCTTTTATGATCACCTTGGACCTGCCATAGCTCACCAAAGACCTCTGACCTCCTGCTCTCTGTAAATCACCTCTCTGTCCCTACTCTCGTGTCCCACAGCCATTACCGTGGTCTTGGAGATGGTGGTATGTGTGACCTGGTCCCTTCCCACTCATGATCTCAGCCATGTGCCATACCTTCCCCATCCCAAGGCTGCTGCCACACAAGCGTGTGACCTTCGCTTGAGGCTCAGCCTACCCCAGCAGCAGCACCATCACCAATTCCCCATTTCCAACTCCTGCCATTTCCTTTATTGGCCAAGTGTCTGGCGTCTCCTCCACACATATCTGGAGGCAAGTCACCACCACGTGGAGCAGGCAGAGCCCAGGACAGAGAGGCACTCAGAGCGGATTAGATTTGAGATTGGGTTAATTGCGCCTTTCCATCATTTGTTTGGCTTGGGATAGGTCCAAAACATATGAATGAAATCCCCCCATGCGCGCCACGCTGCTGACAAGCGGATATTGCATCTGGTTTGAATATGGCAAGTGGCTGCAGAGGCATGAGACAGTGTGGAGCTGCTTGAAATACAACACACGCCTCCTCACACTCCCGGCCCCCCTGCACCATGTGCCCTGCAGTTACGTTATGCTGCAAGACCCCACCCTGCATCCCCAAACCTTTGCCCACCAGCCAGCATCTCAGCCCACCATCACCCTGACCCGTGCCACTGCCACTGCCAGGCCATTCATAGCCCTGGCCCAAAGGCAGGAGAAGGAGATGGAGGAGGAGGAGGAGGAAGAGGACAACGCCTTGGACCAGCACGGGGTGACATCCGTGGGGTGGACTGCGATGGCCAGCATGGCTGTGGATGACACAGATGAAATGGCGACGTTCCCTGGCGTGGGGAGAGGGTGGGAGGGGAGATGCAAAGGGAAAAGAAAGCAGCGTGGATGCCAAAGGTTTGTTTCTCTAACCCTCCCCAGAGCCCCCCGTCAGCCCGTGAGCAGCCATGTGTGAGCACTGCGGGGGCTGCAGCACATGGGATGTGCAAGAGCTGGGGCCATGCTGTCCCCAGGGTGCTCAGGGGGAGGTGGAGCCGATGCCAGGAGAACTTCAGCAGTGGAAAGCAACCTTTGGTCTGCCCTTGGCTGCAGGGCACAAGGTGCTGGGGGCCACCAGCAACACCGGAGAGCACAGGATGCCCTTATTGCCCTGTATTCACCCCCCTGATCTGCAGCTAGCACAGGTTGGGAACTTTCCGAGGGCTTCAGTGGAGCAAGAGAGGTCCACCAGGGCTTTGCAACGTTGGATGAGGATGTGGGAGCCTGCAAGAGCTGCTTGCATAGAGCCCCTTGGCTCATGGTGCCATGCAGTGGCTGGAGGCACAGGGAAGGATGCTCCGTGAAGGGGCACCCTGGCAGAGGAAAGCACAGGCTAGAGAAGATACAGGCTGGGAGACCACTTTTTTCGAGGGTGAACATACCCAGGAAATAGAGAGGTCTGATGTTGAGGTACAACATCGGGGTTTGACAAAATAGCTTTTTGCCCCAGATGACCCAAAAGTTCATGAATAAGCTGAGAGCAAGCCCAAACCCCAGCCCTCTCCCTGCAATGCTCCCGTTTCTTGCTTTTCAGGAGAAAGATGGGAAAACACTGGCCTACATGACGGCGTTCCCTGTTTGTTCTCATTTTAGTCTATCTCACAGGGAGATGTGCCCCTGAGGTACAGTGGTCACTTTGTGGGACTCTGCAGCAGCACCGTTCCCAGAGGACCAGGGTGGAAGCAGGTCCCAGCCATGGAGACGATGGATGTTCACTGGTTTCTCTCCTGGGCGTTGCTCCTGGCGTGTGCCCCCCAGTCCATCCCTGCCCCAAAGCTCAGCTGCCTCTGCTCACTGTGAGCACCTGGGGAAACCAGGGGCTTTCCACGCTGGTGGCATGTGGTCCCCAGCCACTGCCCGGAGGGCAAAGAGAGTCCCCTGCTGCCACCAGCACCCAGTTTAGGTTTGCTCCAGCTCCCACCGTGGCACAGAGGAACGACAATGTCCACGCTGGGAGAGCCACGTAGGACCTTCCTCCTCCTCACAGGGCAGGGGAGCCCTGATTTGCACAGGTGTTGAGCACCCTCCATCCCCGGCAGCCCTCAGGGCTGTCACGATCACTCAGCACCTCCCAGGATCTGGCCTTTTTTCCACTGTTCTTTTATGAAGACGTTATTTTACGGCTTGTTAATTTGTACTTTTTCGAGCTTTTAACAGGGAGCAGGGGCCAAGTCCCCAGGCAGCCCATTGGCCGTGAGAAATCCCATTTGGTATCATATAAATTATTGCAGATATTACTAATATTGCGTCTATTGTGTAAATACTGACTAAATGTTTGAAAAACACAAATAAATACGAGCTGAGCTGATGGCTGGAGCAGCTGCCTATGAGCCATTCTGGGCCCCCGGGGGAAAAGAATCCACATTTTAAACTAATGTGTAAATATGTAACCTGCCTCTATCCCCCGCCAGATCGGCGTGAGCAGTCCTTGGAAGCGGCCCAGTCCCTCAGCTGCACGGCTATGATTTAACAACAGCTATAAATACATCTCATCCGCCGGGCAACTGCGCAAACAAGGGGCTCACCTGGCAGTAAGGGGTCACCAAAGAGTCTCCCACCTGAGACCACAGCACCCGGAGGGGTGCGATGGTGATGGGAGATGCTCGGGGCTGCCCAGCGCTGAAAGCCTCCCTTGGGTCCTCAACCTCACCAGCCCAGCCTAGCAGACCTCAGCGTTGCATGGCACGGCCGGGTATGAGCTAATGGACCACCACCAACCGATGGGCCACCAGGATCAACCCAGCGATGCTAACCCCAAGTCAAGTGAGCTTCCCTTGTTGTGGCAAGTGCCTCCCCCCGCTTGCAAGCTCTTTCCCCCATTCTCCGTTGTTGGAAGGAAGTCACACAGTTCTCGGAAGTCCCGGTCCCTCATTGCCACCCAAAGACCCAGAGCAACATACCCCTTGCCAAAGGCCAAGGAGGACTGGCCAAGGACCATGTCCCGGCATCCCACTGCCTCCCAGCCTCAGATGCTAGGAGTTTCTAGCCCCTCCTTGTAAGTCCCCAGTTCCCCCCCACCACCCAGGGGGGCTCTCTCTGAGTGGGGTGAGGAACCCCATTAACCCTTTCCCCACCCAAACCAGGGGAACTGCAAATGGTCCTCTTGGCAGAGGAGTGGTGAACCACAGGCTGCAGACAAGGGAGAGGAGACAACTCGCATCCCTGGGCTTTGCTTTTGATGGACGTGGGGTGATGCTGGTTTTGACCCAGCCTTTGCCTCGTGACCTTCCCCATCTTGTCAACCGGATTTAACCCCTGGCCACTACTCAGCTGGGTACAAACACCTCTGGGTTTGCCCAGAGCCTGCAGAGGATGAGAGCTGCTGGGTTGGCTGCAGGCACCGGCGTGGGGTGGGTTTGCTCCTCGGCTGGTGGACATGTGGTGGCAGGCTGTGTCATGGGTCCTGTCACCCGGGACCGCAGAGGGAGGTGCCGGCAGCGCAGGGCCCCCGTCCCCCTGCCAGCAGGCGGGTAGCACAGGCAGGGAGTGAGAGGAGAAGCCTGGCCAGGAAGATGTGAGTCAGGGCAATAAGGTCATTGCAGCGGGAGCCGCTCAAGACACCGCCGGGCGGATGCCTGTCCCCTGAGGAGAAACGTGGGATTTAATGCCATTCCTCTTGAGGAAGGTGAAGATCACAGTATGGGTTCCCAGTTCCAAAGCTGCAGGTATTTTTCGGGGTGGAGGCTGTGGTCTTGGCTGCAGATGGCAATGGCTAAACCCACAGGGCCAGACACTGCAGGGAGACTTTCCCCAGCTTCTTTCTGCCTCCTACCCCCTCTCTGGGACAGCCAGAGAGATGTTTCACTGCTGATTTCCTTAGCAGCTCCCAAGCCCTAGCAATCAGCCCAGCGCAGCATCTGCTTGTGAGCTTGCACCCTCCCAGGGACCACCACGGCCACAGGCTCCTCCGGAACCCAGCTTGGCTCCTCCAAGCCCCTGCAGTTGCTGTAGGTGCCCAGATGCCCAGGCTTGGCCTAACAGAAGCAAATTCCCCTCCCAAAACTACTCTTTTGGCTCTCACACGTCACATCTCTGAGCCCTTTTATAGGTCCAGGCGTGGGTCTTTGGCCAAATGCATCGGATGGAGGGTGAGGAACCAGGGGAAGGACCGCACAGGATCGGGTTGTGGATCAGAGCTCAGCTCTTCCGCTGTAACTACAGATTAAAATAATAAACTCAGAAGGATCCAGCATTTGGCAGGGCCTATGAAGGACTGATGTTTGACTGGCCCTCAGCTCACAGGCACACCCAAATAAATAGCATTGTTTATAAGGACTGAAAATTAAAAATTAAGGGCTGTGATTTTCAAAGCTCCCTGAGGAGCCCTGACATTGAACTCCCATAAAAATTAATGGCATGAAATCCCATCCCTACATTTCTCTGGAGTGATAAAAAGAGCTATTCATTGTGCAGTCAATTGCTTAAACTCATAATCATTTATACTAAAGAAATCCCAAGTAATTTCACTGCTATGGAGGGTTTCAGTTAGCAATAAATCTAGTAAATAAAATACCTACCATTTGAGTAGGAGAAATTACTATAAGATTCAGCAAATTAGCTAACACAATGCAAAGCAATTTCATTTCTTATCTGCTGGGAATTGCAAGCCACCAGCTTAAATTCATTTACTCTGATTTGAATTTTAAGTCATTTTTGCCTTCAGATGAAAAACAAAACTTGTGTGGCTGATTGAAAAACATTTAAGGAAAACATGGGAGTTTGCATGTTTTTTTACATCCTCGTGAGCTGTCAATCAAACTGCGTGGAGCATCGCTTCTTGTAACAGCCTGAGTTTTGTTCAGAGGAAAACATAACCAGGAGAGATATTGGTGTGGAGACTTTGGCCTTCCCAAGACATCTCTGCTGAGTTTCTGCGTATTTGCATGAACCTGCAGGTACCGGGATCCCCCACCATGGCCCCTCACTCACAGAGAATTTCTCAATTTGACATCAGGCACCTTCATCAGACCTTTTGTGTGGTCTGCTGAGGGTGAGATGGATGGGGCATGGGACCAGATATGCCACATGAAACGCCACCACTGGAGACATGCCATGGAGTCAGTTGATCCCACCCAAACACACGCTTGCTCTTCAAGTCCCACATCCACCCAGACCACACTACAGGTGTACAACAGGAGGTCACCAAAGCCACACGTGCCCCACCGAGACTCACAAGTAGCCGTGAGGGACACTTGTCCTCAGCCTGTCCCCAGGCATCACCTGTGCTGAACAAGTATGTGAAACACACCTGGGGCATCAAAGGCTATGGCTGGACCCTACCTTCCTCTCTGAACACAGTGGTTCTCTTTCCACCACGTATCTATAGCTTGTCATCACACCTCTGCCTTTACTCTGCAGGTGGACCCTGCAGCCACATGGTTACCTCACTTCCAGATGAACAGAAGATCAGCAGCATCATTCATGCCCAGGTATCACCCTTTTTATGGGAATTTGATCCACAATATTGTAGCTTTCGAAGTTGGCTGAAGAATTATGCGTTGATCCCATTACGATTTAGTAGGAATCATGTCCCATCCTCCTTTAGGTTCCTCTGAAACCCTGCCCCACCTTCAGGTCTCAACTTAGGTCTACATCCAAGATCAAACCAGCTGTACCATCAGAAGTCACTGCAGCTAAGAGAACCCAAGGAAAGGTCTGTAAGGAAAGAGAAGTAGGACAGTGTAGATCACAACAGCAGACACTCACACAGCCTGATTATTCTAAATTAGTGATCTCTTTTTAAAGTAAAGTGAAAGATAAAGTGGGAAAACTCTTGAAACTCTTCCTTTCATTTGAATCATTTTTGGGTCTTCCCCACAGGTCACATTCCACCATGCCATATGCCCCCTCCACACACTAAGCAGATCCAATGCAGGACTTCCAGGCTTTTCAGACCTGGAAAATGCCAGCCAATCTCCGGAGTCACACCGACGACGAGCGAGAAGAGTGAGGAGCAAAGTCCACCGCATCCCACACCACGGCCATTGGCTCCACCATCAACGGAAGCGCCAGAGAAATTTACATGTGCGTTGCCTTCCTGTGGCTGGGTATGAGCCGGCCGTAAGCACCATGGGCAAGCAAGGTCCAGAAGGTCCAAGATGGCAATAGCTCACGCTCGCCACCCGGTCACTGGGCCACTGAGTGTGTCCCACAGGTCCACGCGCTCGTGGCCAATGGCCACGTCCCGTTACACGTGGCTGTGTCCCCCTCTAGTGGCGTGTCCCAGCCAGCACGCTCCTGGGCCACCGCGGGGAGCTGGATGTGCTCACCCTTGGCGTGGTCATCACAAATCCATGCCTCCATGATTCCTCGGTGGTCCTGTGCTGGGTGGTACCATGGTCAGACCTGCGATGCACAAAGAGGACCTCCAAGAACAAGTGCTGCTGCTACTCCACATTGACCACCAGCCTCCATCAGCCATGGCAGGGCAAGGCTTTCCTGTAGGGAAGGGCTGGTCCATCAAGCCGAGCAGGACATTCCCAGTCCCCCAGACCTCTCCAGCAGCTCAACGAGGAAGGACTGGAGGATGGCTTGGCCAAGCAGGGCAACGTTACAGCCCATCACAGATACCAGAGTTTGTAAACGTCTCCCCTGCCTCATATAAAGGAGTTTTTTTGAGAGCGCTGGGACGATTAAGTGCAATTCTCTTCTGGCAGCTGTTGCCTGCAAATGAAGAGATTAATTACGGCCATCCAGGCTGCAAAGCTAGCAAGATGCCTCCTCACCACAACTAGGATCTGCACCCTGCATCACTCTTAACTTGGACCTCCTCAACAGTTCTGGTTTTGTGTTCCCTCCATTCATAGTGTCACCACAGGGCAGGACCAAAACTTGTTTCCTCGCTGTGTTTATGGCTGAAGATTGTGTTTAGTCCTGAAAAACACAGCAGGGTAGGCTCCCTGTTAGCTGTGTGCGCCGTGGGACGTAGCTGCTCTTGCTTTCCTAAATATTTAGTGTTTGTTTTGCTGGCTGATTCTCTTGAGCAATCGTAATTGTTTCACAGCTTCGTGTTTCCATATATGCTGGTAGAGTAAGCAATACAAACTGCCCTGGTTTGCTCAAGAGAGCAGCACCGTGTTGAATCAGCACAGCAGGAGGACAAACCTCTCTTGTGTTTGAAGCTGTGCTAAAGCAGGTGACCATAAGAGCTCTATGAGAGACGATGGGACACCATGGGAATCCTCTGAGCATGCTGGGATGGGGCCAGACCCTTAAAAGTGCATCTGACCAAAGTGTGTTTCAACTTCTTTCTAAATTGGGGTCTCCAAAGTAGGCGCCCTTGAACACTTAGCATCAGAGTGTCTGCTGAAGAGGATGCTGTGCATGCTGCAGGCTCTGCCAGTGGTCACTGTGAGGCTCTTGCCATCATCTCCTGCACCTTTGGAGACGAACTGCTTGCAAATCAGTGCTTTAAATATTTCCCAGTCTTCTTGAAAACTAGGAATTTCCCCAAGCAAAAGAAATCAGTACTCTGAAAAATGAAGAAACGCACCAAAAAAAAATTGCACTTTGGGAAGGAAAAAAATAAAAATGAAAACTTTTTGTGTATTTTTCTACTCATTTCAGCAGGCCTGAGTCCATGGACACTGGCCACTCTGTACTGCTCATCTCAGCTTGGTAGAAAGCCAGAGAGATGGTTAAACATCTTCCCTTTGGCTTTCCCTCGATGCCAGACATACACCAAGGTATTTCCTGAACCATGCAACATTTTTGGGCTGTATGAGGTCTGTCACTTAGTACAGTGTTTCTAGGATGGAAGATGACCCATATATCAATGTCAGCATTTATAGCTGGGAGTCCTCTGAGACCCTTGAGTCACCCACGACTGCACTTATGAATTCTGGCATCTGTGACAGCAGCTCTGTGGGCCTGGGTAGCCTGACTTTCTGCTGTAATTTCCCCTTCAGAGACACCCAGGGAAAATGCCTCAAATCAGCAAGCGGGTCACAAATTTCACTTTTGAGTCCTCCTCACATGGGCTGCCAGGGATGAATTCATCTCACCCAAAAAAAAAAAAAAAAGGCCAGTCTTGAAAACTTACATGGACTTCTCTACAGCTTTGCCAAGCATTGCTACAGGCTCTGCAAGAATGACCCAGTGGGGAGAGAAGGGGTGAACGCCTGCTGGAGGGACCAGCATTTCTCCATAGACTGAGAAGGGACCCTGGCTGATTATCTTACAGTTGACACCCATTTTCAGGTGGTTACGCTCAAGGAAGATGTCTTGAACACTTTGTGGTGGACTGCCATGCATGAGCTCCCCATAATGGTCTGGGTATGTGTCCTCTGCAGAGGACAGATCTCAGCATGGCATCCCCACCCGAAATGTCAGCATCACCAAGGCCTTCCTTCCCACCATGGTTTCTTCTATTTCTCCCTGCCCAGGGGAGGAGTAGGGGCCCATGGCAGGAAGGAACCCCCCAGGGTCCAAAGTTAGAGGACACTGAAGAAACCCTTGGGAGAAGGAATGTGGTCAACCTCTAAGCTTCAGTCTCCAGGTTGCTTACCACATGGAGGGTCTTGACCTAGGACATTTCCCTTGATGCTAAGCATCTGCCTCAGAAAATATCTGTGTTAGGGAGCTCCTGTACCCATAACTTCCCTCTTCTCTGAGGAACTGTTTCCCCAGATGCCATGGGGTGATGGGAAGCTCTGCATCTCCACTGCTGGGTTTCCATGCTGTGCTTTCCTACTCCTTGGCACCTCTTCCTCATCAGCTGTGACTCAAGAGCACCTCTGTTAGTGCGTTCCTGGTAGGTAGCCCCAGAGCACTGTTCTTCTGGGTCTGCCTCACTAACTCCATCCTGGTAGGGCTCCTGCATCTCAGCACTCAGTAGTCCACCCTATGGCTTGGACACTTCATGACCCTGGTAGCCCACAGTGTCTAGGGCACAATGTCCAAGCGCTACCCCTTTGGTGGCAGAGGACATTGGGTCTAGCACCCCTGGAAACAGTGCTTAGCTCCTTCCATCCCCCCAGCAGCCATCCCCTCACTGGTCTTTGCCCAGAAACCCCCCAGGAGTGACTCTGGAGGTGCAGCTCCCTCATTGCGGGGGGCAAGATGTTGCTCCACTATCCATTATCACCCAGTTATGGAGTACAAGAAACACAGCTACATGGACAACACAATCAATTATTTTTAATCTCCTCTCCCCTTGCCTCCTCTGAGGTGTCCTGGCTCCTTCCACCTGCCCATGGCTTATCCCCCCAAACACGTGGAGCTCCCACTCTCTTTCCTCCAGCCATTTCCTTCTTTCCCACTAACCCGAGTGAGACTGTGAACATGTGCCTCTCTGATCCCGTCTCCTCCCCAAATTTCCTGTGTCTGAGCCCCTCTGCATTTCCCCCGTTTCCCTGGCTCTGTGGTATTTACGACCTATCTCTTTGTTCTGCTCCGGGGAAATCCCGGGGCTGCAGACTCGCTGGCCGAGCTCCCCATGTCACCACCACCACCTTGTCCCCCAGAGCTTTGCCATGGACAGGGGACAGGCGATGGACACAGTGCTGATTTCCCATCCCCTGACCCATGCAACGTTTTCCTGACTTCAAGCTGAATTCACAAATAAAAATAAATATATATATATATGCATCTTCATAGGTCAAACATATGCAAGCACCCACAGCCGTTGCTCACCTCAACGGTCCCATTTTTGATGATTTCTCTTAAGAAGTTTTCTGGAGCACATCTGCCCCATGTGCTCAGGAACTCCTCTAAATTCAATATGCGAAACAATTCTACGTCTAACTGATTGACTGTCTCCCGTGTATCTCTTGCATCTGCACTTTTGAACCTCTGATCTGCAAACCCCTATTTATGCGGGGTCCACAGAAAGTAACTCATCAACCTGGAGCCTGTTATCAGTACAGTTCAGTTGCCTGAGAAGGGAAATTTTTCGGGCTCAGCAAACCGAAGCAGGTTGAAAACCACTGACCAGAGGTTTTGGGATTCTGGGGAACGTCTAAGACGATTCAGAGGCTCTGCACTTCCACAGCTGAAATGTTAATAAGAAACTATTGACTTTAGTTGGGATGAACACTGCTATATTGACGTGAGAAGGAAGTACTGACCGAGGGGAAAAAAAAAAAAAATGAAGTCAATATTTGCCAGGTGGGATAATAAATCCTGATTTATGATCAATGCAAAACGCAGTGGTTGCGTTGCTATATACAGTCCACGGGGTAAACCGAGCCACTGCGTTTCCTTTATTTCAATTAGCTGCAAGTAATTTGCTGAGATATTCAGGGTAATGTGTAACCGAGATGTTCTGAGGGCTGTTCCCAGCCCACGGCTAAATAACCTGACACCTCTAAGTGATGTGGAACATTTTTAGCCTTTGCTGGAGGCAAAACCGAAAGTTAGACAGTGCGACCCTAATTCTTCCCCAGATTGCTGGGATGGTTTCTGGTGGGTCCCTCCCCACAGCCGTGCAGCCTGGGTGGGAGTCGGGGGGCAGGCGGCTCCTGAAGACCCTGGGGGAGGTAGGTATGAGGGGGGTCCAGTGCTACAGCTCCTCCCGACCCCCACAACCCAAAGGCAAGCCCACGTCAGCACAGAAAATTCACCCTGTGGTCTCTCCCCCCACAAAGTGGCTTTTAGCAGAGGGGAGACCAGGGGTTGCCTTCCTCCACGGGCGTGAGGTGGCTTTTTTGTCCAGTTCTCCCGTACAGCCATAAAACTCTGCCTTTCTTCCCTGCCACAGACATTTCAAGCTTCACTGATTAGGTTTGCATTGTATGTAGCTAGCTATTAAAGCCAAGCATTTCACGGTCCTTCCAGTTCTGCAGGATAATTTCAGAAGCAACAAGCCCCAAAGAAGTTCTTTCGCTGTAGTTGAATAACCTGATTTGTACAAATATTTTAGCAAAAATCTGGACTATTCTGATTTCTATGTGGCTTCCCTCCCTTCCTAAGAATAATTGCACCAAATCCTCCAAGACACAGGATAAACACAGTGGTTTCACTTTATTATAACAAAGTATAGATTTTTTGCCATTGCGTCACCAGGTCTCTCGCTCGCTTTGTCTCCAAAAAGTTTTGTTTTCATCTTTTTACCACCATATTTACGTAGAAATGCGCAGGACAGCTGAGGGGATTTTACTGTCTCTTACATTTCCTGTTCTGCTGTTTAATTAGTCATTTCTGAAAAAGAACATTACTTAAAATAAGAAGTTTCCTGCTACAAGAGAAAATTAGGCTGAAGAGTCCCAGGCAGCCCAACACTGCTGTGCGAGCAGCATGCCTGATGTCTTCAGGAGACACAAGGATTTGGACAGGGAATCAGACTCAATCTTTGATTGCATTTTGGCAAAGCAGCGGACTCCACGTTGGTCTGAATGAAGGAACCTGTCCCTTGGTGTTCTCACAAAGCCCAGCCCCGCATCTTCCTCCCAGCCAGGAGACAAAGCCCTGTCCATGCACCTTCACCAGCCACCAGCCGTGAAGAAGTTGTAAAGCCAACGCTCTGCTCCATGTGCACCTGAGAGGCCCCACTAAGCAAAGGACAGGCTCTCCAGATCTCAGGTTCCTCTCTCCTCCACTTTGTGGGCGCAGATTGCATGTTGAGCCAACAGAACAGATGGCTCAGCACAAATATTGGGACCTCCTGGAGATGGGTGTGGAGGGGAAATGGTGTCCTCATTTAAACCATTCCCCACTCAGGGAAGGGGAAGACACGTTGATGTCCTCCAAACGTAGCCATGCTCTGCTGTAAGGCCGATCTCTTGTCACTTGTCTGATAGCCAAAACCATAAAAAAACTCTGTTCCTTACTGATACTCCATATGGCCTTCAAAGAGCTTTCCCAAGGCAGATCCACAGCCTCTTCAACAAAGGAAAGAGAGGGAAATTATGCATGGAGAAGGCAGACACCTTGGGCAAGATGCAGCAGAGGACTTTGGTCCTGGTCTTCTCCACCAGCACAGACAAGCCAGTGTCTTGTCTCTGTCTGCCCTTGTCCCAGGAGGAAGCTAGGAGGCTCTTTCCAGGCTCTAGTGTGTTTTTTCTTGCTGCCTGAGATTTAGAGGATTTTCTCCAGCAGCGTTTT
>JAHREE010000360.1:611307-631755 GCA_033628505.1 Tringa tobata | reverse complement strand
ACTGCCCCACTCCCGCTGGCCACACTGCTTCTGACACAGGCCAGGGTGTTGCTGGCCTCTGTAGCCACCGGGGCACTCTGCTGGCTCACATTCAGCTGCTGCTGACCAACACCCCCAGCTCCTTTTCCAGCCCTGGCCTTCCCCTGGCCTGTGGTGTCCCTGGGATTGGTGTGACCCAAGGGTAGGACCCGGCCCTTGGCCTTGTTGCACCTCTCACCATTGGCCTGGGCCAACGGGTCCAGCTTGTCCAGAGCCCTCCTTAGAGGCTTCCTGCCCTTCAGCAGATCAACATCCCGCCCCCACCTCTTCAGAAGGACAGGGGAGAGAGAAGGAAAGATGAAGGATTTGAGCACTTCATCTGAGGTACCCAATATTGACAGATCTACAGCTGCTGAAGATCCCTGAGGCAAAAAAGTGGTTGAGAATCAAAAGGGAAGAGCAGTTTGTGTTGGAGTGGGATTCGGTCCCGGAGTAACGATGGAATCTCAATATGAGTATGATCGTTCTCACTTTATTAAAGCCATTACACGGTTTATATAGACAGTCAAGCAGAGCACGCGGCACAAAATAAAATATAATTGGTACACTATGCCTGTTCACGCGCCTTAAGCAATTACATGATTGGTAGAGGGTTGCTGTTCACGCGCAGGGTCTTGTTGACACTGACCAGATTTAGTTCTTCTTATCTTGCTTACTACATTCCTTCAAGGACAGGTTATCTCATCCTCGGGGCCTGCACCAGCTGCAAAGACTGGGTTGCTCACGCTAATAAGATCATGTCCTTTCTCAGTTAACCATTCCTCCACAAGTTTGGGCAGCGGGGATGATGAACATGGTGAGAGTTTGGGATCCGCAGGAACCGGCAAAAGGAAGAACTGCATTTCAAGAATGAAGAATGAAGCAAGCTCAGAATGGGTCACGAGACCTGCTGAAACTACAGCCACTCTTTGCTTGATGTCTCTCAACACCACTCCCAGAAAAACCAGCAGTGCCCCAACTGGAGCTTCTGAGAGCACGTGGGCTAAAGCTCTGCCTCCAGGTCGCTCCTCAGGAAAGTTCTTTTTAGGGACACTGTCATTATGGGCCTTTCTGCCAACACGTTCTGTTCCACTTGTGAATCACTATAATCTGCGCATTTTTTTCCTAAGTAATGTCTTGGCAGCTCCCCTTTATATATTTAGGTGATTGTTGCTGGCCATACATGATACTTGATGGAGCACAGGGCAAAAAATACATGCTGGAAAGGAGAAAAAACTTCCTGAGTAGAAAGTCCACCTAGAGATAGGACTTCTTCAAGCCACGCTTCATGCTGCTACTGCAAAATGGAGGTGAGTTCATCTGTGAGCACATGCTGGTGGGCTGGGGGACAGGTTGGTCACCAAGGATGGCACCCATCCTCTGGGAGCTGGGAAGGTACAGGCAGCCAGACACAGAAGGGAGAAGCAGTTTCTGAATTTTTGAGTGAAAAATCCAGCCATTCTGGTGTAAGAACGAAATCCTGTCTAGGAAGATCCACAGCAACAGTTAGAATAAGCCACCGGCTTAGAGTAAGCCACAGCCAGAATCCAACAAATGCTTCTGGGGATTTGCTCTACTTGTCCTCCAAGAACAATGACCCATTGGGTCACCATGAAGCCACCTACAAAACCTGCTTAGACGCAAGATAATGTGCCTATTATTTCAAACGCTGAGTGTTGGTCAATAAGGCAGAACGTAATGCAAGTGCCCAAACTCTGACACTTCTTTTGGCTGTTTTCAGGCAATTGCTTCTCCAAAAGTTCAGTTATACAAGCACAGAATCACAGAATGGTTTGGGTTGGAAGGGACATTGAAGACCATCTAGTTCCAACTTCCTGCCCTGGGCAGAGACACCTCCCACCAGACCAGGTTGCTCAAAGCCCTGTCCAACCTGGCCTTGAACCCCTCCAGGGATGGGGCAGCCACAGCTTCTCTGGGCAACCTGGGCCAGGCTCTCACCACCCTCACAGGGAAGAGTTTCTTCCTCAGATCTCATCTCAATCTCCCCTCTTTCAGCTTAAAACCCTTACCCCTCGTCCTATGGCTCCCCTATGGATCAAGAGTCCCCCCCCAGCTTTCATGGAGCCCCTTGAGGGACTGGAAGGGGCTTTAAGGTCTCCCCGGAGCCTTCTTTTCTCCAGGCTGAACCCCCCCAACTCTCTCAGCCTGTCCTCACAGCAGAGGGGCTGCACCCCTCCCAGCATCTCCGTGAACTCCTCTGGCCCTGCTCCAACAGCTCCATGTCCTTCTGCTGTTGGTGGCCCCAGAGCTGGAGGCAGCACTGGGCAGGAGGTGTGTCTCGCCATAGCAGAGCAGAGGGGCAGAATCCCCCCCATCACCCTGCTGGCCACGCTGCTGGGGATGTAGCCCAGTATGTGGGGGGCTTTCTGGGCTGCCAGCACACGTTTCCAGCTCATGTTGAGCTTCTCACCCACCAACACCCCCAAGTCCTTCTCCTCAGGGCTGCTCTCAATACAGTTCTATTTCCTATCTTTGGAATCCTACTTTAATTAACTGAAATTGAGGTAGTTAGCTGTGGTAGAACAGATGGATCCAGAAAGAATGTAGACAAGCTGAACTGGACTGAGAAAATCTACGTGTGTGGCCACAAAAACTTCCGACCTGGCTTTGGCTGAATGATCCTCTGAAGATCCCCTGTGACCCCTTCACTGTTTGAAGAATCCTGTTACGAATGGCTGCACTGGTTGTAGACTAATGCAGATGAGACAGATTGAGACATGCATTTGAGATGACCAGTCCTTTGAGGAAATGTGCTCTTTCACACCAGATTGTGCCTTCTTTGTGCCAGTCCCATGAGACTGTGGCCAGTCAGAACATAGGTCATTCAGCACTAAGGGGGTGCCTATTTGATTCCTGGAGGATTTTGCCCAAAAGAAATGACAATGTAGTAGGGGGACAAATTTCACAACACGATTTACACTGTTTATTCTGTCTTGGGCATTCTACAAGAAGAAGAACATTGATCATTAATCTTTCCATATTTTAAGTGGAATTAGTTTTCATTCGCAATTCAGCAGAGTGGTTGAGGGAAAAGATTTCTATTTGTAATGCGTCTTTTTTTTTTTTGCTAAGAGAGAAGTTTTGGTTGGGGTCACTGGACAGTCCCCAAGTAATAAATCATGATTCTGGATTAAAAGGGAGTAGGAATGGAGAATAAGTCTTAGCTTATGGTAGAACATGCCTGGAAATTATTTCCAAGACAGTCAAAATGGTAAATTATCCTTGTTGTAAGGACAATTGCCCATATTCTGATTGAATGACATCATGTTCTTTATGTAGTGTCTATTTTAGACAATCATTTATTTACTAGAGAAGGGACTGAAACTCAAATTTTCATTCTCTCCAGAGGAACATGCTCACTAGTCATCTGTGAAACTAAGTTTTCTGCTATGACAGCATCTCCAAGTGACGACTGATGCATGACCAGCAGAGACAACCTGCAGTTTCAACATCTGAAGCTCCATTCTGCACTCAGGTCACCATCAGGGAGTCTGCTACAATGTGGGGGTACTCTTAGATGAGGCTTTTTGCCCTCCTTGTGCCTCACTGAAGTCTCCCTTGTTGCTTGAGCTCAAAACTTCTTTCCCAGGAAATGGGGAGTGTAGGAACATCCACCCCAAGCATCAACCTTTGTATCATCTGCTCCATTGGGGGTGTTTAAAGAATGTTTGCTGGCAGAAGAGCCAGAAGTTTTTAGGTGGTCTTGGAGCACGCTTGTGCATAGGGAGTATTGAGAAATAAGTTATCTCTAAGCATTTAGTGGTGGAAACTGAGAAATCTATGTATTTTGGAAAATCTATGCTTAAGGCGTAGCCAGTTAACTGGTTTTGGCAAACACAGTCTGGACTTAAATAGCTGGAAGCAGGACATACAACAAGACATAAATATCTAAAAAAATATAACTATGTACACTGCCTGGGCAGTAAAAGTATACCAAAATAACTTGCATTGCCTTTAGACATCAAGCCCACATTTAAAACTCAAGCATATATTGTGATAAGGTTATTTTTATCAATTCAAAAATTTGTGTTAGGTAGGAATGAATTCTTAAAACCATTTAATTTTTTGCATCAAAATTTTGAAAGCAATTACTATGTGGTGGTATAGTTATAAGAAGAATCAAAATTATCCTAGGCCACAGCTCAATGAACATGACCCTACAGGGGCAGCATACATAAAACAAGAGAAGACGAGAAAGTTAGAATAATATGACAGATATAATTACCAAAAAAATTTATATCAAGGATTTGTAGCAAATTATATCTGGCTCACATTTATGGTTATTAGATAAATGGATAAACATGAATTAATTCCCCCATTCACAGTTACAAAAAAAAAAAAGGAAAGACTATTTTATCATAATGGACGTCTTAGAAATTATTTAAATTTCTAAAGAGTATTCACAAAATGCACTTTTAAAAATGTGAGCCATATTAAATTAATTCCCAGATCCACCATTACAGAGATTAGCTCAGTGTTGTACCTTTACTGACAGTTCTCTTGTATCCTTTCGCTGCAAAGATTTTATGAGTGAGGCTCCAGTCGCCATGATCTCACACTGAGATGACCACAGATGCAGTTCTTAACTTCAACTTCTCTTGCTTCTCTACTTCCACTTCTCTAAAATCAGTTTATCTGTTTAAAGAAATTTTGTTTTATGAGAACTGCAGGAAAAGATCTGTATCAGCTGCCTCAGAGTCCTATTCTTTTTTTTCTATCATTCTGCAGGATTTGATTGATGACCAAAAATCTTGGAATTCCAGCTACATATTTGCAGGACCATACAAGCCCACTCTGGCTGCCATCATGGAGGAGAGGCCTGGCCCCAGGCGCTGGAGCTGTGGCACAGCCCAGGGAAGGGCGCAGCTCCGGAGCTGCTGTTTCTGCCAGAAGCAGCCCCCGTCTGCCCCGGGCACTGTGCAGATGGAGGGACAGGAGAGCTGGAGGGCGCCCCTGTGCCAGTGGGGCAGCTGGGGAAGATAGCCAGGGGGCCAGGAAGGAGCCAGCCTGCAGGCACAATGGCCACAGGCCTTGTCACTGCCAGGGAAAGGCGCAGCACCAGCAAAGAGCTCTCTGTGCCGCAGGCGGCTGGTCCCTGGGAGCAGGGGAGGCAGCTGCCGAGGCAGTGACAGGTCAAGCATGAGCCTCCTCTGGGCACTGTCCTCAGAGCACGGGGGTGGCGCTGGCCGCCCCCACCTCAAGGGCTCTGCATCAAGGAGGGAGCCTGGGCACGGCAGCAGCTGCTTAGCAGGTGGTGACATACGGAAGATGCCACTGTGAGCTGATTGTGAAACATGAGGTCAGCTGGCGAGTAAGCGATGACTCACAGAGGAGGCCACCACTCGGTGGTGGGGCACCAGGCTCTGTGCAGCTGGCACTGTGCAGTGAGGTCCTCATCCTCCTCCTCCCAGACCATCTTCTCCTCAGGTACCCCATGTGCCACAGGGCACTGACGATGGCTTCTGCCTGGGAGAGAAACTATCACCACTCAGACCTGGAGAAAGCAGCAGCGTTCCTCCCCTCGCTGCTTGCTGATGGCTCCCTCAGGAGCAACGATGCCACTCAGACTGTTCATGGAGTGCTGCTCTTTGTGGATATCTCAGGTGGGGGAAGCAGGGAGGAGCAGCCACGGACATGAGCCATCTTGGGACACACCAGGCCCTTTGGAGCCTTTCAAACAGCGTGACCATCTTGTCACTGCTGGGATGCCCACAGAGAGAGGGAGTGGGTTGTCTTGGGCAGTCAACCCCTGCTGCCACCAGCACTGAGCCAGGCATGGTGTCCCCAGCAGGCTCTCAGGCCTGGCAGGGTGGAAAGTGCTGCCAGGTCCCTTGGCTCACATGGGCATTTCCTGATTTCTTTGTGTCCCTGTTACAGATTTCATGGCGTTGACCAAGAAATTAATCCAGAAGAGTGGATGGACATGAGGCATGGACAGAGGCACTGATGAGCTGGCACAAACCCTCAATGAGTACCTGTGTGATATTTTGGGAGCTAAGAGCCGTGCTGCGGGACTGTCTGGTGTCGCACCGTGATGGTGGAGGGTGGAGGCAGACATGCTGGGCAGCCTGGTCCTGTCTCCTTGGCAGGGCTGGGGCTTTCTGTGAGGAACAGCAAGAGCAGGCAGGGTCTGCTGGTGGGTGAGGACCAGCATGTGTCCTTTCTGCTCCAAACTGTGGCTGAGGAGGCACCTCCTTTCTCAGCAGCCCCCTGGGTGCCTCTGGTGTGGGCAACCGGCTCCATGCTGTGTCAGGACCCAGCGCAGGCCGAGGGCACCCAGCAAGTGGCAGTGGCAGTGACCTGAAGGTGCTGGCTCTGACCTGTGTGTGTGTGAGGCCTTCACGAGCCCCTTTCCATAGGGAAAACCTTGAGCCTTCCGAGCTGACTATGAGCACATTGTGGCTACCCTTTTGGCAGCGCTATTAAAGGAAGACAAGAGAGTTCTCAAAGAAGATGAAGGGTCTGGAGTATTTGTGCTCTGAGGAAAGGCTGAGAAAGCTGAGACTGGTTGGGCTAGAGAAGGCTCAGAGTGGTGGGACTTTAGGAATGTGTCTACAATCTGAAGGGAAGCTGCAAAGAGGACAGAGCCAGGTCCTTCCCAGTGGTGCCCAGTGTCAGGAGGAGAGGCTGCGCCACATGCCCACACTGAAACTCAGGAGGTTCCCTCCATAGGTCAGGAAACACTTTTTGATTTTGAGGGCAAGTCAGCACTGGCAGAGGTTGCCCAGGCACGTTGCGGAGTCTCCCTCCTTAGAGCTATTCAGAAACAATCAGCCATTGTCCTGGGCAGCTGGCTCTGTGCAGCCTGGCTGGAGCAGCATGGACCCCAGAGGGGTTGGACCAGATGGACCCCAGAGGTCCCTTCCAGTCACCACCTTTCCAAGCTTTGGTGGCATCTGGAGGCCCTGCCTCCCTGCCTGCTCTGCAGGTACCAGGGCAGTGGCCACTGTGAGCCTGGGAGAGAGGCCAGAGCAGTGTTTTCCTGAGCTGTGCCCCACGATGCACACTTGCTCTGCTCCAGGCAGAGGGGCTTGCTCTGTGGCTCTGGAATAAGCCACATGACTTTTCCTTTTCTTCCCTCTGTCTGCAGAGTTCCTGATTTTTGGAGGAGACATTCTGAAGTTTGTCAGTAGGTACTTGGGATGACGTTGCCCACATGCGCTGATGGGCAGCATTTACCTGTTTTGGCGGCCGTTTGCTCTGCTCTCCTCCAGAGGCTTTGTGCACCACCTGGAACCAGCTCTTGGCCACCACGCACCCCCCGCAGTGGCCTCTCTACTGGCATCTCTGTACCCCCGGACCTGCCTGCAGCTTGGCTTTAGCCAGAGCTATGGCTCCCCTTTCTCTGTGCCGGCTTGTAGGGGACCCTAGGCTGGGGGTGGTGGGGCAAGGAGATGCTGTGCTGGTGCTGTGGAGAACACCACCCCAGGAGATGGCCAGGACCATTAGCCTGATGCTGCACTGTAGGCAGCAGATCCAGAAGAAGTGTAGAAGGCATGAAACACGCGTGGGTCAGGAGGTCCAACTGAAGATAGGTACAGGTGCTGTGCCAGATGCAGATCCATGGCACTCTCCTGTGCCACAGGGAGCTTCTCACCAGACAGAAATCCCCACTGGGGCTACTGCCAAAGAAGAGCATCTCTGGTGAGCGTTCAAGGGTCAGAGTGGGGACAGGAGACTGAGACTGCTGGGTTTGCACATGTCTGCAGATGCAGAGGAAGTTTAAAGGCATTGGGTGTCAGATCGAGTGGGTGTCAGATCGAGCCTCAGGATCTTTGAATGTCTGCTTTAGCACAGATGTCTGCAGGAGGTCATTATCCTTTTGTTTCTTCTGCAGCTTTGCATCCTTTCCCCTGCTGGATTCTCCCCTGCCTTTCACAAAGAACAAAGGGGAACTGCTTGGCTTACACCTGCAAGAAGAACTTTTGCAGGTTGTTGGGTTTTCTCCATCAGACAACTACAACCTGCCTGTATATAAACAGAGCAGGCGGTGATTGAGGCTGCTGATTTGCTGAGCTTCTGGGACAGGCAGCTGGGTTAGATGCCCAGCACTCTCAACACATTCTCAATGTTGACTTTGTTTGTCTGTTTTTAGACACCCATTTCAGAGAGCTGTGTCAGTGTCCCCCCAAGTAGGATGGAGGGTGCTCCATGATACCTGTCTCCCTGCTGGGCTTCAGATTGGCTTCTGACAGCTGAGATGTTGGAGGCTGTAGAGTTCAAAATGCTCCCTGTGACAGTTCTGCTTCTCCCTCTCCTCTCACCAGGGATCTCTGTAGGGACCATGAGCCTCCTGATTTGTGGAGACAGGAGGTGGCAGTATTTCTGCATTTTTGGCCCAGGCCTGGCTGAAGTTCTTGAGGCTGAACAGCTTGCAGGTGCAGGTGAAATTGTCCTCTCAGCTACCACCTGGGAGCTCTGAACAGCACCAGCTCAGGACCGAGCATCTTGCAGGCAAAAGAGCTGTGAAGGTGGGTGGATGGGATGGCTTCTAGAGCCATTCTGAGGAGCTGGACCTGGACATGAAGGAAGGAGGTGTCAGAAGGCTGAGGAGCTGAATATGGAGAGCACTGTAGCTGGGAAAGTGGGCAGGCAGCTGAAGCTCTTGTTCTCCCATCTCAGGGGTAACTGTGTGCTGGGTTTGCTTGGTTTGAGGATTTGGGAGGCACCGGAAATGTTTTAGCCCCACCAGCAATGTCCTGTGGGCCATGGAGCTGTGGTTGACACCTGGGGGATGCTTAAATAATGGCTGCCCAGCTCTGGTGCTTCTGAGGAGGCCCTGCTGTCCCATCCAGCCCCTTTCCTGGGAAGGGGCAATGGAAGGCAGGCTCTGTCCCCTGGGACTCCTGGGGAGGCCAGTGGCAGTGATTTCATTCTATGTTGTCCCGGTTTGAGGTAAAACCGAACCAATTTTGTGTTCTGTAGTTTTACATTTTAGCTAGGCCTCCTCTAACTCTGTGAAATTAACGGCATATTGTGGAGAAAACTGCTCGTTCCCAGAATGATAAGGCCAATGTTTGTGCTAAATGCCAAGGAATGGTATGCTGAGAGGCCATTGCTTATACTTATTGCTATAACGACCAAGGTCAGCCAATTTTCATTATTTGCCCCTTAGAGGGTCGGAAACGGAAAAACGTAGAGGGGTCACACCTGTGGGGAGGAGTGGACAGAACAGGTGACCCAAACCTGACCAACTGGGGTATTCCATCCCATCTGCCCCATGCTCAGTATAAAAGCTGCGGGATCAAAGGGTCAAGTCTCTTCCTGCGATGGCCAACGTCCAGAGAGGACCCTGTCTGTTCATCTGCCTTTGATCCCGATCCGAGTGTTCCTGACTCAAGAGCTGGAATCCAGTTCCCATCCGTCGCTGAGTCCAGTCTGGGACTTCCCCAGTGCCTGCTGGTGACGGGACTGTCATCCTGGGAGCTTGATACGGTTTTGTATATACTGTATCTATTTCATTATTTTCTTCTTTTCCTTTTATTTTATTTTCATGTTAATCCTTCATTAAAGTAGTTTAGTGCATTCTAAACTTTTGAATCTCCTTATCTCTTCCTCTCCTCTTTCTTTTTGGGGGAGGGGGGGGGAAGGGCTATCTGTCGGTCCGGTTGCGGTGATTTCGGCTGAAACCACGACATATGTGTCTTCAGGTTACAGGCATGGATCCGATGTATTGGTCAGAATGCCAAGATGCTTTATGCAAGCTTGTGCAAGACCAACTGAGCCACCGCCCAGAAAGGGAATGTGCATGCCATCTTCCCCTTGTTCTGTGATTGCCCCTAAAGGTGGGGCCTGGCTGCTTCAGGGGCCAGAGAGGAACCACCTCTTCCCTCTTCCCCCTGCCAATTCGCACTCATGCCTTTGGGCCTCCCGGGGCAGTTGCTGCTGCTGCCTCCTCCTCCCAGGGGACAGCTCTGCCCTCAGCATCTGGAGGTGGCCACATGAGCAAACACAGAAGACTCTTTCTCCCCAGTTTCTAGGGCCAACCCCTGCTTTGCAACAGCTCGTAGTCCCATCCATCCAGCAACCACCTGCTTTTTTCAGACCCTTGGAGGAGAATTTAGCATCTTTCTCCTCAACAATGCCCATTTCATCAACCCTGTCTCCTGGACTATCATGTCAGCTGTGCTCCAAAACATCTCCCTCTTCATGGTCGTGAGCTTATCCCCGGCCTATGTGAGAACAGAGAGTTTTCATAAAGCCACAGCAGACAGCACAATGTCCCAGAAAATCACCTATGTTCATCTGGACGAGCTGAAAGCTCCAGCTGTGTGGAGAAAGTCTGCAAGGACCTTGGAGTGTTCAGCATTCCCAGGGATCTGGTGAGGTTAGTTGGCAGCAGGGGAGCTCTCCCTGAGGGCAATAACCTGTGCTGACCATGGTGAGGAATCCCCCCCACCCCAGGAAAGGGAGCGCAGGGCGCTGGAAGCACCACTGACTCCAGCGAGTACCAGACATGGGTGGCTTGTTCTGCCTCAGCCTGGCAAGTGTGAGCTGAGAGTGGGCAACTCCAAGACCCAAAGCCTGGGAGGTGTCAGCCCTTCACTGCAGCACAGGGAGAAAGGGAGGAGTGGTCCAGAGCCTAGGCATGTCAGGGTGTGAAAACAAAGGCCTTGGAATGGGTGGCCAGGCTGTGGGGGAGATTCCCTGGGGCAGAATCCACCCTGCTGCCAGAGAGGGACTGGACTCCTGAGGAGAAGAAAGGCAGGGCTCGCCATGCTGTGCTTTGGGCATTGTCTGCCAAAGGATTCTGGGACAAGAGTTAGCCGGACTTATTGAAAGAGCTTTAAACTAGGTTTGAAGGGGGATGGGGATTAATCCGGGATTAGTAAAGTGGAGTCTGGGAGCAGTGTGCCAGTGCTTGTGGGTAAAAGTACTATCTAGGTCTTGCAGTCCATTATCTCAGTGGAGGTGGGGGATGGTGATCCATGTGGTAGTGAAAACATGAGGGGTAGTGATAGGTTGGCAACTACAGAAGGGTCTGAGTGCAGTCAGGTGGGAATTAGGGCTTGTCCCCCCAGAAAAGTGGCAGGACAATTAGCCCAACTGAAGTGCATCTACATGAATGCATGCAGCATGGACAACAAACATGAAGAGCTGGAATCCATTGTACAGCAGGAAAACTATGATATAGTTGCCATCACAGAAATGTGGTGGGAAGACTTGCACAACTGGAGTGCTGCAATTGATGGCTACCAACTTTTCAGAAGGGACAGGCAAGGAAGGAGAGGCCGTGGGGTGGCCTTCTATGTTAGGGACAGATTTGATTGCCTAGAACTTAAAAATGTGAATGACGGTGTTGAGCGTTTATGGGTAAGAATCAAGGGGAAGGCCAATAAGGCAGACATCATGGTGGGATTTTATTGTAGACCCCCCCAGCCAAGATGTAGATGTTGATGAAATATTCTATAAGCAGCTGGCAGAGGTCTCACTATCACTCGCCCTTGTTCTCGTGGGGGACTTCAACTTCCCAGATGTCTGCTGGAAATATAACACAGCAGAGAGGGAACAGTCCCAGAGGTTCCTGGAGTGTGTGGAAGACAGCTTCCTAACATAGCTGGTGAGGGAGCCAACCAGGGAAAGCGCCCTACTGGACCCGCTGCTTGTTAACAGAGAAGGTCTTGTGGGGGATGTAAAGGTTGGAGGTCATCTTGGGTCATCTTGATCATGAAATCATAGACTTTTCAATTCTTGGAGAAGCAAGGCAGGAAGCCAGCAGAACTGCCACCTTGGACTTCCAAAGGGCAAGCTTTGGCCTGTTTACGAACATGACTGAGAATGTTCCTTAGGAGACGGTCCTGAAGGGCATAGGTGCCCAGGAAGGCTGGTCATACTTCAAGGAGAACTCTTAAACGCATAGAAGAAGCCATCCCCAGGTCTTGAAAAATGAGCTGACGGGAAAGAAGACCAGCCTGGCTAAATAGAGAGGTTTGGCTAGACCTCAGGAATAAGAGGAAAGTTTACGATCTTTGGAAATGGGGGTCGGCAACTTATAAGGAATATCAAGATGTAGTGAAGCTATGCAGTGGAAAAATTAAGAGGGGACAAAGCTTAAGAAGAACTTGGCCACTACAGTTAAAGATAACAAGAAGAGGTTCTTTCAATATATCAATAGAAAAAGGAAGACTAGGGAAAATGTAGGCTCACAGATGAATAAGGTGGGCTCCTTAGTGGTGGAAGAAACAGAGAAGGCGGAGTTACTGAATGTTTCTTTACTTTGGTCTTCACTGCTGAAGCTGTCCCTCATGAATCGCAGGCCCTGGAGACAAGGGGGAAGGTCTGGAGAGAGGAAGATTTTCCCTCTGTAGAGGAGGACCACGTTAGAGACCACTTGGCCAAACTGGACGTCCATAATTCCATGGGCTCTGACGGGATGCACCCACAAGTGCTGAGACAACTGGCAGATGTTATTGCTGGGCTACTCTCCATCACCTTTGAAAGGTCATGGAGAACAGGAAAGGTGACTGAGGACTGAAGGAAGGCAAATATCACTCCAGTCTTCAAAAAGCACAGAAGGAGGACCCAGGGAACTACAGGCCGGTTAGTCTCACCTCCGTCCCTGGGAAGGTAATGGAGGAACTCATTCTGGATTCTCCAAACACGTTGAAGCATAGGAAGCTATTGGAAGCGGTAAACACAGATTTACCAAGGGTAAATCATGCTTGACATATCTGGTAGCCTTCTATGATGTTATAACTGGATGGATGGCTGAGGGGAGAGCAGCAGATGTCCTCTACCTTGACTTCAGCAAGGCTTTTGACACTGTCTCCTATAATATCCTCATTAGGAGACTGAGGAAGTGTGGGCCAGATGAGGGGGTAGTGAGGTGAATTGAGAGCTGGCTGTGTGACAGAACTCAGAGGGTTGTAATTAATGGAGCAGGGTCAAGTTGGAGGCCTGTAACCGGTGATGTCCCCCAAGGGTCAATACTCAGTCCAGTCCTGTTCAACATATTCATCCATGACCTGGACGAGGGGACAGAGTGTATCCTCAGCAAGTTTGCTGATGATACCAAACTGGGAGGGCTGGTTGACACTCCAGAGGGCTGTGCCACCATCCAGCATGACCCGGACAGGCTGGAGAGCTGGGCAGAGAAGAACTTAATGGGGTTCAACAAGGGCAAATGTAGGTTCCCTGCACCTAGGGAGGAAGAATGCCAGGCACCAATAAAGGATAGGGGTGGGCCTGCTGGAAAGCAGTTCAGAGGAGAAGGATCTTGGGGTCCCGCTAGATAGTAAATTATCCAGGAGCCAGCAATGTGCCCTTGTAGCCAAGAGGGCCAATGGGATCCTGGGCTCCGTAGGGAAATGTGTGGCCAGTACATCGAGGGAGATCATTATTCCCCTCTACTCTGCACTCGTGAGGCCACAACTGGAATACTTCATCCAGTTCAAGAGAGACAGGGAACTACTGGAGAGAGTCCAGCATAGGGCAACAAAGATGATTGAGGGATTAGAGCATCTTCCTTATGAAGAAAGGCTGAGAGAGCTGGAACTCTTTAGCCTGGAGAAGAGAAGGCTGAGGGGAGACCTTATTAATGCTTACAAGTATCTAAAGAATGGTTGAAGGAGGATGGAGCCAGACTCTTTTCAGTGGTTCCCAGTGACAGACGACGGGCAACAGGCAAAATCTGGAACAGGGGAAGTTCCATTCAAACATAAGAAAAAATTTCTCTAACTGAGGGTGGCAGAGTCCTGGAACAGGCTGCCCAGGGAGGGTGTGGAGTCCCCTTCTCTGGAGATTTTCAAGACCCGCCTGGATGCAGTCCTGAGTAATGTGTTCTAGGCAATCCTGCTTTAGCAGGAGAATTGGACTAGATGATCTCTAGAGGTCCCTTCCAACTCTGACAATTCCATGATTCCATGGTGCTGTAAGTGGTTTCCATGGTGGTAAGTGGTAGCAGGGCAGTGGACAAGGGAGCTCCCAGCTGTGTGCCAGTGGGGCTCCCTGGGGCGTGGTGCGTTTCCACTGCTGTGAGGGGTGGCTAAAGCTCAGGCAGGCATGGCTGTTTGGGATGGGTTGGTCAAAGGCCTTACAGGTCAGTCTCAAAGCCCACTAGCTTTGTGCTGGAAGGAAGTTCCCGCCAAGTACCATCCCAAATGCCTCTGCTCCCCTGCCTCCAAGCACTGCTCACAGCACAGGCATGGGAGAGCCTGTGGAGTCCCTGATATCCTCTCCCAGCCGCCTGCAGCCTCCAGATCAAAGATGCCCTCTAGAGTGCCCCAGGGCCTTTGACAGGCTTTCATTCAGCTTGGATTCCCGTGTGACACTGGAGGAAGCTCAGGAGGCTGGGAACAGCCTTGCCAAGAGCCAGGAGAAAGCAGTGGCTGGGGCTTGCTTTGGCTGGTGGAATCATCCCCAACTCCTCCTTAAAGCATAGCTGAACACCATGTCCCCAGAGCTGGGATAAAACCAACAAGGCCACCTGGGCCCTTTTGCCTTGTATGCCCAGGGATTTTTGCCCTTTTGTCGAGCCACTTTTGTCCTCTATACGAAGGAATCATAGCGGCACATGGACAACTGGATGAATGGACGATTGAACACCTGGTGGAAGGAGGAACACCTGCGAGGATGAATGGAGACCCTGTGGGATGGATGGACAACTGATGGGACAATTGGGAACATGGTGGGAAGGATGCATGAACACTTGGTGGGACCGTGGCAAGGACACCTGGAGAGAAACATGGACACTTGGTTGGACTGATGGATGCCTGGTGAGACACATGGATACCTGGAGAGATGGATGGACACCTGGTGGGATGGATAAACACCTAGAGGGATAGAAGGACACGTGGAGAGACATGGACACCTGCAGAGATAAATGGATGGAAACCTATAGTGACAGACGAACATGTAGTTTGACGCATGGACAACTGGTGGGACACATGGACACCTGGAGGGACAGATGCACAACCTGTTGAAGAGATGGACATCTCATCGAACAGATGGACAGCTGGTGAGACAAAAGCACAATGAGAAGAACAAAGGTATGGCTACTCTGTGGGACGGAATGATGAATACTTGGTTGTACAGATAGATGGACGACAGTTGGGACCCATGGACACCTGGAGTGATGGATGGACATCTGGAACGATAGATGGACACATGGTGAGAAATGTGGACACCTGGAGAGATGGATGGATGGACACGTGGAGGGACAGGCGGACAGCTGGTTTGACGGATGGACAACTGCTGGGACAGATGGACACCTGTGGGGACAGATGGACACCTCGTTGGACAGATGGACATCTCTTTGGACAAACGGGCATCGTGTGGGACAGGTGGGCATCCGTTTGTACAGAGAGATGGACACCGGTAGCGACAGATGGACACCTGGTTTACGGGATGGACATAGGGTGGGACACAGGGACACCTAGAAGGACAGATAGACACCTCGTTGGACAGATGGATATCTCGTGGGACAGATGGACACCTGGAGTGATGGATGAAAACCTTTAGGGACTAATGGTCCTCTGGAGCGATATATGGACACGTGGTGAGAGAAATGGACACCTGCAGAGATGGATGGATGGACAAGTGGTGAGATAGACGGACACCTGGTTTGACAGATGGACATATGGTGGGACACAGGGACACCTAGAAGGACAGATGGACACCTTGTTGGACAGGTAAAAATCTCTTTGGAGAGATGGATATCGCGTAGGAAAGTTGGACATCAGTTTGTACAGACAGATGGACACCATTAGGGACAGATGGAAACCTGATTTGACAGATGGACATATAGTGGGACACAGGGACACCTCGTTGGACAGATGGACACCTCGTTGGACAGATGGACACCTGGTTATAAAGATAGATGGGCATTGGTTGAAACAGATGGACACCTGGAGTGATGGATGGACACCTTGAGGGACAGTTGGCCCCCTGGAGTGATATATGGACACATGGTGAGAGACAGGGACACCTAGCGGGATGGATGGATGAACACATGGAGGGACTGAGAGACACCTGGTTTGACAGATGGACATATGGTGGGACACAGAGACACCTAGAAGGACAGACAGACACCTTGTTGGACAGATGGATATCTCGTGGGACAGAGGGACACCTGGAGTGATGGATGAAAACTTTGAGGGATTAATGGTCCTCTGGAGTGATATATGGTATATATATGTGGTGAGAGACATGGACACCTAGGGAGATGGATGTCTGGATGGACTCGTGGAGGGACAGCCGGACACCTGGTTTGACGTTTGGCAACTGGTGGGACCCATGGACACCTGTGGGGACAGATGGACAACTCATTGGACAGATAGAAGTCTCTTTGGATAGATGGACATATCGTGAGACAGGATGACATCCATTTGTTCAGATAGATGGACACTGGTTGGGACAAACAGACACATCATTTGACGGATGGACAACTGGTGGGACACATGGACACAGGGAGGGACAGATGGACCCCTCGTTGGACAGATGGACATCTCGTGGGACACAAGGACACCTGCTTGTACAGACAGATATCCATCTGTCCAACAGATGGACACCTGGACTCATGGATGGACACCCAGAGGGATGGATGAGCATCTGGATGGGTACATGGACAGGTGGTGAGAGACATGGACACCTAGGGAGATGGATGTCTGGATGTTCTCATGGAGGGACAGACGGAGACCTGGTTTAACGGATGGACAACTGGTTGGACACATGGATAGCTGGAAGAAGAGATGGACACCTCGTTGGACAGATGGACATCTCCTGGGACAGATGGACACCTGGTTGTACAGATAGCTGGGCACCAGTTTGGACAGATGGACACATGGTGACACACCTGGACACCTTGAGAGATGTATGGATGGACATGCGGAGGGAGAGATGGACATCTGTTTTGATGGATGGACAAATGGTAGGTCACAGGGATACCTGAAGGGACAGATGGATATCTTCTTGGACAGATGGACATCTCCTGGTACAGACGGACAAGTGTTTGTACAGGTACTCTACATGTTGACTTTTGACTCCACAAGGTGACCTCTGACCCCACACGGTGTCCTCTGACCCCACATGGTGACTTTTTATTAAACACAGTGACGTTTGACCCCACATGGTGAATATTGACCCTGCATGTGACCCCAGACCCCACACAGTTACCTCTGACCCCATACGGTGACCCCTGAACCCCATATGGTGAACTTTGACCCCACCTTGTGACCTCTGACACCACACAGGGACGAGAGAACCCACACAATGACCCCTGAGCTCACACTGTGACCTTTGACCCCACATGGTGACTCCTGACCCCACATTGTGACCCTTGACCCCACACAGTGACCTCAGACCCCTCATAGAATCATAGAATCATAGAATCATCTAGGTTGGAAGAGACCCTTGGGATCATCGAGTCCAACCATCTACCCTAATCTACAAAGTCCTCCCCTACACCATATCCCTCAGCACCACATCTAATCGTCTCTTAAACACATCCAGGGATGGTGACTCAACCCCCTCCCTGGGCAGCCTGTTCCAATGCCCGACCACCCTTTCCGTGAAGAACTCCTTCCTAATGTTCAGTCTAAACCTACCCTGTTGCAGCTTGAAGCCATTTCCTCTCGTTCTATCATTAATTACCTGTGAGAAGAGACCAGCACCAACCTCTCTACAGTGTCCTTTCAAGTAGTTGTAGAGAGTGATGAGGTCTCCCCTCAGCCTCCTCTTCCTCATACTAAACAGTCCCAGCTCCCTCAGCCTCCCCTCGTATGATTTATTCTCCAGGCCCTGGTGACCTCTGACCCCACATGGTTTCCCCTGACTCCACACAATGACATCAGCTCCACATGGTGACTCCTGACCCCCACACGCTTACCTTTGACCCCACCTGGTGACCTCTGACACCACACAGTGACCCCTGACCTCATGTGGTGACCTTTGAACCCACATTGTGACTTTTGACCCCAGTGATTCATGGTGTCCTCTGACCCCAGTGACCCCACACAGAATCACAGAATCCCATGGGGTTGGAAGAGACCTCCAGAGATCATCTAGTCCAACCCCCCTGCCAAAGCAGGGCCACCCAGAGCAGGTTGCACAGGAACTTGTCCAGGTGAGTTTTGAATGTCTCCAGAGAAGGAGACTCCACCACCTACCTGGGCAGCCTATTCCATTGCTCTGCCACCCTCACAGGAGAGATGTTCCTCCTCATGTTTAGGTGGAACATGTTCTATTCAAGTTTGTGCCCATTTCCTCTTGTCCTATCGCTACGCACTACTGAAAAAAGACAGGCCCCATCCTCTTGACACCCACCCTTTAAGTATTTATAAGATCAGATCTCCCCTCAGCTTTCTCTTCTCCAGACTAGAAAGACCAAAGTCCCTCAGCCTCTCATTTGCAAGGGAGATGCTCCAGGCCCCTCATCATCTTTGTAGCACTCTGCTGTACCCTCTCCAGCAGTTTCCTGTCCTTCTTGAACTGGGGAGCCCAGATCCAGATGGGGCCTCACCACACTGACCTCTGACCCCACACAGTGACCTTTGATTCCACAATGTGAATTTGACTCCACACGGTGACTTTTGACCCCACATGGTGACTGTTGTTTCCACATGGCTATCTCTGATTTAACATGGTGACCCCAGACATCACACGGTGACTTTTCACTCACATAGTGACTTTTGACCCCACCTGGTGACCACTGACCTCACATGGAGAGTTGGGTGGGTACTTGGCGGCACTGCGTCAGGCAGGGTGAAGGGCATGGGGGTAAGACTACCCTAGACTGCACCCTGAGGGGCTAGGGGAGGGGCGCATAAAGGGATTGTCAGGGGCAATGGGTGGGGTGCGGTGGTGTAGGGCTGGCTCCCAGCAGCAGCCCCCTGATCCCACATGGTGACTTTTGACCCCACAAGGTGATCCTTCAGCTCACATGGGACCAGTACTATTTAACATCTTTGTCGGAGACATGGACAGTGGGATTGAGTGCACCCTCAGCAAGTTTGCTGATGACACCAAGCTCGGTGGTGCAGTTGACACGCTGGAGGGAAGGGATGCCATCCAGAGGGACCTGGACAGGTTGGAGAGGTGGGCTCATGCATGAGGTTCAACCAAGCCAAGTGCAGGGTCCTGCACCTGGGACGTGGCAACCCCAGGCACAAATACAGGTTGGGTGGAGAATGGCTGGAGAGCAGCCCTGAGGAGAAGGATTTGGGAGTGTTTATGGACGAGAAGCTCAACATGAGCCGGCAGTGTGCGCTGACAGCCCAGAGAGCCAACCGTGTCCTGGGCTGCATCAGGAGAAGTGTGGCCAGCAGGTCTTGGGAGGTGGTTCTGCCCCTCTACTCTGCACTTGTGAGACCCCACCTGGAGTACTGTGTCCAGCTCTGGAGTCCTCAACACAGAAAGGACATGGAGCGGCTGGAACAGGTGCAGCGGAGGGCCACGAAGATGATCAGAGGAATGGAGCACATCTCCTATGAAGACAGGCTGAGAGAGCTGGGATTGTTCAGCCTGGAGAAGAGGAGGCTCCGGGGAGACCTTATAGCGGCCTTTCAATACCTGAAGGGAGCCTATAGAGGAACTGGAGAAGGACTCTTTGTCAGGAAGTGCAGTGATAGGACAAGGGGAAACGGTTTAAAATTGGAAGAAAAAAGATTCAGATTGGATATAGGAAGAAATTTTTTACTATGAGGGTGGTGAGGCACTGGAACAGGTTGCCCAGGGAAGTTGTAGATGCCCCATCCCTGGAAGTGTTCAAGGCCAGGCTGGATGGGGCCTTGAGTAACCTGCTCTAGTGGGAGGTGTCCCTGCCCATGGCAGGGGGGTTGGAACTCGATGATCCTTGAGGTCCCTTCCAACCCTAACCATTCTATGATTCTATGGTAACCTTTGACCCCCACATGGCAAAGTTTGACCTCACATGGTGATTCCACATGGTGACCTCTGACCCCACACGGTGACCGCTGACACATCATGGTTATCTTTGACCCCAAACAGCTACCTTTAATTTCACATGGTGACCTTTGACCCCAAGTGGTGACCATTGACCCCACACGGTGACCTTTGATCCACATGGTGACCCCACATGCCGACTATTGACCCCACACGTGACTATTGACCCCCACAGAGTGACCTTTGACCCCCATATGGTTACCTTTGACCCCACACATGACCTTTGACCCACATGGTGAGCTTTGACCCCACAGGGTGACCTCTGACCCTACACAGGGACCCCTAACATCACATGTTGACTGCTGACCCACATTGTGACCCCCAACCCCACACGGTGACCTCTGACTTCAGTGAGCCCTGACCCAAGCCCCACATGGTGACCTTTGACCCCTACATGATGACCATTGACCCCACACATGACCTTTGACACCATACAGCGACATTTGACCACACATGGTGAACTTTGACCCCACATGGTGAACTTTGACTCCACATGGTGATCCTTGACTG
>JAHREE010000360.1:552612-611045 GCA_033628505.1 Tringa tobata | reverse complement strand
GCGAGGGACAGGGGGAGAGGCGCAGGGGGGTCCGGTGGTCGCCCAGCAGCACTCCGAAAGGTGAGTGGAGGGGCACTGGGATGTCGGGTGGGTGCCTGGTGGCAACCTGAGGGGCAGGGGGACGGGTGCCAGGCATCCCTACGGGGGGGAAGAAAGGCTCAGCCCCTCGACTGGTCCCGGGAGTCGAAGGCAGTCCTTGATGGGGTCCTGCCTGACTCATTCACGATGGGGTCTTCCCTAGCATCCCCCCTTTCTTGGGCTATTTTTATACTATTTTTTAACTTCAAGGTGGAGTTTGAGTGACTCTAGTCATAAATACCTTTGCTATGATTAGCGTAAAATTCTCTCGCCTCGCATTTAAAGGTAGAGTTTATGAAAAATTCTAGTCCAGAATCTCTTACTGGAGAAACATCTGAGCAAGCATATACTACAGAAATAATTGCTACATTTGTCATGAATTATTATTTTGACCTCTCTCTTTAGTTAGTTTTTGCACTCAAATTAAATACAGATCAATTGTAGTGGCATGAGTTCACATCTGATTCCTGGTGCCCTCAGAGATTATCTGAATTTCCCCAGGGCTTTCATTTCCCTGTGCTGCATCAGATGGTGCTGGAAAGCACGTAGCACAGATCAGACTAACAAAATCAGCACCTCAGAGCAAGGCAGCTTTAACCACACAACTGTATCCCAATTATGCAGCAAAGTAGCACTCTCAGGCAACTGCTGTCAATTACATTGGATCAGAACTGTCACTTGGAGAGCAATCAGTGCTGAGAAAAAAGCATTTCTGATGAGAAAACTCAAGAGACCATTGTTAACAGCTGCAAAGAAGAAGCAGCAGCATTTACAGATGTCTGCACAAATAAATTAACTTGAACAAATCCACTCTGATTAATCAGAGGATGTGCCAAGCGCAGTCAGTCCCGAGGCCGTCAAGTCCCACAGCCAGCTCGTGCTCACGCTAACAAGAAATCTGTTGTACCACCTTCATGCCTGCAGCCTGAGGGCAGGAGAGTTGCCCCATGGTGGACTGAACACTGAAGCTCCCTTTATTGCTTCAGGAGCAGGCTTGTTATCCTGTGGCAGTGGATAGGACCACATATGAATAAACCCCTGCAAAGGCAGCAGCTGAACAGATGTGCTGCCTTACTGTGAGTGAGCACAGCAGGAAACACATGTTGGACCATCTGGCTTGTTTTGCAGCGTGAAAGCATTAATACTGCTCTAAGTACCTATGGTCTTGGTCCAGAAAGTGACTATGATTTACCAGCTAAATCCACCATTCTCTCCAGTCCTGGGGAGTGTATATGCTGTGCCATCAGGACCTCCAAGGATCATGTCCCAGAGGCATTCAGCCTTTCTCCATTCCTGCAGGTGGTTGCAAGTCTACACTATGGCTCTGAAGCTGCATAAATCCAGTGTAAATGTTGTGACTTGGACATTATCCATCTCTTTTAAATTACAACCTCAGTACTGTCAGGAAATCTACCAGCTTCTTACATGATAATAAGTGTTGTCTTCACATACCATGGTATGAAGTGTGTAGTTTCATTCTGTCCCTCAATTTTTTAAGAGATTACCCAGTCTTCCTTCCACCTGTCTCCACTCCAGAGGAAGTGTTGTAAAGGCGGCTTCCATGAGATTGTGTGAATGGGCTGTGTAGGTACCTGTGGATGAGAATGATGCAAGAGTTATCAAAAGACAGCAGGAAAGCATGTGCTGGGAAGGTAGTGTATGAAAGTCTCCCAAGAACTCGTAAGCTCTGGAGACTGATGGTCCTGTTGAACCACACAGACTGACATCTCAGTTTGCCAAGAGCCTGTTGAAACTGTACAAGACCACCAGCACCCACTGCCATCAACAACAGCTGAGTAACTGCCTATAGCCAAAAACATGGTGGCAGCTACATGCAGGCAAAGACTACAGGGGTGTATATACCTGATGAAATAACACTCTGAGGGACTTTCCAAACACCTGCCCAGAAGCCACTGATCCTCCACTTCTAAGTGTACAGCTGGGCTCAGGTGCCAGCCTCTGCTCCAGCGGGGCAAACTTGTGAGTGGAAAACGAACGCCATGTGCAAGTGGCTCATGCTGGGAGGCAGAGCTGCCATCCAGAGGCACCTCCACTGGCTGAAGAAGTGGGCCAAGAGGCACCTGATGAAACCCAAGGACACATGCAGAGTCCTACAGCACCAGCTCCCAGGAAAGGCTGAGGAACCAAGGCCTGCTCCGTGCGGGAGGGAAGACGGCTGCTGGGGCAGCACGGCCCCCCACAGAGACGACGCCAGGCCCTCCACAGAGGCAGGAGGTCGAAAGGCGATGGCAGGAGTGGGGAGCGGAGGGCCCTAACGAGGCCTGGCCCCGAGACGCTGGGACAGGCACGGGCTCTGCCGCGGGGCCACACTGGCCGACCGGGGAGAGCAGAGCTGCCTGGAAAGGCGCGGGATGAAAGCGGGCTACCCGCCGCCAACCGCCAGTAGAGCGAGGAATCCCGCTTCCGCTGCTGGGCCTGGTCTGCCCAGCCCGCCCCCGCCCGGCGGGATAGAGGAAGCCGCCCAGCGCCTTCGCGCTCCGACTGGGTTGGTCCCGCTGCGCTCGCCGTAGCGCTCAGGCGATGCCGGGAAGCGGCGGGGCGGGGCGGGGCGAGGCGGCCTGGGATATGTAGTTTTCCCGGCTGGGTCGGTGCATTGGCGCCGGGTTCTCCGGCGCCGTCCGGGAACTACAGGCGGCGGTAGCCGGTGTCTGCCCGCGAGGATGGCAGCTCCTTTGCTGCTGGTGGTCCTGGTGGCCGTGACGGTACGGGCCGCGCTCTATCGCTCCAGCCTCGCTGCTTTCATCTCCGAGCGGGTGGAGGTGGCGTCCCCGCTGAACGCCTGGAAGCGAGGTGAGGCCCGGCGGGCCCGGGCCGGAGCACCGCTCCCCGGCGCGGCTGAGGGGCCGAGGCCTGCAGAGTGCCCGTGGGGGGGGGACCAGCCGGGCCGGAAGCGCAGGCGGGCAGGGGCCTGTCCCTAGGCACGGCCCACGGGGAGAACCCTGGGGTGCAGTCTCGGGGCTGGGGACAGGCCCCTCCGCTCCCAACCCGCCCGAAAGTTGCGTGAAATGGCGGGTGGGAGTTGTCCCCCAGGACAGAACGAGGGTCTGGCAGCGGCAAAGGGACGGGAGGGACACTGGCCCGAGAGCAGGAGGACGGGAGTTTAGCCATCGTGTGCTCCCACTTCCACAGGCTGTGTCACCCATATCCGTAAAATGGAAGAATGATAAAATCTGGCAGTGAATATGTAGTTTCAGCAGCCTTGATTGAGTCACTTCCCTCATGCACAAGCAGTGTCTGCCGGTGTGAACATGACAGCGTGTCTCCAGTTTGTGTAGAGATATCCACCCATCCACTCTTTCGTTTTCTTTGCTCAGTTTGTGGCCCCACACGTTGTCACCAACATGAGTCAAATTCTCTTCTGAAGACTGAGGTACAGTCTAATCAAGGCTTTTTGGTGGCATTGATCTCTGTAGCATCTGAGCCCATTAGGAACCTTCATTTATTTTAAATACAGCCCTTTGGGAAAATAATACCCAGTTATTATGCAGGTAAAATTATTTGCAGTTTTTGGAGTGAAACAGTTGCACAGAGTAATAAAGGTCAGAAGCATGAATGTATTTGATAGCCTGAGGCCTCTGTTCTACAGTGTGTAGCACTTCGCACTTCATCGTTTCAAAATACAGCTCCCAAAAATTCTCTTGCAGCAATGGATACTTTCTAAATCTTGCCATAGGGTGTTAAGGTGGTCATCTAGAGAGTAAGGAGCACAGTTAGAATCACCTCGAAAAGTCTGGGCTGTCATCATAGGGGAACTTTGTGGCAGAGACAGAACCTGCTTCTCCACCATATTGCTGAATGGAGACCCTCTTGCTGCCTCTTACAGTCTCCTGCGTCACTTCCCTCTGAACAAATGGACCTGTTTCCAATAGCTTCCACTGCATATGCTGCTCAGTACCCGGGGAACATCTTTGCCCCATACCCCCAGTGGCAAAACATGTTCCTGCATTGCAGTGCAAGCTGTAATGACATGATTGCAAAGGATCTGAATTAAGTCTGCAAAATGTCAGGAAGTTTCAATGGATAAAGCTTTTAGCTTTGCCTGGTAATATTTCTGCTCTTTTATTTTGGTTTTGGACATTTCAGGTCTCTCTACATCTAATCTGGCAAAATAGTTCAAATTCTATATTATATTGTGATTTGTCCTCTTAGAATTAAGTATTTCTCCAGCATAGATACCATGTGTCAGTAGGTAAAATCAGTAAAAATCATACATGTGATTTATATATAGTTAAGTGCAAAACACTTCATCTATAACATTTTAGCTGAAACAAATAAATAGATTACAATGAACCACTCAGTAAAGGAATTTGCATGACAAAGGTAAGAAAGCAATCAATTCTAGCTGGCTGTTGGCTTTGTGAGATTTTGTTTCACCCGTTCAGGTGGTGATTCCATGCGAGATTCTTACCAGTGTGGATATTTTGAAAACTACAGTTTTACCAGCATGAGATTTTTTTCTTCCCACATTCTAATGCAGGCATTTTGTGTGTTTCAGTGGTCGAAGGATTAGCTCTGCTGGATTTAGGGGTCTCTCCATATTCTGGAGCTATTTTCCATGAGGTTGGTATGCATACTTCATTTTAAATACGGTATTCAAGTGGCATGTTTCTCAGTCTTACTGCTCATGAACTGGCAAGGACGTGAGACCTCTCTCTCGTCCCAAAGACATCAGAGACCTTGGAGTTGTGCAGTTGCCTGTGCAGTACTTGTACATGTAGTGACTAGCAGTTCATTACTGAACACTAGTTGCTGTGCAGGTGATAGACATCGTAATATTTGTTACTGCATAAGTAGAAATAGGGCAAATATGTAATAAGTTAAATGCTCTGTTCACATCCGGATGTTTCTGTCAGCAGAAGCCGGAGCAGGGACAGACAGTGTCATTATGAGTCTGAACACACTTTTACTGGATAGCAGCATCTTGAGTTTCTACATTTGCAGAAATATTAGGAATAGCACAAGCATGCAGTACATTTATTCCTTATCTTGAAAATACCGCTTTCCTCTAAACACTTAAATGCCTGTGGCGTTTTGTGCCCTTGAATTTTCTCACTGTTATGAAGGCACACTCACACCTAGTGTCACCTAGGGGGAGGCAGATACTTTGTATACCTCTGAAACTTGTTTCTCTTCATTAAATTTTTCTTTCAACAGTTTTCTCCCAGACTGCGAAATATTTTTCTATGCTTATTTATATCATCACATTGTTTTAAAAGTATTTCAAAATAAATATATTTTCTCACAGTGAAGACTGAATTTACATCATGTAAATATACTACTTCCAGAGTAACCTTTTCTGTCAAAGGAATGATTCAGAAACATGCTCTTTCTCTTACCGTAGTAGGGAAAAGCTGTGGGAGTAAGAGGATGATAGGCGTGTAGTCCTACTGCTTTATGTTTTAACATGCTTTCTTCTTTTGGCTTTATAGGAGACTCATCTGAACAGGCTAAACAGTGAAACTAGCTGTGTAGGAAATGCTCTCAAAAGTACCTGCAAACAACCTAAAAAAATAGATTCTCTGGGAAAAAAATATTTTCTAAAGCTATTCTTTATATGCTTTCTATTGTAACTCTACCACTACACTAGAAGAATTGAAAAGTTGGAATAGAATGGGATTTTCAAAGTTGATAGTGTCTTTTATAAAGTGTATTGAGAACTTTGGAGGGAAAAAGACTAGTGAAATGTGCTTTGATTAATCACTTTGCTCTGATGTAACAGTGTTGTAGAACAGGCTAAGGAAAATTGCCTTTTGCAGTGTCTCATAGTACTACCATTTTTCTCATCAAATCGCCAGTTGTTTTATCTGGACAGTAATTGATGTGGTTTTCCCTGCTGTTCTCTTTTAGACCCCGCTGATAATATATCTCTTTCACTTCCTGATTGAATATGCGGAATTGGTGTTCATGGTGAGTGCCCCTGGAAAGCTACTCTGGAAAGGTTCCATTCTGTGAAGTGCTGAGTATGACTTTCCTTTTACTCCTGCAAGAATCAGGGACCTTCAGCCTCCCTGTGGTTCAGATTCCTGCTGAGCTCACAGTTTGATTAGAAGGGCAGCTTTGCCTATACAAACCTACGTTCAAGCTTTTCCCTTGTTGTACATATTCCTTCTTTTTTGAGAGTTCTTGGCTACATAATCATCCCCACAGAAGGATGAGAAGTTAGCATTTGGTTTCAAATTTCAAAGGTCACCTCTTGAACTATATCAGACTATTTTGCCCCAATCCCTATACTGCAGTGTTTCTCACTAAAACCCGCTGCCAAACGCCAGGCCTGCAAAGACAACACAAACAGGTTAGTCCTCCAAACATCTCTTGTAAACTGTTGTCAGGGTTCTGCATAATTCAGGAGGACAGAACTCATAGCAGGTGTCATCTGGTGGAGCCTCTGCCCCCAGGCCCCCGCTGGGCAGGTCTCATGCAGAGCTAATAGCTGTCTGCGTTGTGCTTATGCTGGTTGCTCCGATAACTGTGCAGCTGCCTGGGAAGTCTGGGACAGCTCAAGGGACTGTCATGCTGGATCAATGGACAGGTGAGTTTAGACTCCCCCACTGTTGCCTGTGCTCTAATTAGACCAGTGATTCTATTATCCACACATATGCCTTTCCCCTTATTTCCCCATTCTCTTGTTTTGTAAATATTGATGTCTTTGACATATTTCATGGCTTGAAGGTTAAGCAGTGCTGTGTAATCACAGTGTACAAATCAGCAATCTAATGTTTGTAGAGCTTGTTTTTTCTTCTTGTGAGTGGAGTCAGATCAGAGACCTTATTCAGTATTGCAGTATTGCCCAGTATCTTTTTCTCCTTTGGTTTATTTTGCTTACAGTCAGTCTATGCCTTGCTTTTTTAGATAACTGATGTGCTAACTGCTGTTGCCCTTTATTTGGCCATTCAGGACTTCAACAAAGTTGTGGTAAGCTGACATGCCAGTGTTGCTGATCCTCTTCTCCCAGCAAGTATAAATAAATATCTTGTACCAAAGAAACACATGCCAGAGGGTGCAGTATCAACCAGTCCTTGTTGCAGTAAAACTGATCATATCTAGATGATCAATGAAGTTGGGGACTGAATGTGGTATAAACAGTGGGGATATTTAAAGTTTTGTTGTGGCAATATTACGGTATGAAACAAATTAGTGTCCGTAGCTACCACACTGCACTTGAATGATGATCACAGCAGTGTGGAGTCTTTAATCCAAAAAGAGTATAAAGAATTTGAGAAATTTGTGAGAATGGAATAGCCAATGAAATACAGACAAGTATAGGGTCATGGTACACAAGATGGGATGTGAGATTTCAGAACATGTGCTGAAAACTCATCTTCAGTTGTTGTGGCAGTTTGCAGTATGCAGAATTTAATTACTGGACTATGGATTTGTCAAGACTTGAGCACTCCCTTTTCTCACCTCTTCTCCTGCTACATTCTTCTGCATATTTCCTAGCTAGAACCTGGAATGTTTTACCCTGAACATGGTTTGTGTTGCACACAAACATGAGTTAATACACAGACTGGAACTATGTCAAGGAAGGAATAAAACTTCCAAGGATGCTGAGGTGACATTAATCATTCTACTGAGCAAGGTGAAGGTCTGAGACTAGATATTACTTGTTCCCTTCAAAGTATAAGTACATGTGTTTCAAGATGAGTGATTCCTCCCAGCTCTGTCATAAGTAACTCAAAGACCATTTTGCATAAGCAGCACTGTGCTGTCTGGGGTCCTGGAGGGGTGATTCAAGATCAACATGCACAGGGAGGCTGCATTTTCTACAGCATCTGTGTCGTCTCCCATTCAGCTACATATTTGCTCCTTGTCCTCTGATTTTGAGGTTAAAGAAATAACTGCTGATAGAACTGCAGACCTGTAAAAATACTGCGTGCAAGTTGCTTTGCTTGCTGAGAATTTATTGCCAGCATCTCCCCTTCTGTCTCACCATGACATAGTTCAGTAGTTTCATAATTCAGATTTTTCTTTTGTCTCCATAGAGAGCATCATAGAATAAAATAGATTAGAGAGAGTGATCTTGGGTCCCTAAAGGAGATTTGGCACAGGGGTATCTGAAGAACAAAGGCTGCATACCTCTGTGACTTGGTTTCTTAGGAGATTGTATGTTCAACAGTGAATTTATAAAGCCAATTTTTCGCTGGAGCTCCAGACAAGCTCCAGAAAGTATTAACCTCCAGTGTGGTGAATTCACTGTCAGCTGTGTCAAGAGTTAGACACAGAGAGCTAAGGAAGTTCAAATAGAGATTATCTGCTTTCTCATGACTTCCACTTCAGTTGTTAAATATTGGTAAAAGAGAGGGGTTTTTTTGTTGTTTGTACAGCACCTCACATAATATGAGTTTTGGCTAACACCTGGGGCTCACATATACTGTTTCACTGTAGTGGAAATCCTGAGTAGTAAGAAATAATGACTTTCCTGATCTGACAGTCTTTGGTCATTCTCCCTTTTTCAGTTCAAAAAGCAAAAGCTCCTGATAGAACTGGATAAATATGCACCAGATGTGGCTGAACTCATCCGGACACCCATGGAAATGCACTACATCCCCCTCAAGGTAGCATTATTGTAAGTATGGCTTCTTGCAAGCTGCAGTGGGCTGCTTTGGTTCCACAGCTCTCTTTGGGTTTTATTGGTCTGATCTGGGCCTTCAGCATGTGTTGAAGATTTTTTTTTTACCCCAGAAATTCTGAATTTCCTATTATATATATATAAAAATCCCCTCAGCTCTGAATACTCTGTTTGAAAGTGAAAAGCCGATGCTTTTCCAAATGTTTGTTGCCCACAATTAAATTCACCCATGCACAAGCACAAGCTTAACAGTATAAGGTCATTAATTTGGTAGCAAGAATGTTGTATCTGTACAGATCACATTCCCATTTATTTTGCTTGTGTGCTAATGTTGTCAAAACTGATTTTACGCCTCCCAAATATGTCAGGTTTCTTTTCAGATAAGTTAGAGGAATTTTTCAGCAGTCGATCAAAATGTTTGCTGAATATCACAACTTGAATATTCCAGGATTGCGTATAATAATTCAAATATATTTTCATGTTGTCATCGTAATAATGTCATGTCTTAGTGTTCCTCTGTATACTAAGCTTATTTTTTTTTTATTTCAGAGAGCTTCAACTAAAATAAATAATATAGAAGTAAGGTACTTAGTGTCAAAGAATTAATTGGGGAATCATTATCTGAATTATTCTGTGTCAGAGAGTTTTCTGTTAGATAAGTTGTCGTCTTTTCTTCTTTTTGTATGAATTTTGTAAAATGGTAAATTCTTCAAGGCGAGAAAGACAGAGTCTGTAAACTGCCGACTGCTTTGTATTTAACATCATTGCACGTAACCACAACAAAGTTGGCATTACGTTGTGCCTACTCTGCTGTAGGTTATCTCTCTGGAAACACATTAAAAAACAGAGTGGGACTCAGAGAAGTAGGAAAAATGTTTATGCAAAGAGATAATTAGCAAATCATCAGCTCTGTCTACTTACTCTGATGATTGATTAGCAAGGCTGATCGATAAATTATCTTGCTTATTGTATTAGTAACCCTTCCAAACATTTTTCTGTGCTTTTGAGGTTATTGTAGTTCTCATTTCCAAAAGGAGCTGGCATCCTTACTAACTGGAAGGTAAAGATGTTCAGAGTTTGCTGTCTTCCCCTAATTCCAATTCAAATATGCCAGATTTTCCTAACTGGCAGGTTTTGTGCTCAGATTATGTTGTGGTGAACATAAATGATTGCTCTGCCATAGCAGGACTGTGCAGGTGCAATTGGGTTGGGGGAAACTCTGCTAGTGTCTCAGGATTCTTTTCCATCTTGCTATTTTCTTACTTTAATTATGTTTTCAGAGTCAGTACATGTGAGTAGCAGAGAGAGTTTACTTTGGATCCAGTATTCCTAGGTCTGACTGAACAAATGCACAGTGCAAACAAGGAACATTTTTGGTAGTCTTTTTCTAGGATAGAACTTCCATTTTAGACGTCTTCCAAACCATCTCCATTTCTCTAGTGTGCTCCCTGTGGCCACTATGTCCAAGGATACAATCAAAGGATCTTTTTTTTTTCTCAGACTAAAGAACCTGTTCAATTGAATTAATTTGGTGATTAGAGGATCCCATCAAATGTAAATAAACAAATAGAAATGGCAAATTACATCTGTTTTTCCTTTTTACATCTCTTTAAGTAAATGGTATCTCCTTTGAATGGCATGAGTTTAACTTGAGCTTTGCTCTTTTTCAGCTATCTCTTAAACCCCTACACTGTGATGTCCTGTGTGGCAAAGTCCACCTGTGCTATCAACAATACTGTCATTGCATTCTTCATTTTAGCTACAATAAAAGGTAACGCAATGAAGAAAAAATGCTTCATTATGTTGTTCTGTAAAGATTAGAAAATGAGCAGAAATTAAATCAAGGTCGAAATGTACAAATATGATTGCTACAAAGATCTCAGTGAATCACAGCAGAAACGGGGACTGGAGCAAGGTCAAAGTTCTGCTTGAAATCACAAGAGATCAATAGACTTTATAGTCAAGTCAACACTTGCTTTCATCTTCATGTACCTAGGAGTTTAATCTCTAAAGACTGACTCCTTTTCCTGGATGAACTTTGAATAGTTTTCTGTTTTTGAAGAAATGCATGTCTGTGTGTTAGGAGCTTTTGCTGCTCTTTATTTTATATATGAATATGCCCTTGAAATATTGTATACAATTTATTTTCAAAGTATATCTTTGAACTTCTATTCAAAAGCAAGCAGTTGCCTGCAGCTGTTCTTTGCTTTTCACTCTCTGTTGTGACCTTGGTTTGAAATTGGGTGATTGAGCTTTGAGAAAGCAGAAGCAGTTCCCAAAGACCCATTCTGGCACAGTTAAATAGGTGATGACAGAATAGCTGTTTCATTCGTTTTGTGCATAATGCCAGTTTTCTGTTTCTTTCATAACTGCCCAGTGCTAAAGTCTTTTAGCATATGTGATTTGTACCAGTCACCTAAGTTTTAGGAGTTCTGTGCTAGATCAGAAGAAAGGTCAGTCTCTCTCTCCAGCAGTTCCCAGACCCAGACATTGTGAAGAAAGCTGATACAGGTTGGTTTTATTGGCGTTTCCAAAAGAAACTTTTCTTCCAATTACTAACTAACTCAGGAGGAGTTTTGATTTAAAAGCATTTGCAAAAGCAAATGAGTGGGATTCATTTAGTTAACTGATTTTTAACTGTTCACTGATACCTTAAGTTCAGTCCTAAATAAAACTGTAGTGGCTGTCCTCTGTGTTTGCTCCCTGACTTGGGAGTGTGGCAGCTGCTAGGTTTTAAAGTGGGCAAACAGAGGATATCAGATTGTGACTGTGATTCCTGGGTATAAATTCTTTAGAACTGTGCAGAATTGAACACTCAGTAAAGTACAGGATAGGGACGTTTCTGTCTAGGAGACTGTAGTTGAAGAGTGGAGAAGGCTCATCACCAGGTAATGCTGTATTTTCTCTTTTGAAAGGTAGAAGCAGAGAGACACTTACCAGGCATTTGATGTCAGTAGGCTGATCATTAGTCCAGTGCACTGAGTCAGGATTCTTGCTATCAAAGCTGTATTTTTACAGATGGCTTCCATGAAGTGACATATGACTGAAGGCTAAAACCAGGCCACTGCACTGGGTGCTTGTCTTTTTATTGTTTAACCTGGGACCTTTTGGACTTGATTTCTGGTGTTGGTAGTTGGGCAATGTGAATACTTAGCACTTAGCTCAGCCTGAGACGCCTCAAATAAAGCTTCCTCAATAAAGGCTTTCATATTTTTAAGATCACTTAGAAAAGCTATATTTTCTATGCCTCAGTTGTGGTATCTGTAAAGTAGGGCTAATGCCACTGCATTCCTTTAGCTGCAGCCTTTCGCTTGCTGTCTTTCACAGAACTTTGCTGAGGACCCTGACACATTCTGGTGACAAGGTTATCCAGCATGCCCAGTATGAGTAAAACAGCTGCTTCATGCAGATATGACTTAAGTGAATGCATTCCCATGAATAAACAACAGCCAGCGTGGTCTATATATAGACTGAATTGCATGAATCTCTTTCTGTATGTGAATGACAGGAGATATAAACCAGTCAGGGGCTTGTCGGAGAATCACCTTGGTATGAGTCATTCTCCATTTAAAATGTAGTTAAGAAAAGGACACACTCCAGGATACGTTCTGCTAAAACCGCCTTTAAGTGGTGTTCTGATAAGTGGTGTAAAGCCCCTGCAGAGGATTATGCATTTCTTCCCATTTGGACTTCCGCTTGTAAGGCTGTTTATATTAAATATTCCTTAGTAATGAACTTTTTTTTTTCTTTGCAGGTAGTGCCTTCCTCAGTGCTGTGTTCCTGGCCTTAGCAACATACCAGTCACTCTACCCTCTCACATTGTTTGCTCCAGCACTCCTTTACCTTCTACAGGTAGATGATTTCTAACTGTTGGTACCTGTCCTCTTCATGTAGCTGTGCAGTCCTCAGTTATTGAGAGGGCACGTCCTGAGTTTCAGAAAAAATGACTTTTCTCAAGCCATTTCTTCAAGACTTTGAAGCTTTAGTGGCGATGCCTGTGCATAGAGAGAAGGGAGCAGAAAGTCATCTAAAGAACTGGCTGGTGTTTAGCTTGCTGGAAATAAGTGCTATTCTTTGTGTTGTGTGAATAGCAATAAGGATTTTAGACCTGGAGAGGAGGAATGAGGAACTGTATGTTTGAATCACTCAAACTTAGAAATAATGATTTGGAACTTAATGGCAAAAAGCATGTGCTTGAGAGCTGTTCCTTCCAGTGCCATAGTGTCATGTTTGATGCTTTCATTTAAAATGATGTTCTGAACAATTAGGCTGTCTTGTGACTTTCCATCTGATGAGGCATATCTGCCTGCTTGTATTTCCTTTTCAGCGTCAGTTCATACCAATAAAACTGAAAAGTAAAAGCTTCTGGCTCTACACCATGCAGTATGCAGCCCTATACCTGTGCAGCCTGGTAGTGATCATCTGCCTCTCCTTCTTCCTCCTCAACTCCTGGGATTTTATCCCATCTGTTTATGGGTTTATGTAAGTATAAGGATTCTTTCTAGTTTTTCTGTCTAGCTCCCCCGATGTTGTTTCTTGTGGATCACACGCAGGTGCCCCACTCCCTGTCCTAAGGAGTGTATGATCTGTGATTTTACTGGCAATGCAAAGAAAGAAGAGTGTGTGGAGGAGAGCAGGCATTAGCCAACTACTATTAATTAAGCAACAGCAAAAATTAGAGAAGACAGGAAATTTTTCCTACTAAGTTTATTGGAAGTGGACTTGATTGTTGAGCTACCATGGCTGTGAAATTTTCATCTCAGGAGAAATGTCTCCTTGGGAATGGTTTAAATCCTGCTGGGGCAGAGGGAAGGATTAGTCCCTTTTCTCTTCAGGTTTGCACCCCTTTTGTTTCTCTTCTACTGATTTAAAATATAGATCCTCCATCCAGTAGTACACGGTGATTGATAAATGTAACAGAAGCAAGACAATGAAAAACAACAATTTAAAAATGTTACCTCAACTTTTCTTTTCAAATTTCAGCCTATCCGTTCCAGATCTGACACCCAACATTGGCCTTTTCTGGTACTTCTTTGCAGAGATGTTTGAACACTTCAGTCTTTTCTTTGTATGTGTGTTTCAAATCAATGTGTTCTTCTACACCATTCCCTTGGCGATAAAACTAAAGTAAGTATGTTTCTCCACTGGCTTTTTTGCTCTCAGTTGTCCGGTGGACGCTTATAACGCTGGCATCAGATGTCTGGATCTACAAACCTGAAAAAGATAGGGTTTTTTTAACAGGGCCTGTCCTTCTCATTTCCCAAAGTTTCAGTCTATTCCTCTGAAATGGGGACGTTGGGCTCTGCAGTGCAATGGATATGTTACAGACATCAAAAGAAAGAGCAGAAAATAAGGCTATAGAGGTGCCTGCTCCCTGCCAACATAAGCCAATGTAGTCAGAAAGCAAGAACTCTTGGCTGGAACTTCAAGGTCTTTATTGTCAGAAAAAAAGGTTAAATCTTGGGGACATTCCTAGTGGACTGCGCTGTCAACATTGCCCTTCTTTCCAATAAAAACATCCATTAACACACCTGGATCCTCAGTGGGCATACCCTGTTGACTTGGAATGGATACAGACATCATGACGTACCAGGGGGATAATGATGGGCTTCTCCAACTAACCTTCAGAGAGGAGGTACTCATTGCTTTTTGGTGAATAAGAGAGAGCTGGCCAGATGGCCAACAAACTGTATAAATGTATGTTGAGTTGAGGCACTAAGTTTCCATGTGAGGGCAGAACAGCTCAGTCTACCTCACCCAGGGCTCAGGGGCTTGATTGGAGAGACCAGGGTTACAAGAGTCTCTTTGAGCCTATCCCACAGTACGTTTGTGCCCTTGCTAGTGTGTTTGTTTCCAGTTTCCAGAGACCGTACTGCATCCTCTTACCCTTTGTGTCTTATCCCTTCTAGGGAACACCCTGTGTTCTTCATGTTTGTCCAGATCGCAATCATTTCTATCTTCAAGTCCTATCCCACTGTGGGAGACATTGCACTGTACATGGCCTTCCTTCCAGTCTGGAGCCACCTTTACAGATGTAAGTTCTTTGTGTTTGATTGTTCTTTATCTGGAATGGGAAAAGACCTGTCCAGCAATTGTCACCACTAAAGCAAACCAGGCCCATGTTCACAGGCTCTTGTGGCCTCCTTCAAGGCTTGATTGAAAGGAGGCTTGATTTTTCTGGTGATAGTTTCTAACGTATTTTTAGGACTAGGGTTGAAATTGGTGGAGGAGAGAATTTTCACTTGTGCCTTATCTCCTTCTTCTCTCCAGGTTGTTCTTAATATTAACGCTTTTGTAAGAACCTTTTACAGTCCTGCACAAGGGATCTGGCTTATGTAAAGTACATCTGTCCTTTAAATGCTTCACTGCCATTTAAGGCCGTGTGATTTGAACATTGCAATTGGTGAGTCCCCCAGCCTTAAAATCCTGAACCTTGCAGTGGTTCTTTGATTTGCATCTGCCCGTTTGCTTAGAGTGAAAGTAATTAAATAACTCCAAGCAATTGTCCAGTTTTTCTTAAAAGCTTCATAAAAAACCCCCAACTCTTTAGCTCTTTAAATCACCGGAGAGCTTTCTGATGGTTTTCAAACTCAGTCTCTAGAACCTGAGAGACACTGGGGAGACTGGAAGCACTGTGTTTTTCTTGGTGTTTCTTTCTTGAGCCAACTGCTTTGACCAACCCTGTGAGGTTGTTTGGGCCTGTTACTGCCACCTTCTCTAACCCAGGCCAAGTGGGCTTCTGGACAGCCAGCCTGACTGGTGTCAGGAGACACAATCAGAAGTCAAGAGACTTGGAGACCACCTGCTCTGTTAGTTTCAGACTAAAGCAGCCTAAAGCCAAGGCCAAAGCAGCTGTGATAAAACAGGGCAGGGAGCCCCAGGCTCGCCCTGAGCATGTCGCAGCCACAGCAGGTGATGTACTTCTGAGAAGTCCTGATTCGGTGTAGTTCAGTTGCTTGTTCCAAGCATGCATATAAGGGGACTATGACCAGGGAGAGGGACAATCTGTTACATGCTCCCACCCAACAGTGAGTGAATAGACCTACCAAACAAGAAGTTTAAAAAGCTAGGTGTGAATAGGTTTGGATATGACAATGCTCTTAAAATGTCAGCTAGCTCCCTTCAACTGCAGAATGATGAGGAGTCTTTCAACTACATTCAGGGACAGGTCCTGCTTGACAAACCTGATCTCCTTCTATGACAGAGTGACCCGCTTGTTGGATGAAGGAAAGGCTGTGGATGTTGTTTACCTGGACTTTAGCAAGGCCTTTGATACAGTCTCCCACAGTATCCTCCTGGAGAAACTGGCTGTCCATGGCTTAGATGGGTATACTCTCCAATGGGTTAAAAACTGGCTGGAGGCCGAGCCCAGAGAGTGGTGGTGAATGGAGTTAAATCCAGTTGGCAGCCGGTCACGAGTGGTGTCCCCCAGGGCTCGGTACTGGGCCCCATTCTCTTTAATATCATCATCAATGATCTGGAAGAGGGGATTGAGTGCACCCTCAGTAAGTTTGCAGACAACACCAAGCTGGGTGGCAGTGTCGACCTGCTGGAGGGTAGAGAGACTTTACAGAGGGATCTGGACACGTTGGATCGATGGGCCGAGGCCAACAGGATGAGTTTCAATAAGGCCAAGTGCCAGGTCCTCCATTTAGGTCACACCAACCCCCTGCAGCGCTACAGGCTTGGGGAAGAATGGCTGGAGCTGCCTGGCAGAAAAGGACCTGGGGGTGTTGGTCGACTGTCGGCTGAACATGAGCCAGCAGTGTGCCCAGGTGGCCAAGAAGGCCAACAGCATCCTGGCCTGTGTCAGGAACAGCGTGGCGAGTAGGACTCGGGAGGTGATCGTCCCCCTGTACTGGGCACTGGTGAGGCCCCACCTCGAGTGGTGTGTCCGGTTTTGGGCTCCCTACCACACAAAATACATTGAGATGCTGGAGTGTGTCCAGAGAAGGGCAACGAAACTGGTGAGGGGTCTGGAGAGTAAGTCTTATGAGGAGAGGCTGAGGGAGCTGGGGGTGTTCAGTCTGAAGAAGGGGAGGCTGAGGGGAGACCTTATCACGCTCTATAACTACCTGAAAGGGGCGTGCAGAGAGGCAGGGGTCGGTCTTGTCTCCCAGGTCACAGGAGATAGGACAAGGGGAGATGGCCTTAAGTTGCGCCAGGGGAGGTTTAGATTGGATATTAGGAAAAATTTCTTCACAAAAAGGATTATTGAGCATTGGAATAGGCTGCCCAGGGAAGTGGTTGAAGCACCATCCCTGGAGGTGTTCAAAAGACTAGTTCACAGAAAACAAAATCCCTTCTGGCCTAGTAGTTCCTACCTCTTTTAGATATCTGACACACACTCATGCATTTTAATGGATTCTGGCTTCACTTGCACCTCCTAAGGTCATGTATTTGTCAACGCATTTGGCCTATGTGAATTTCCTCCTTTTCTGGTGCTTTCATGTCCTTATCACCTCCTGAGAAAGTACCTCTTTTCCTGTGGCCCACAGGTTCATTTTTTTCCTTTGTCATCACCTTGACGAGGTTAGGGAATGGCGTGCTCTACCCTCTCAATCATGGTGTAAAGGCCCTTCTCAAAACTGCTAGTTACTATAGTGTAAACACCAAAGAGCCAAGTCCTTTGAGGAGGAGTGTTTGGAAGCAGGATCTAGAAGGAGCTACAAATGAAGATTTCACATTCAAGCAAAGGCAAAACTAGTTATTTTAAAGGGAAGTATAGTGGATTTCTTATAAAAACTACCCAGGAAATTATTAAAGCAAACTGTGAAAGATTGTTGGAGAGAAGTATGTGTTGGCAAGTGCCTCTCCCCCACTGCACATACCCTAAATACCATTGCTGGTTGTGTGAGCATGGCTGCTCAATAGTGCATTGTTTTAACAGCTTGGTTTTCTCTTGCAGTCCTCCGGAACATTTTCATCCTGTCATGTGTGCTCATTGTCTGCTCCCTCCTGTTCCCCGTTCTTTGGCATCTATGGATTTATGCAGGAAGTGCCAACTCCAATTTTTACTATGCCATCACGTTGACTTTCAACATAGGGCAGGTTAGTAGAGCGAGGTAAACAAGGCTGCACTTCAAGTAGCTTTCTGCATCGGGTGTCCTGTCAGCAGCAGTGAATGCTGCAGGATGTGTCTGGCTTTTTGCATCCTGCATTGTCCTGCGTGCAGCTTCCTGCCTCTCCTTGCTCCAGCTGGAATCTGCCTAGTCCTCACCTGCTGGCACACTAATGGGAAAGATTTCTTGTAGTGTTTGAGTTATAGTGTAACAGTCCAACTAGGCTGTACTGCAAGTTGCATGGCCTGTTGCTTGATAGCAAAGAAAAAGCATCCAAGTATGGCACACATGAATGGAGATGGGGCACAACAGCACAGGGGCAGGAAGGAGATGCAGAAGTGATGGGGGTGAATAAGTGCTTTTGTCTGGTGTTGCTCCTGGACGTTGTGCTGTAAAGCCACAGCCTTGGCATTCCAGCTCTTCTCTTCACCCCTTAACCTGGTAAGTATTATTTTCTTAAACTGCTAAAGCTTTTGTTTGCTAAGGCTGACCTTGGGAGCTGGGGTATTGCTGCTGCTGCCTGCTGGCTTCTTACCGTGCGTGAGTAGAAATGGCAGTTAAAAAACAATCACAGTTGAAAAGTGCTTAGTAGCAATCAGCAGCAGGAGACTTTCAGCATTTGGGTTGAGATGCATGACGGTGCTTGGATGGAGGGAGTCCTGTGGGTGAGGCTGAGATGGTCTGTAAAGCTGTGACTCTGGTGGGGGTCATTGTCATATCTTTTGGCTGGTTTATAGAGCTGTTGTCTCCTTAGCAGAGATGTCTGTGAGAACACACTTGTAGCGCAACGGATAGATTTGTTTAAGTCTCCCTTTAAATAGTTACGGCTTAAATATTTTAAGTCTCTCTTGGCTTAATGCTGCCAGGCAATGAACAAGGAGTGATCACAGTGTCTCTTCTTACAAAGCGTGATGAACTTCTTAAACCCCTGCATACAATCATAGAATCATAGAATTGTCTACGTTGGAAGAGACCTTTAAGATCATCTAGTCCAACCATCAACCTAATTCTGATTAAAGAAACTAAAGAAAACCATACAAAAAACCCACCCCACATTACTAAACTATGTCTCTAAGCACTATGTCTTTCGAAAACCTCCAGGGATGGTGCCTCAATTACTTCCCTGGGCAGCCCATTCCAAGGCTTAATAACCCTTTCCGTGTAAAATTTTTTCCTAATATCCAATCTGGCGCAACTTGAGGCCATTTCCTCTTGTTCTATTGCCTGTTCCCTGGGAGAAGAGACCAATCCCCACTTCTCTACCCCCTCCTTTCAGGTAGTTGTAGAGAGTAATAAGGTCTCCCCTCAGCCTCCTTTTCTCTAGGCTAAAAAATCCCGGCTCCCTCAATCTTTCCTCATAAGACTTACCCTCCAGACCCCTTCAGGGTCTGTCAAACACATATCCCTTTTATTCCTTGTTCTGAAGCATCACTGATGTGTCTGAACATCTTACTTCTGCAGATCTTGCTCATCTCGGATTATTTCTATGCCTTCCTCCGGCGGGAATACTACCTCACTCACGGGCTCCATTTGACAAGGCAAGATGGAACAGAGGCCATGCTTGTTTTGAAATAAGGATTGTGCCCACCATTCCCTGGGACATGGACCACTCTGAGGAACATGCAAAGCTTGGGATATGTGGGGTGGGTGGGAAAGGTTCCCTGAATGAAATCTTGACTTTGGGAATACCTACTGAAAAAAAGGGCTGAGGTTCTTCTGAAGCTGTGGGCTCAATGCAGAGACTGTAAGAGCTACAAGTAGGAGCTGCAGTGCCTCCACTGGAGCATCTCACTTCTTCCCTCAGCTGTGTTTCTCACTGCGACCTCAGCCATCGAGTCTGAGCAGTCCAGCAGGAACTGGAGAAAGTGTCTGAGCTGAATCTCCAGCTCAGAAAGAGCTCAGACCATAAACTGATTACTATCACTGCTTCTTGGAGATATTTGCTTCTCCTGGAGGTTTCCCCTTCACTGCTTTGACCAGTAATGCTCCTGCTTGGCCCAAGGCAATCTCTGAGGACCTGAGGCTTAAGCCCTGGCTGCAGATGCCATTTCTTGGTTCTCCTACTGGTGTGGGATCTGGAAAAACCACGGGTGCTGTGAAAGAAATGGTGACCAAGGACGGAAGGAGGACAGCTGAAGCTACTCCCACATTTGGAGCTCAAACGCTAGTAAGAACTGGATTTGGGGTGAAAGCAGGAGCAGGAACTGCTGTATCCCATTGAAGCAACACAAACACTTTTGTGTCGGGAGCTGCACGGTGGCATCACACGGTCTCAGAAAAAGGAGCACTGCTGTGGAGATAGATTCCTGCAGCTCCTTGTTTCTGTAGTGTGACAGAGCTTGGCAGCACAGGGTCACACTATAATGTTGAGATCGCTTGAAGCAGTATCCTGGATGTGGAAGGAGCAAGCTCCTGCCTGGGCTGGGGACCAGAGAGGGTAAAAATCTCCCCTTTTAAGACTCCAGACCAAATTCAGAAGGAGCTTTAGCCACTTCTGTTGTGGAGCTGTTGGGCTGCAGGTGTTCCACACTGGGATACACTATAGGATATGCACTTCCCCGTGGACCACTGCAAGTACAGTGGTGGTATCTTGTGACTGCGTGTGGAGGACTCGGTCAAAGCAGTACCCCTTGATTCCCCGACGGTCCTCTCCCTCTGTGCTCAGACCTGCTCGCTTCATAGCTGCTGCTGACTCCATCAATGTGACCCACAGGGGGGAACCCACCAGGCTGGCCTCTTGCTCTGCTGCCTGCGTGGTGGCAGAGAAGTGGTGACTGCAGCGTGCATTCTCCCTGGTGTTGGGGGCAGCAGCAGCAGCTTCCCTGCGAATCTCAAAGAAACCCAGAAGGGCTGGGAATGTCACAATGTTAAAGCAAAACTTGGTACAAAGCAACGAGGGACTGATATGCCCAGGCAGTTGTGTAAACAGCTCTTCTTTCTTTCTGGGCAATTAAAACTTTTGCCTTACTGCACTGCTATTAGCGCTTTGGTGGGAGGGTGTTAATGGGTACCCGGTTCAGCTGCTGCGGGGGGGCACAGGGAGCAGGGCTGCTTTCACTGCCGGCTGCGGCATGGCAAGGAGCATAATAAACTCTGCAAGTTTTAAACACCTCTTGTGTGCTCTGTGTTTGGAAGGGGGAGTAGGGGATGAGTGGGGGCTCTGGGAGGCACCGAGAGGCACATGGGGGGGTCATGAGGGGACAAACACAGGTGTCAGGAGGGAAAACAAGTGGCCCTGGGGCATGCTGAAATGCAAACGGATGTCTCTGGGGCACTAAAATGCACTCCAGTTTTAGGAAGTGCCAGCTGTGCACAGTTCAACTCGACAGCAATGTGACAAAATAAGAGGATGAACAGCTGAGGCTGTCCGGGGGCTGGCGGTTTCACAGCCTGCCCTCTTCCCCCAAAGTAGAATATAATTCACCCATCAGGAGGGAGACGATGCTGACAGCAGGACTGAGCCAAGGGGCCACAGGCAGCAGCTCAGTCCTCTGGCTCCGGCAGCTGAATTTGTTACTGTGACTGTGCCCAGGGCCACCCGGGTCTCCCAGGGGAGCAGGTCCCAAAGCTGGACTCAAGAGGGGTCCTGAGAAGAGGCAACAGTGTGAGCACTGGATGCAGAGGAAGCGTGAGGAGCGGGTCACGGACAGGGACAGTGCAGGGGAAGGGCAACCCAGGGTGTGAAGACAGGGAGCATGCAGGGTGTGAAGGAGGTGATGACCACCACCAGGCACCTCACTGGACGGGACACTTGCTCACCCATCCCAGTCCCATGCAGGATTTGGCTCTGCAAGGGGAAATGTCCTGGACACCCCATACACACATGAGCCAGGGTGGGCTGTCCACGTTCCTACTCACCCATGTCACGCATGGCCAGGGAGGGGCCAGCACGGGTGAACATAACCCCAAGGCGGTGTTGAGGGCTCCCTGGCAGCGTGGCTCCCAGCAGCACCCACACGTCCGCAAATGAGGGGGTTCCGTGCCCACTATCACCTCTTGGTAGGTCCAGCGTGGCGTGGTGGGATCCTACATGGCAGCATGGGCACTGGCAGCAAGCCCCAGGGTAGCGCTGGGAGGCACCAGCCAGGCTGGACACATGGCCAGCTAGCCAGGGGCTGCCCCGGGGCGAGTGAGGGGCTGGGGAGGTGTGGAGGGCCTGCTCAGGACCTGCCCCTATAGCCCTGCTACTCCCTGAGGATTCATTCTCACTGAAGATCTCCTGCCACCCGGGGATGCCCTGGCTCATCCCTCTTGTCCCCTCAGGGTGTTTTCTGCCTGTCCCCCAGGGCAGCAAGGAACTACTGCCCACATGCCTTGGTGCAGGGGCTGCACCCACAGCCATTCTGAGCATGCGGTTGGTTGACACACTTGTCACCAGCTGCCACCAGGATCAAGGCATATCCCTGCCCCCACACGGACTGCAGAGCCAGCCCAGCTGTGGGTAGGGAGGGGAAGTCGTGAATGGCCTTCACCCCGTCTGCTGGGGCTCCTCTTCCCTGGGCTGCCCTACACCCTTGAACTTCTGTGTGCAGTGGTGGCATGGCCTGACAGGGTACCAGGGCACAGCATGGCATGGCTGGGCTCTCAGGAGCTGGGCTGGAGGCTCAGTCCACTGCCCATCCTTGTGGCCTTTGGGCCCCTTGGCTCAGCCCCTGGACACAGGGTGGGTTCAAGGATGCTCACTTCCACTTGCTGCCAGCCCGAGGAGGACAAGGAGCTGCTTATGGACTGTGGGGAGCCAGGATGGGAGGGAGTCCCAGCTGCGGCCCTGGCCCTGGAGGAACCATGCAGGCCTGTGCTGAGCACACCAAGCAGCATCCTGCGGGATGAGGAGATCCAGGAGGTGAGGAACCCTGCTGCCAGTGTGGGGACGCCACTCTCACCTCCCCCGCACCACAGAGCCACAGCCACTGTCCTGCCAGGAACTGTTCCAGTTCAAGGCCAGATGGGTGACATCCCCCTGTCCCTGGGGACAGCCACCTCAGCAGCGTCTCTTGGGGGGTGCAGGGGGAGGATGCTCAGGGAGACAGCTCAGAAGGATTTTCAGGGTGAGGATGCTTGGGGGGAGCATCCTGGGAGCTTGAGGATACCCCTCAGGAGCATGCTTGAGGGGTGGGGGGGATGCTTGGGGACACCTTTTGGGAGGATACAGATGGGAGGAGGTTTGTTGAGAGGGTGCTGGTGGGATGTGGTGTGTGTGTGCGTGCACTTTGGGAGACCTCTTAGGGGGGATGCTTGGGGGGAGCTCTTGATGGGGATGCTTGGGGCAGGATGATCAGAAGTAGCCTGCCAGCCCCGGCTGAGACTTCTCTGCCCCAGCTGGGCCCCCACCTGCCCCCCCCCGTCTGACGCAGCAGCCCTGGCACCTGCTGTATTGCACTGGACGGGACGGCTTCAGCCTGCGCACCCTGTACCGCTGTGGGGCCCAGACGGGCTCCCCGGCCCTGCTGCTCATCAGGGACACGGAGGCGCAGGTACGGATGGGCCCTCGCCTGCCCCACTGCCCCGTGGGGCATCAAACCTGGTGTCACCCGGGGTGGGTCCCAGCCTTGCTGCTGCTCGTAGCATAAGGGATGCGTTCTGGCACTGGGGAGTCCCACTGAGCACTGCAGCATGGGGCACCCCACCCCCCACACTCCCTCAATCCCCCTTCACTCTCTGCCCCCCCCCAGACCTTTGGTGTCTTCTCTGCCACCGCCATTTGCCGCAGCAATGGCTTCTATGGGACAGGGGAGACCTTCCTCTTCTCCTTCTCCCCAGAGCTAAAGGTGGGGGTGCCAGCCACAGGGTGCCACTGGGTTGGGGGGGGCCTGGGACCCAGCCATACCAGGCAGCCCCCAGGATACTGGGGAGGGGTCTGGGGTGATATGTCCAGGCTTGGCCGGACATGGGTGAAGCTCCCTAGGGGGTCCCTGTAGTCCAGGGCTGTGGGTAGAAGGCAAATCCCAGCTGGCTGTGTTGGGAGGTGGGTCTCAAGGAAGGGGATCCTGCCCAGCTCGGTGTCATGGGGGACTCTCTGCATGCCAGGGCAATCAAAGCCCAGCCTTGGTGGGATGTGACGGCAGCTCAGCCACATCTGCCTGCACCAGCCAGTGGGGTAGGGGGGTGGGAGAGGGAGGGTTGTCCATGTGTGTGATGAGGCTGGTGGCAGCTGTCCTCTGGAGGGGGGCTGCAGGGCTGCTGGGGAGGATGGGCCAGCACCAAGATGGTGCCCACAGGCTTGGGCAGGTCTTCCTCTGGAGAAGCAGGACACTGTGGGGACAGGCAAAGCCAGCTTTGCTCGGCAGCCCCCAGCTGTCCCTCACAGGATGGGGACAGGGACACTGGGCCCCAGCCACCAGTCCTGGCCAACTACTGTCTCCATGCAGGTGTTCAGGTGGACAGGCAGGAACAACTTCTTCATGAAAGGGGATGTGGACCTGCTGCTGGTTGGTGGGGGCAGGTAGGAGCTGTGCTGGCAGCTTTAGCAGTCCATGGGGTCCCCAGTCCCAATGGCCACTGGGGCCACGATCTGAGCCCAGGTTGACTTGTGGAGCCTGGTCTGGGTGGTTTGAAGCCAGAAACACTGGTGGAGGTTGTTCAGCAGCACTGGCCATTTCATCCTCCCTGATCCTGCCTGTGGGCAGGGTGGCAGCCCCAGGGTGGCTGCTGATCTTGTCCCCATTTTGCTCATCTCTCTTACCTGGCATCCTCAGCAAGACGGCACCCAGGAATGGGAACAGGGAGGTGGTCAGTCCCCCAGGGGGTGGCTGAGGATGTCTCCAGGCATGGTGGAAGCAGGTGAGGGGACCCTCAGCCGTTGGCACCTTCCCAGCGGTAGATGTGGTCTGTGGCTGGATGGAGACCTGCACCACGGGGGCAGCCACCCCTGCGAGACATTTGACAACGAGACCCTTTCACCACGGGAGGACTTCTGTGTCCAGGACCTGGAAGTGTGGGGGCTGGCCTGACCCCATGGCCCACACCTGGGACAAAGATGGCATCAGGAGGACACTTTGGGACAGATATGCACAGCTGTTCCCTGCCAACACCCACCGAGCCTGCCAGATGGTGCACAGCCTCACCCTGCCTCCCTCCACCCTGTCCCACCAATGTCCCCATTTCACGTGCCAACAGCCAGAGGGTGCAGTGTGATTGGCATAGGCTGCAGTGGGATCTCAGCGCCCCCCTACACTACTGTTGTCACCAAGTCGTCGAGGTCCCTGCAGGACAGCCCCCCTCCCCTGGCACCGATCACCCTGCCTGGCTGGGACAATCCAGAACTGACTGGGGAGAGGGGTGCGTGTCGGGGCCAAGCACTGCAGGGTCCCTAGGTGGAGAAGCAAGCTTCCAGAGCAGCGTGATGCTGGGAAGACTCAGAAAGCCTCTGCCCCACCAGTGCTGGCAGGGGATACCACTCCTCAATAAACAGGCAGAGCTGCGCTCCCTAGCCTGGTCCTTGCCACGGAAGCAGGCAATGGCACCGGGAAGTTGTGCAAAGCAAGTGGTGGGGAGCAGGTCGGGAGCTGTGAGAGCCCTGGCCCCATCTCAGCTCAGGGCTGTGTCCCCACAGCAAGCACAGGGGGGTCAGCCTGGGAGTCTGTGGGGACCCACCCCGCTTCTGCCAGAGTTCACACTCTGTCCATCCTGTCACATCCTGAAGACCAGGGCTTCCTCCTCAGGGGTGTCCAGGCCACGCTGGGTATCTCACCCCAACCTGCTCACAATGGGGAGAGGGACAACAAAATCTCTCCCCGGTCCCCTTCCCACCTCTCTCCAGGACACGCTGCCTCTTGCCTGGTTGCCTCTCTTTCCTGGACACTGGGCCACCTCTCCTCTTCCACCATCCCTGCCCAAGCAGCAGGACCAGCCCCAAGTGTGGGATTCAAGGCAGGGGTGGGTAGCCCAGGGGTCTTCATGGGAGGACGAGGACAAGGACCTGCCTGGTTTGGCCACATTTGATTTATTTATTTTGGGAGCATGGCCAGGCACTCCATGACTCAGTCCCTGTCAGCTCCTACCCTAAACCTGCCATTTTGTAAAGCCTGGATCCCTCCGAGCCCAGGCTGCAGGACTGTACATGCAGACCCCCACATTACGTGTACCTGCACTGAACCTCATCAGCCATTTCCCTGATGATTCCACCTCCCATGGCCCTTAGGAGATGCTCTGTGGTTGGCTTCTTTCTCCTCATGCTATTTGACTACTCGTTCCCTTTCTGAAGTCATTGACTGAGCCAACAAGCAGCCCCAGGGATGGAGCTGACCCCATGGGACTGCTTCCCCCGGGCTCCTGCTCCTGCCCATGCGTCATTGCCTGCCCCCCTCCGAGGCAGAAACTGCCTGGACTCTGCCCCCAGCATGTCCCCGCTGGGCAGCCGGGCCAGGGACCACCTGATGGGTGTTGAAGGACATCAGAAGCTGCTGCCTCCTCCAGCTACTCCAAGCCCAGGACCCCCCCCGCCCAGCCACTGGAGCCCAGAGTCTACCCAAAAGACACAGCTACCTCACTCTGCCTGCCCCCCTGCCCACACCCTGCTCTTCTTCCCCCCACCGCAGCCCCCCACATGCCAGGTGGTACAGCTTAAAGTTTGACTGCAAATGACACCCTCTCCATCCCCTGATACAGCTACTTGCTCCCTCAGCAGCTGGCACTGGGATGTAGCTCCAGCAGCTGACACCACAGGCTGGAGGTGCCTACAGTCCCCATCTGACTCCAGTTGCCCACTCACGCCAGGCTCTCCAGCAGCTGGCACCTGGTCCTTGAAGCACATCTCCACACAGGTGACATGAGATAAAGGCAGACGTAGTTAAGAAGGGATTTAAGATAGAAGACAGATCAGGCACAGCGCTCAGGCAGGCAACACACCAACTGGCCCTGTTCCATGTGCAACCCTGTGATACCCCATGTTTCCTTCCCATGCTTAATCCCTCCCTCCTCCTCCGCTTTCAGAGTCCCACCGACCCCTCCAGTGTTCCACACCCACAGTGGACCTGCACCTGACCCCCTACCAGCTGCCAAAGTCCCAGTTGCCTGTAGCTTCTTAAGTCATCAGTTAGTGGGGCTGAGGTTAGTCTCCCCTTCTGTATCCTCCCAGCTAGGAAAAAAAAAAAAAAAAAAAATCACCATTCTCCTGCTCCCCATGCTCTTCCCAAGGAGTGCCACTGACTGGGCCTGTCCACAGCACCCTCCTGACCCCGTGTTGGGAAGGCTGGCTCATGGTGGCAGTCTGCAGCTCTTCTGACCAGGTGGCCTGAGGGGAGCAGACCCTTCCATCCTCCCTGTGGCCACTCAGGGCATCTGACCTGACCCAGCACCCCCTGATAAAATGCGCCGTGTAGCACCACCCCCTGGGGACCTCGATTCACCATGTGATGCCCACGTGTCCTCCTCACCAAGGCCACTCACTGAAGCGCGATGTTTGCTGTTGTCAACAGAGCCCGCAAGCGTAGATCGGGGCACACAGCAGGGCCACTGAGTTACCATGAGCACCCCGCACCCCAGGACGCCATGGGGCTGGCAGCCTGTGGCTCCCACGTTCAGCTCTGGGAGGAGGAACACTTCCCCCACCCCATAGAAGGTGTTATTGCAGCAAATGGTGGTGGCAGCAGAGAAGGCAAGGAAGGTGCAAGCCATCACCAAACAGACTGGGGAAAGGCTGCACTACACTTGCCCCCACAGGAAGCTCCCAGGGACTGTTCCTCTTCACAGGCCTCTCAGCAGTGCCTCACCCCTCAAACACGTCCCACGACTTCAGGCCTATTTTGTATTTCTGCCAGTAGCGCTGGGGCAGGATCACAGAATCACAGTCTGGTTGAGGTTGGAGGTACCTCTGGTGAACACCTGGTCCAACCCCATCAGGGCCATCCAGAGCCCGCTGCCCAGGACCGTTTCCAGGCAGCTTTTGAGCACGTCCACGGATAGAGACTCCGCCACCTCCCTGGGCACCTTGTGCCAGTGCTCGGTCACCCTGACAGTGGGAAAGTGTTTCCTGCTGTTTAGAAGGACCCTCCTGTGTATTGCCCATGGCCTCTGGTCCTGTCCCTGGGCACCACTGGGAAGAACCTGGCTCCATCCTCTCAGCACCCTCCCTGCAGGTATTGATGGGATCTCTGGAGCCTGCTCTGCCCCAGGCTGACCAGCCCCAGCCCCCTCAGCCTCTCCTCATACCAGAAACGCTCCTGTTCCTTCATCACCTCCATGGCCCTTCATTGGGCTCTCTCCAGTCTGTCCCTGTCTCTCATCCTGGCGAGGGCAGCGCTGGACCCAGCACTCCAGGGGTGGCCTCAGCAGTTCTGGACAGAAGGGAAGGATCACCTCCCTCCCCTGCTGTGACACTACTCCTGAGGCAGCCTAGGATACCATTGCCATACTTCCCTGCAAGACCACATTGTTGGCTCACGGTTAACTCATGTCTCCACCAGGACCTCTAGATCCTCTTCTGCCAAGCTGCTTCCCAGGTAGGTGGCCCCCAGCACATACTGGTGAACGAGGCTGATCTTCCCCAGGTGCAGGACTTTGTACTTCCTGTTGAACTTTATGAGGTCCCTGTCAGCCTATTTCTCCAGCCCACCAAGGTCCCTCTGGAGGGCAGCATGACCCTCTGGTGTATCAGCCACTCCTCCTCACTTCGTGTCATCTACAAACTTGCTGAAGGTGGACCCTGTCCCATCATCCAGATCAGTAATGAAGACTATTGGAACTGCAGCCAGTATTGACCCCTGGGGTACACCAACTGGCCTCCACCTACATTTTCTGCCACTGATCAACCACCTTCCAGGCCCAGTCCAGTTTTCAGTCCTCCCCCTGTCTGCTCATCCAGACCCTACTTCAAGAGCTTGTTGAGGGAGACAATCTCCACTGCTCACCCATGAGCTCCCAGGCCAGTCAGGTGCTCAGGTTGGTCAAGCATGACTTCACTTTTCCTGCACAATAGTTGGAGCAGCACCTGAAGCCAAGCTGGCTGCTGTAAGGATGCTGAAGTCAGAGCCCTGCCTGCTCTGCCCAGGCATGACAACAGCTGGTGGGGGCAGGTGCCACAAGGCACCAGGAGAGGTTGGATCCTCCATCCCAGCACAACCTCCAGGAGCCTCCCACCCCATGGTCCCTTACAGCTGAGCTGCCACTACCACTCACACTGCACTTGATTGAGTAAGCATAAAGTATGAAACCATCTCCTCAACCTGGAAGATCTGCACTTTCACAGAGCAGCATTTGTCCTTTATAAATACATTTGGCTGTAAGTGTGCAGTGAGACCGTCTTTAATAAAGTTCACGCACTGCAATTTCTTAAAAGAATAGTAAAATCAATTGTTTATAAATTTATTCTTAGTCCAGAGAGGCTCTGATTAACATGTTTGAAAAAAAGAAATGTTAAGTTCTGAGGCAGAGCATTAAGTACAAATTTTTGCTTAAACATAAGCAAAAAATATTTCCCAATTATAAAGTGCACCTTTTGTAACAGATTCGAAACAAACCCAAGCAACAATAACAAAATTACATTATTCTTAACAATACTTGATTTTATGCAGATAAGGAAGGATAAATGCCTTCACTCTATGATGCTGTTTCTTGAAGCATAATAGTAAGTTCTTTAAAAGCTTTTGAAGAGGTTACAACCCCGTCTAACAGATATCTGGTACACCTGCAGATCTGAAATACTGTTAACGAATGAACAGCAGAGGTGGTGCCACATCACCTTCAGACACATGAGCACAGGTACATGAGAAAGCAGCAGAGCGAATAACCAGACTTCTGGTTATTTCAACAAATGAAATCTGAGCAGGTGAATACTCACTGTCCTAACAGTTCCCTCTGCCTAACAGCTATCAGTTCCCATGATAAAAAAGGCAAAGGAAAGATAATCCGATATGAGCAGAGTTCTGCAGTTCTACCACAGTGACTTCCCACTGTGCTTGGTTTCAGACACTAACCTAGTTACCCACGCTTGGCTGTCAAAATTGAATGCTGAACTTTTCTTTCTCCATTTGAGATACAGAAATCCAAAGCTCGTTCCAATTTCTGAGTATTACTGAACCTTTTGCTTTGCATTTTTAGTTTTGATGGTGGGCTTCTTCAAGCTTCTCAGTTTTATTTAATGAAAGCAGCCTTCCTCTTAGACCTGAGTAAAAGATGAGAGGACAAAAGTCTTCCTCATTCACTTTTTCAACTGGACAGACATTTGGCAACACTCACATTAGTATTGCCAGTAAGGGAAAAATGTGAGAACTCTTAATAGTTCTACAAGGAAGAGAAAAATTACACACGAACAGCATTCAGAGATTCAGGAGAAACAGGGAAGGGACACAAGAATGGAAGAGCCCCTGAGGAGACTCTCTCCCTCGTACAGTGTAACGCAGAACCAAGGTGCACTCGCTGCAAGGAAGAGCAGAGGCTGCAGCATCCTCTGTGACTCACCAGCCGTGCCAAGGAGCAGGCACTGGCCCACCAGCCTTAAACATTTAGGCAGCTCCACTCTCCTGCAGCACTCAAACAATGGACATTTTAAGCAGTTTTTGCAGTTCAGTGTAATAGTAAAAATATAACATTCAATGTATCAAAAATACACTATAAAACAATTAAAGGCTGCATGTGACTGCAATGCATTGTTACTTCAATAAAAATTGTAGTCACACTTGTAGCAAGAGGCCTGCATCAGCTTTTTGAATACCAGAAAAGTAATCTTTGGTTATTAAAAAAGATTCTCCTGTCCCCCACCTTTTATTTTTTTAAAGGAAATTAATTTTGCTATTCTTGAAGATGCCATCAATGGCTATTTCAAAGTTCTATTTACCTCACTGTATTTTCAGAAGCATACTTCTCTCTTTCTCAGGGAAAAAAACCATGAACACACCAAGAACCTGAGCTGGAAGTTTTTCTGCTTACTCATGCAATACCACAATCATCTGAAGAAAGGCTCAGGACTAGAAGGAACAGTAATGTGTCTTCAGCGCTTCTTGTAACAATGATGAATGCAATTTTTAAAGTTACTCTTGCTACAGCGTGCAAATACATTCAAAAATAAACGAGAATTGAGTTTGCCGGGCTGAAATAGGTTGTCAATTTTTTTAAAAAAGTCCCTTTGGAATATGCACTTCATTTAAGTACCTACATTAAAACATACTGTATTGTAAAATGCATTTCTGTATTGTTCTATACATTTTTACAGCCTACCCAACTGGCTTTTAAAGGAGGTGCTGCTCAGGTTTACTCATCTTCTGAGGAAGCAAAAATAGTGCAAAATTCAGTGTGTTACTTATCAAAAGGAAGTCTTTGTTTGCAGCGGGGCTCAGAAGTTGCCACGTGTTCATCATCTCTTGTGTTATTCCAGCTTTCCTTCATTGGAGTTAGATGAGGGGCAACCACATCACTATCCTATTATTAAAAGTCAGAAAACATTAGCAACAGTACATTTACTTTTGATTTCTATCCTAAAGCAGAGGAAAAGCAGCTCAGTATCAGACTTAAGAGAAAAAATAAATGCAAGGTCTGCTGAAGACATCCCAGAGATGGAAACTGCTGCAGTCAGTGCTGCATCTGGTGGGGAGAAAAAAAGTCACCGACATATCTGAGAAGCCTTCACCCATGGGGAGTCCACCTCTTCCTAAATTATTACTAACAAAGCTAGGAAGATCAGCAGGCCTGTGTTTTGGGCATTGGTATATGAACCGGAAACATTATTTTAAGTGTTCCTCTGAATTGGCCACAGTATCTCGTTTAAAACTGTTGCAATCCCCCAGAAGTAGGTGCTTGGATGTGCCTGTCACTGTCGTAAGGTAAATAACGTCACAGTAACAGGTACAGGCTAGGGCAGTGGTGCTCATCCTTGCCAGATATATATGTTAACCTGGTGCTCAGGCACCGCATACAGAGACAAGACGCTTAGAAATAAGCTGATGAGATGCATGTTGTTTGTTCTGCAACATGCCATGGCCTGCGAGGTGGATATGCCAGAACTCAAAGGATCTGTTTGTAGGATACAACAAAACTCTACAAGCTACAAGCAGAGAAAGCTTGCTGCTTGATCCATTTGTCAAAAGCCCTTCTGAAATTTACTGCTCTCAAAAGACAGATGCCAGAAACATGACATAAGAACAAGCCTTAAAAGAAGTTGTGTGCGCTCCGACCCCTAAGAAGATGTACCTACTGCATGGTCTTTCAGTTAGGATGATGCAGCTCTTTTCCCAAATGAGACTTGTGGGTGGTCTAAGATGCAAAGTCAGGGATATTAACATACTTGATGAAAAGGAAAAAAAAAATACATGGTCCACAGAACAAACTGTTCACACTGCACTTCTTAAGCAACCTGGAGATTTTAATGTCAGCATTTCTTCTACTATCCTGGATCAAGTCTCAAAGTAAAAGATAACTGAAAAAGTATGTGGAACTGAAGAAAACTATTTCTTTCCCTGGTACAACCATCAAACAGAAGTGAAAGCCAAACATTAGGGGAGAAACGTAACAGCCAATTTCCCAGCACATCTATCAAACCTACTGACACTGCCAGCCTAGAAGCCCCATAGCTTGTGCACTCAGCAGAGTGGCTCCATTAGTAATTTTTACTGAGAAAAACTTACTTGATACAACCATAACTGCTTCCCTACAATGACAGATACACTGCAAGTATCAAAACATAGTAATTTTTTTAGATGAAAGCACCCACCTTCCTGCAAGGGGGATGAGATGGGGATGCTGTATCACACGTCACCAGCTTACAGCTACGATAGTTACAGGCTTCTCCACTTCCAGGAGAACGCAGGAGGAATCCAAAGCAAGACATATGGACCCAGGTTCTGCTTTGGAGTCTCCCTTTTACTTGCCAGCTCAGCTCTGATGCTGTTCCCAACATAAAACATCAGAAACATGAGGAAACCTGCATCCATGAACTAGTGAGTGGCTGTGGAGATACTCTCTTTGCTATAAAAGCATAACTTTTCCTAAATTACCTAAGTTAAATCCATGCATATCCACCACTATTTCAGTGAAACCAAAGCACACCCAGATGCAAGCCACAATAAAACCAGAAGCGAGGGTAGTGAGTAGTGGCCCTGCGAGAAAGACAAGGCCTAAATGCCAAGTTTTGTAATTAAAGAACAAGCTTATGGACAAAGGTGAAGAGGTCTAAGAACAAGAAAAATAACGTGAATTTGTTACCTGTGGTTTGGTGAAATCCTTCTCTATACACCACTGAATAAAATACTGTTTTGCAGCTGAAACAATATCTGGATCCTGACTTCTGCAATAAACCCGGATAACCTGCTCTGCAAACCTCATGGGTAAAAGCTTTGAAACCTTTGGAATAAAAAATAAATAAGCTTTAGTATTTCTTGGAATTCAGAGTCCACTGAACTTCAATTTTTTAATCTTAATACAAACTGAAGGCAGTAAAAACCACCCCACTACAATCCATAAGCTTTATCCAAATCAACTGTATTTTTTCTAAGACTCCATGGTTATTCAAGTTAAATACTGCTCATATGCAAAGGCTGTCAGGAATTCAGAGTGCTGTAGTACAACACACACTGAAGACCTGCAAGGACATGGAATCTGCAACCTCTTCACAACTACTACAAGAACTATCATGAAGGACTGGAATCACTTCCATCACAAGCCAGTTGAGGACTACCTGTTCTTTGCTGATCTTGACTGCCTTGGAAGGATCAGCTTTGCAATAGAAGAGAACATTATCAATGGGATTCTGTTCTTTCATTCCATAATCCATATTGATAACCTTGCATGCAAAACAAAGAAAATGGCATTTGTTAATGTTTATCTTTAGTTTTCTCACAGTAAGTCCAAAAGGATACAGACTATACTACTGTAAATGACATTAATAAATGATTACATAATAAAACAATCTGGTATTTGCATTTTACAGCTTTTCTTCCACCACCTTTCACGTGAAGCTGCCAGGTGAATATTCACATTTACAGCAACTAGTTCCCAGTCCCGCTCTGAGACACTTCAGTTTCAAACAGCAGAAGCATGCTGGTCCCTTGGCCAGCCTGTGCCTCCCCAAAACACACAACCAGCAGAGGCAGCAGGAGAATGTATGATTTTAAACAGGAAGTTTAGACGACATTATTTACATCTGCTTGGTACACCAATAGTTTTGTGGTCAGCAGGGAGGAGACCACTTACCCATGACCTCAATTTGTGAGACAAGAAAGCACAGTCTTACACTTAACTTTAACGTTAAGTAACTGCTACAATTTACCCAGCCTGAAGTGACTCTTCAACACAAGGGAGCTTTAGAGGTGACTTGTGATGTGCTCTATGGAAAGCCATTTGTTACCTCTTCCCAGAATTAACCAAGAACAGGGATTAAACTATTGGATACTTGCAGACTGCTCAAGCTCTCTCCTCCATCTCAGGCTCTCTTCTTCCCACCAGTGCTGGCTGGAGGCTGAGCTGTGGCAGCAAGGTGTTTCATGCAGAAGACAAAATCCAGAAGTGACTGCCCTACATCAGGCATGTAATACCAGAAGCCTGGAAGTCACCGTGGCTGTTATCTTCCCACTGGGGCCCGCAACTTACTTGCCTTCATAACCCACAACAGTAGTCCCTAAATTGCTGACTTTAACACCCATATGCTAAACTCCAAAGGTTTTCCTACTGCTGCTTTTCAAAGTGAGGACAGTCTGGGAGAGCACATTTGTCACTCGGAGCAGGAGGGCCAAAATGAAGCTTCTGCTCCCAGACCCTCCCAGCCACAGCAAACCTCCCACGGGGGGAAGCTTGTTGCTCTCAAAAGCCTGACACTGAGCAGGCAGGAGAGCAGGCACCCTCTGTGATTGAGAAGTTTTTACTCTGAACCCACTCTGAGAGATATTTACATCAATTATGAAATCTTCAGCTTTAAGATCCACATCTGGAGGATCCTTTTCTGGCTTGGAATTAGCAATGCTTTCTGCCAGGCTATTATTCTGAAAAAAAAAAACCAAAACCAAAACAAAAATCAAACTAGTAACTCAGGTTACATTTATGCGCTATCGGTCTAGACCAAAGCAACAAAATACACGACAGAACATGTCATTAAACTAAAACTTTTGTTTCTTCATAGCTTGACAGACTCTTCTTGCAGCAATCTGGTTGTTTGAATCCTTGTATACCATACCTGTAAGTTTTCTACCAATTTTTAGAAACAAAACAAGCTTATATAATTGAGAAGAGCCAAATACTGCCAGCCTGTAGGTGAAGAGTTTTACACCTGATGACAGGAAGAAAGGGGGAGGGGAGGAAGAGAGAAGTATCTACCCAGGATGTTGAAGTCACCATGAAAGCAGAAAATAAATACCTTCAAGCAATTGTTTTACTAATACAAATGTTTTGCAATTAAGTTCCCTAAAGCTGAATATTAAATGTTTTTACTGAATTTTTGGGCTTTTTTAAATCAAGGGCTGCAGGATCTCACCATCTAATAAAGCTTTTATATCTATACATTGAAACAGATTAAAAAAAAAACCCCAAGAGACGGACAAGAGCAGTAATGTCATTGATCACTATTTAAAAAAACCTCAGAAGCAGCAAGTTCCCTGGCAAACTTTGGAGGGGATGGTGACCTAGTTCAAAAGCTGAAACCCACCAGGGGGTTTTGTCTGGTTTTGGACCTGAAAAAACATACCCTGCTGATAGCTAGGCTAAAGCCCAGCAGAGGAGGACAGTGTGGTAAGGAGGTTCGTGGAACCATGTAAGTTCTCATTAAAAGGCTGTGGCTGAGCAGGACAAAGGTGGCCTGTTCACCTTTGTCCAGGACTGCTGTGTTCTAGGGAAGATGCAAGATTTGGTGAAGCAAGATTTCCTGGGAGCAACTGAAACTCCCGAGAGAAAAGCTTCAAGTGCAGCACAGAGCAGCCAGGAGACAAGTCCAGAAGGCAATGAATTTAACCATCAGCATTTCTTTTGCTGCTACTTTGTACATTGCAAAGACAGGGAGATTGCTAAAAAGTGCAGGGAATCACACACATCACCAAGCTGAGGCAGATACATGGTTTGTTGTGACTCGAGAAGCTGAGGAAAGGTGTAGACCGAGAGCAAACCTAGAGGAAAGAACTGCCAGGAGGCAACTGGCAGGAGGCAGCCTATTTATAAGCTATTCTATTCTGTATCACAATGTATGTATGCTAACTTTCTCTTTTTGTTGTTGTTGTTTGCTTGCTTTTTTTAAGTCACCTCTTCCAGTTTGCATTAACTGGAAACTTAGCTTTGAATTTCAGAACTCTGCAGTTACTTGGGATGTTCTCCTGGCTCTGGCCAGCTTGACAATCACAAAACTAGACAGGGCCTTGAGCAACCTGCTCTAGTTGAAGATGTCTCTGCTCACTGCAGAGGGGTGGAGTAGATGGTTTTTAAAGGTCCCTTCCCACCCAAACTATTCTGCAATTCTAACCATAATGGCATCACGGTCTCTTAAGAGCAGAACAGACACAGCTATGTCTTGTCTAGCCACTGCTCATCTCCAGCACTTCAGAGGAAGATAAGCCTCCAACGCTCCCGCAACAGGAACCTGCTGCACCACAGAGGAGCATAAGGAACTGAAAAGCATTGGCTGGGTATAACCACGGCACCAACAGCGACCCCTTCTCCCTTCAGAACACACTGGATATTCCAAGATTCAACACCTCCGTGTGGATTTTCAAAGTGAGAGTTTTTCTTTTCATTAACCAAGCTTCTAAAAGAAGCTGTTTAAAGGAGGAACTCATGCAATTCACTCTCCTGCCATCTCCTTATCTGTCAGGTTGTGTATCCTGAACTGCTCCTCCAATGGGCAAAAATCAATGTACAGCCATTTCATGTTGTACTGATCTTTGTCTGAAGGTGTTTTGCTTCCTCCCACTTTTTTAATACAGAATCTCTTAATGCTACTTTTTCTTAGACAAAGAACACAAGCAAGTCTTCCCTTCAAACAAAGATGAACTAGTACCCCTTCTCTAACCTTTTTCTTGAAAAGAGCTGAATTTTTTTTATTAAAGCTTTACAGATACTTCTAGAAATTTGGCATGGACAGATTTAAGCAAAAATCACTGAAGTTTTGAGATAATTAACTGATGATTTGATAACATGGTATAACACATTACAAGAAAATGTGAGCCACCAGAAGTAACATCAGCTCTAATATAACATTATTTTGAAATAAGACAGCAGCAATTGAACTGATGAGTGCTTTGAAAAGCAAACACTAGAAAAAAAAATACATGCGTGTTTATGCTCAGTATTTAATTGAATTAAGAAATTCAGAAGTTATTATTCACTTGTTTGTTCTCAAAATAAAACACATAAATTACAATTCAAAGCAAAAGTGTTCCTTGTTATTTTGAAATTTTAATAAATACAAGATTATTGTAATAACCATTTTAACCAGATGGACTGTAACAGCTTTTTATGCAATTTTGTATTTTTCAGAAAACTATTTTTTCTGGAAATATCTCTGCAATAATCAACTTCTGAATTTCTACTTCTTGCCATTCTTCTGGCTGTTTGTAGATAAAACTCTTCCCAGTTTCCTATAATATTTCACGACTCAGCAACATAAAGACAGAAGAACTTTTGACGCTATTTTTGGAATAGCAGTAAAGAAAAAAAAAAAAAAAAAAACCACCACAAACCCAAACAAACCCAAAACAAACAAACAGAACCCACACAGAGATAGAGAAAAAAAGATGCTCAGCAACTTAGACAACATTTTTAGAGGGACAGAATTCAGAATCTTCCACCAATGGACATTACCTTTACAACTTCCCTCGCTGTTTCAGGTTGAGTTTCTCCTAAAAACTTGTATAATTCACGCCGTTCTATTTTACACAAAATTTCTCGTGCCTCCTTCAGGTCTGGACAACTTGAGTGCAGAATTTCCAAGTAGATATTATCTGCCAAAGTTACATTCATTTTTATTAAGTATGTCATAATCCAGCATCACAGCAAAACACATGTACAGGGACAAAGGTTAAAGCAACAAGAAAAATTGCTGGTTCAGGAAAGACACTCAGAATGACTGAACATACTAAGTCTGGCAACTGAGACGTCACAACATCATCTTCATTATCATCAGATTCACAACAGTTGTTGACAGAAAAACTAGCTCAATTCTTACTCTTGCAACAAGTTTTATTATTCCAGTGGAAGTTGCTTCCTCTTGTTCAGCAGAATATCCTAAACCCCAGCACTGATTGGTCTGGGGACAATCCTGTACTTTATTCTAAGTACTTCCATTAAACATTCAGAATTTCTCAGACTTCGGATGCCAGCAAAGTCCCCCCTCCTGTCTCCATGTGACAGTGAAGCACACAGGGTGTTTCCCACCATCAATAGGAGCAGCAAGACGCAGGTTTCTTTTGGTGTGGCTTTGGAGCAGAAAGTTTCTTTTTGGCTGTCCTAAAGAAACTGCTGCTGCCAGGATGCTGCTCGCCTGTCACGATCAACGCAGCTGCACTCTGTCTGTTCCCATTCCCCAGGTCCCCTGGGACTGCAACTGGCATAAGAAGCTCCCAACACACTCCAGAAACAAACTATGGGCCATGCACCAAAACACCTTGAACTGAGGGATTTTTTTCATGGACAAAGTAGATCAAAGTCAGGAACCTCTTCACAAGGAACAACAGACTAGGTCTCTTCAGACTGAGAGGAGAGATAATGTAAGGGAAAAAGAAATCCACAAACACATCCATTGTGCAAAAGCAGTAGTGACAAGGAACGATTTGTTGTCTCATCCTTTACTAGGATTTGCTGTCAAATCAGGAGCCAACAAATTAAAAACTAACAGTGGTTCTTCACCCCTCATGGAAGAAAGTTAGGGAACTTTCTGCTGCAGAACCTCACAGAGGTTTATCATTTGCAAAGATCCAAGAGGCAACCGGACAGTTTCACAGAAGCATCACTCATCATGGACTACTGAAACAAGCCTATTGTCCTCTCAGAAGCCCCCATGGACGCAACCACCAGATGCAGGGAAGACAGTGCCTTGGTTTAAGAGGAAGAGAACATACTTATCCTTTGTGGTCCACTGTTACATCTGATCTGGGCATATTCCTCACATCGCTCTCCTTGTTGAACAGCACAGTGCCAGCAGTCCTGGTACCCTTGCCCTGAGGTGTGCTCCCCACCAGGTACTGCAGGTCAGCAGGTGGTCACAACAGGACCCTGGTGCTAACTTGCCAGCACAGCTGATCTTACAGACCAGAGAGCCACCAGGGAACAGATCCTAGCCCGCAAAGAACTTCATCTCAGTTCTTCTTGCCTTTCTGCCCAGCCTTCCACAGCCCAACCCCGCAATCCATGCTCTCCGATCACTACTGCCACTCAGAGCCAGCCACTCCTCCCTGGGGCAGAGACAGCATCAGAGGGGCCAGGCAGCTCCTCACCTCAGCGCTCCATGCAGCCTCTCTTCAACCGCTTGAAGTAGGGGGTCAGGCTGAACGTTGCTGTGGCAGATGAAGGATTGCCAGCAGGCAGCCTTTTGCATGACATCGGTTAAGGCACACAGGATGCTCTGCAATAGAGCTCTCGGCCTGTTACCTTGTCTATACACCAAAGACTTCTTGAGTCTCTCTGTTAGCCAGTCAAGGCTAGAAACTCGGCAAAGTTGTCACGCCACTCAGGAGAGATGCCTTGGGAGTCCTAGTGAGCTGTAGTTCACAGGTACTGCAAGAGCTGCCAGTACTTGGAAGCGCTCTTCAGCAGGGACTGCAGTGTCCTCTACCCTGCAGTCGCCCAACCACGAGCCCCTGCCCTGCTCCACGCTGCCCTCCACCCCCTGACACTGCACCGAGCCCTCAGCACCAACCAGAGGAATGCTGGTGTGCCACACAAAAAAGACCAGGAGGACCAGCAAAACCAAGATGCCATGGTGGTGTGAAGACGTGGAACTACGCAACACCAGAACTCAAGCCAGTTTCCATGAATTCAGTAATTTCTCTGTTTCCTCTTCACAGCAGTAAGCCATACCTTGAGAATTTGATGCTAGCACTCAGACTATATTTCCTTGAAAACAGCACAAGTCTCAGCTCTTGTTTGCTTCACTCTGTAATCACACTGGAGTTCCCTTGCATGTCTTCAAGCAGGATGGTTCTCGTCGGGCGAGTACACAGAGTAGTATTCTCACAAGCTCTTATCAGAGCAACTAGAAACTTGCAGCAGTAAACTAAGTTTTCATATATTCTGTTTTCTTCTGTTATATTTGCAAACAGGGTAGTAACATTCAGCCTAGAGAAAAGGAGGCTGAGGGGCGACCTTATTGCTCTCTACTACTACCTGAAAGGGGTGTAGATAGGTGGGGATCGGTCTCTTCTCCCAAGTCACAGGCGTTAGGACCAGAGGAAACGGCCTCAAGTTATGCCAAGGGAGGTTCAGGCTGTATATTAGGAAAAATTTTTTCACTGAAAGGGTTATCAGACATTGGAATAGGCTGCCCAGGGAGGTAGTTGAGGCACCATCCCTGGAGGTGTTCAAAAGACAGGTTGACGTGGTACCGGGAGACATGGTTTAGTGATGGTGTTGCATTTTGTTCGTTGTGTGGGTGTTTATTTTTGTCAGAGTTAGGTTGATGGTTGGACAAGATGATCTTGAAGGTCCCTTCCAAACTAGAAGATTCTATGATCTCAAGCAAATGAGATCTCACACCGCATCAGAGCCCTTTGAAACCTGCCTTGGCGTTAGTTTCACACTACAGCATACATACAATACTTCTCTACCTGACGTAGCTACACCTTGGACCTGATTTACATCCATACAGGCAGGATCTTGTGACAGCATTGCTTGCAATAATCTGAATTTGAATGTGTGCAGAAGTTGGTGCTTCTCTCTCCCCTCTCCTCTCTCACAAAAGTAATTTAAACTAGGTGGTCTTGCTCTCCCAGCAAGATATGAGAACACAGAGTTTGGATGGTCCAGGTCTGCCCCACCATCTGTGCACAAAAGCAGTACTGCTTGGGCAGCAGGGCAAGGACCCAGCTGTAAAACCAGCATTTGAACAGGTACTCATGTTCTTTTGCTTTAAAAAGTAAAAATAAAAAACAGATCTGAGAGGTCATACCAGTTAGCTTAGTGTAGGCTTCCATGTCCTCTATTGCTGTAGAAATCTGGTACAGTTTTCCTCCAGAGCCTTCTATTTTTAAAAATTTGTCTGCTTTTTGAAATGCTTCTGTAATCCTAGTTTGAGACAAAATTCAGACTTAAAGAAAGCATCATTTTGAAACAAATGTTGCTAAAGAGCCAAAAAAGAAAAGCATTAGTATGTTATAAATAGAGGACAACAGATGGAACTGCATCCGAAGCACACAGTAGTAGTCCCCGACTGCACTGTAATATGCCCTGTCTCCACGCTGTCATTGCACACTTCAACAGTCTTTGCATTTACTGAAACCAGGTTCAAATGAGACCTTAACCTCCTTTCAATGAATGAGCAAGTACACTTCGTTCTGCTTCAGACTACGAGCTTACCATCGCTTAGATTGCAGAGCCCTGCAAGACAGTGACACGGTCACTCAGCTGCAATGAGACCGCCTCACAGATGACCATATCCTTTTACAGAGTTATTGCTCCAGGAGTTAAATGAGAGAACACAAAGCATTCTGAAGGTAAAGCATCACAAACATGTGTTAATTTCAGGTGGGAAAACCTGATGATTGAGTTCTTCCCAAGTCCCCTGTAGTTCTTGCTGACATTTCCAGCTTGTATGCTCATTTGCATAAGCTGTTATAATTATTGTAAGCCAAAACCTAAATTTCTTGGCCGTTTTATTCCTCACACGTAGGTACTGTCAAAGGTACTAGGTATACACAAAGGACAAGGTACTGTCAAACCCTAGCATTTTTAGTCTTTAGAAGGTCACTAAACCAGGAGCTGAAGTTTATGAAAACAGTCACGAATCACTCTTGTACTGTGTAATCCTCTGCATTCTTTTTTTCCAAACCCAGCATGATGGTTACTCAGAAGCCAAGATCCTACCAAAAAAAACTATTTGGGGATACTAGTATTTTTGCTTTTAAAGAAAAGTAAAAAGAGTAATGCTATAGGGAACAACAAGAGAGATACAAATGCAGGCAGCCAGCTCAGCTGGTCCTGAACAATTTCTGCTGTGGCATTCCAAAAACACAAACCCAGGCCTCAGCAGAGCTTTAGTATGTTTGCTCATTACTCTGTTAGTAACTTTGCTCTACTTACCAGACAGTTTGAGTTTAGTGGTCTCTAAGTTGTAGATGAAGATTTGACTTCAGCTGTCGGCAGTTAAAACAGCATAAGCACACCCTGGTCCTACACTTCTTCAGGGTTCTAGTAAGTTTCTGCTAATTGAATGTCATGTGGAAGGATGTTGTTGTCCTCCTCTTGTTTTTGGTTTGTGTTGTTTGGGTTTTTTTTTGTAATCACAGCCTCTGTGATACTCTAAGCACTAAGCCTTGCCACAAGACTGGGGATATATAGCCCAGTGGCTTTTATTGTATATCACACCTTTCACACATTATCTGAATATTCCAAATGGATAATCCACTTCAAGAATTTAAAAATAAATGGTATGCAAGAAAAAGAAAGTATAATACTTGCATTATTTCAATGATGTTGCCAATCTTATGCTGGTACGCTCGCCGGTGCAGGCAATTCCGTGTGTGGAACATATCATACAAATTTCCAACTTCCTGAATCAAAAAAAATCCAATCATCTTTTACTTTTGACATTGTCTCAACTGGAAAACTAAAACAATCAAGGAACCAAATGAGTTGTCTCCTTCCATTTGCAGCATAGAGCAGAATGGTTATCTTTCACAATTTACACATTTTGAAACAGCCTCAGGCTGCTGTGGGAGAGGCCTGACAGTGACCCCGGGCAGCCTGGGTGGAGAAGAGGACCTCTTGCAGCCCCCTGCCAAAGCCACGCACATCTATTGCTCAGAAGACCTAGCAAAGGCTTACGCACGACGGGTGGCTTTGCACTCTGCCCTGGCAGGATCCGCTACAAGTCCCTTCAAATAGAGACTCGCTCTCTTGCTCCCTTCTTAAACCAGTTGCTTCTGAGAACTCTCGGAGCAGCAACTACTTCTTCCTCTCTTGGGCTAAAAAAGCATCCTGCAGGCAATGGCAGCATCCTCTCCAATGCAAAGTGCAGCTGCACCACACCGAGGCAGGCTTTGCCATGTGTTCTCCACGTGCTGCTACAAATGCTGCAAACATTTTGCTGCTGAGCGTCCCCTTGATTCACCCACACAGCTTACCTTGTCACGCGTACAGATATGCTTCTGGTTTTTTACTTCACAGACCCGAGTGAATTTAAGTAATCGCTTATAATCAAAATTATTCTGGATTCCTAGGTGATGGCAATCCCTAGAAATATTCCACAGAGAGCGTTTAACAATGAGATCATATTTGTACAAACAGTAGGATTGTTGCAGTAGGAATTCATAATAAAAACTGTTAAGATTTGTACCTTGCAAAATAATCCCATTTGTCAACATCAATGCCATTTTTTTTGTTAGCTACTATCTCATACAGGAAACTTTTCTCCTTTTCTCGACCGCGGTAAGGCCACTAACAACAGGGAAGCCAAGAAGGAAAAAAAAAAAAAAAAAAAAAATCAGAAACGGTAAGAAATTAAAGTGTGCAAACATTGCCAATATAATTTTTTAAAAAACAGTGGCAATACACTTTGACTTTGCCTGTGATAAACATCCAACACTGAGGTAGCAAAGAACACAAAGACAATAAAAAGGCTTTCAGAAGCTATTGGGCATTAGAAATCCAGAACCAGGGCTTAAGGAGATGACTTCCTGGAATGTCAGGAAGAATAAAAGCCATGTACACAACTATTTCATTTCCCATTCTACTAAACTGAAATGCGAAAAAAAAAAAAAAAGCATAGTAACAAAGAAGGGAAAAGGTTTGAATCATTTAATCCTCAGGGAATCAGTTAAACCCACAAACACGTCACTGTCTTGCAGCCTTCTGCAATCAACTATAGAACTGTATAGAACAGAGTTTTAAAACAATTTGTTAGATGTTTTAAACAAAAATTGTTTAAACAGCCTGCTACTTAAACTCCTAAACCACAAGGGATAATTCAGCCATGAGGAAGTAGGAAATCAATGCCAAAATATTAAGACACAAGTTGCACATAAACGTTAATTTCTTGAAAATTTAATCATTCTTCAGCTAAACAAAAAGTGCCAGATAAATGGCTTTCACATTACCTGCATTACGCAAATATTAAAATTTATATGAATAAGAATGGAAATGTGCAAGCACCAGGAACAGAGCACATCCTAGATAAAAACATCCTGTTCTGATCACAAAGAGCTCTGCTACTGCAACAACGTTGAGGACACCATTTTATGGCCAATGCACGGCACAGATGCCTCATAGCCCATACTCTGCTGAGACACCGCAGCACAAATGACTGCCAGTGGAAGGTCCTGCAGCCTAACACCAGGAGGGTGGCAAGAAGGTTGCCACGTATCATCTGTGACACTCCTTTTCCTGTTATCCTGCTGGGAAACAGGCACAGAATCCACACAAGGAAGAACAGATGTTGGGTATGAACCCAGCACAAGATCAATGGAAGTGGCAGCCAGCAAGATTTGTATGCAAATGGGTGGAAGTGGGTAAACATTATGAGGATGTTTCTCCTTATGAGGAGAGGCTGAGAGAGCTGGGACTCTTTAGTCTGGAGAAGAGAAGGCTGAGGGGAGACCTTATCAATGCCTACAAGTATCTCAAGGGTGGACTGAAGGAGGAGGGAACCAGACTCTTTTCAGTAGTTACCAGTGAGAGGACAAGGGGTAATGGGCACAAGTTGGAACATAAGACGTTCCACTTGAATATGAGGAGGAACTTTTTCACAGTGAGGGTGACGGAGCCCTGGAACAGGCTGCCCAGGGAGGTCGTGGAGTCCCCTTCTTTGGAGATTTTCAAGACCCGCCTGGATGCCGTCCTGAGTAGCATGATCTGACATGCTCTGGGTGGTCCTGCTTTGGCAGGAGAGTTGGACTAGATGATCTCTATGGTCCCTTCCAACTCTAAAAATCAGTGAAATTCAGTGAAACATCATCTTGCAGATGGGTAAATTAATATCCCCTTCCTACAAGATCTCAGACTGAACTTTATTACGCTAAGTGCCCTACATTTGGCATCAGAGTGCTGGAGTGCACATGGTAGAACCACACACTACTATGGCAGAAAATAATGGGAAGTGCTAATACTTGTGGATTCTTTGTTTGGGACAACATGCAAATTCTGATTAGAACCAGATTGTCATGACAGACCTGCTACTCATGGGTTCTTAATTCTGCTAGCAACTGAGTAGGTGGCCCTGAAGAGATGACAAGAACTGTAAAGTGAGGAGAGAGGACTTAATTCTTTCAGAATTGCAAGGAGTAATAATCACAATCTCTTCTTCCTTGCCTCTTGAGGCAACATATTTCTTCAAGTCTTATCCCTGCCTCTGTGTTTGTTACTGCAACAAATCCAAACATTTTGCTTCGATTGTGTTTCTGTCACTTGGGCCCCACTTTACATTGCTCACTACCTCATCTCTGCCAGTTCTCAGTTTTGCTATCCATTCTCAGCTCGTTACCCTAAACTATCACTACGTCTTCTTCACAAGGCCATCTGGAAACAGCACCACCAATTACCACCGCCTTCTAGCATACAGTAAATAGGCTGTTATCCTAACCCACTCATTTAAGGTTTCCATTAGAAATTCAGGCTACCGACCTAGTTACAGTGAGCTAGGTTCACTAAATAAAAATAACATTCTGAAGCTTTCCTCTAATCTGAAGACTCTGAGGTAAGAACTTCTCAGGAAGATGTAAGCACATAATGTAGTGAAGGGACCACCTCCTGTCAGTGCTGCAAGGAATAAACACTACAATTCTCTAGCATCTCTTGTGTCCGGATTCTCTCAATTTCATGGAGGTAAAAATAAGTAATAAAACAAAGCAGAAGCAAAAATTATCTACTCCTTCAGTAAAATTTAAGACATTTATTGGGATAACCACAGCAGCAGTACACTGACTCACCGATTTCCCACAAGCGGTTTCATCTATAGGCCCTCCTATTTGTTCCTTGATGAAGTTCATATCTTCTTCCAGGACAAGACCATACGACTTCATGACTCCTTCTAGTTTATTGGAAGTGATCAGGTGCTCAAACATTTTAACAGAAGCAGTTTCATGCTGTGGAAAAAAACACCTAACCGTTACATTACACGGTTTAAACATCTTTCCTGCAGTGTCACAGTTTTCTCTTAACCTGGCAGCAGCACTGCCCCTCTCCTGGGCACAGTGGTCTCAAAGTGCAGTACTTGAGTGATTTTCTATCTAACCAAACAGGGAATCAGCCTCTCTACAGAGTCCAGGAACACACTCTTCAGCAGAGAGCTGTTAATTTTGAATTTTAACAAACACCAGTAAGACAGTTACAATGCTAAATGACAAAATAACCAGTTCTGCTGTGCAGAAGATTAACAAGCTTACTCAGCTGATTTTGCTTAGCAACTATAAGCAGAGAGAGGCCTGAAAGGACTGTTACAATTATTCAGCAAACAACCTTTGAAATGCTGTTCAAAGTTTCTGAAAGTTTGAATTCTAAACACTGTATTAAGTATTCTGGCCTTAAACCAGAAAGGAAGCTCCAAGTTGGTATTTTACATCTGTAAAATATACTCTGAAGAAAGGCCAATGCTGGCTTAAAATGATCAGCGCAGTCTCAACAAATTCTGCCTCTTCAGAGACATACTACAGGCACTGACGAGACAGTTCATTTCTCCTCACCTGGCGGGACATCTGCAGGAAGATGACACGCATACACAAACGGATCTCGTGGAAGTACACAGGAGTTCAAGAGCATTTGGGGGAAAAGCATTCCCCTTTCAGGGAAGAGATGTTGGTGACAAACATCTGCCCTCACTTACTTCTCCCCACACCTCTTTCTGCTTTAGCAAAGTAAGGCTGTATCTGCTCATGGTCACCCTGAGGGTGTTGACACTCCCCAAACAGTTAAAGAGAACAAAAAGTTTAGAAGACAACATTCTGGTTATGCCATCAGAATGATGCAATAAGAAAAGGCTAGATGATCACCACGTTCTCACAAGCGATGGCAGTCTTTAAAGATCAATTATTCTCCCTTTAAAAATTTCAGTTTTCTATTTTTAATTTAATAGTGAAAGCCTACCTTCCATTTCAAATCTGGACGAGTGAGTGGAATAAATCTTCCATCAAACATGTGTGAAAATGGCCCATGACCTTAAAAATAAATAAACGCAGGTTTAATCTGAGACATGCTTGTCAGTAGAACTATTTTGAGCAAGCTAAGGATCTGGTTTGATCTCTCGTATTTGACTTGATCTTGACATCACCTATAAGGAAGATTCAGCTATAGCAAGTACACTTTCAGTATTACTGCACTTAATGCCAGTTCCATTACCTGCACTGCAGGCAAGTACAGCAGTGACACTGAGTACAGTAATTACCCCATGCCAGCTCTGAAGAAAATAAGTAGTTATAAAATGATCATAACAATTCTTGAAAAGGCCACTAATTTTCACTCTGAAATGTTTTAAGATGCCTGAGGACATCACAGAAGGAAGCAGACACATCAGTCACTGAGGGCAGAATCCTAAACACCATATGGAAACAAGACAAAAAAAACCCCAGCTAAAAGCAGCTACAAATTCACCCAGCGGACTTGCCTTCAGAGATGTACTCTGAACTAAAAAGAACATTTTTAAAAGGAATCCTCTCTCAGAATGTGGCCACACAATGAGCAACCCAAAACTGCTCTCATGTTCTGATCTTGCAGTCAGCTTTTCATCCAGGTTAGCTTTCAGAGAGCAAGAAGCCATCTGAAGCGTTACTTACCCAAATCATGACAAAGCCCAGCAATTTCTACACAGAGGATATCTCGCTGGGTTATATCCAGTTCAGGTTGTCTCTCCTTCAGTGCACGAACCAGGCATCCTGCTAGATAGCCTACCCTGTTGCAGGGGGAAAAAAAAAAAGAGAGAATATAGTAGTGTTTCAGGCTGAAAAGAAAAAGAGCAGCTCAGCTATTCTATGTTGCTCCATTAAGCCACAGCCCTTGTCTGAGAGGCAGCACACAACAGTCAAACCCTAACTTGCAAGAGAATCACAGAAACAAACTATTTCCCGTAGTAGAGTTTTAGTCATCAATAACACATTTGAAAGCAAAAAATACAGCAACCTGCAGTATTTAATACAGCACAGCCACAGAGTACCTGTGTAAGGGAACAGCAGTGCATCACTGAGAGCATGCCATCTTGAAGCACCAGAGTTACACATCATCCTTTGACTACAATCAGTGTGACTGCAAATGTCCACAACAGTCACCAAAGCATTCTGTTCTTCTTTCAAGTTGCTTGTTTAATAATCTCTTCCTTTCATTCATTTTATATTTGACATTTAATTTCACTGAATGGGACCCTCTATTCTCACAATACAAAAACAGCAGGAACATAGGGCACAATCCTATAAACTGTTTAGAAGCTCTATAGCGACTTCTTTGTCTACTTGCCCCAATAGTCACACCAACCCCAGGCAACGCTACAGGCTTGGGGAAGAGCGGCTGGAAAGCTGCCCAGCAGAAAAGGACCTGGGGGTGTTGGTGGACAGCCAGCTGAACATGAGCCAGCAGTGTGCCCAGGTGGCCAAGAAGGCCAACGGCAACCTGGCCTGTGTCAGAACCAGCGTGGCCAGCAGGAGTAGGGAAGTCATCGTGCCTCTGTACTCAGCACTGGTGAGGCCTCACCTCGAGGGCTGTGTTCAGTTCTGGGCCCCTCACTACAAGGAGGACACTGAAGTGCTGGAGCGTGTCCAGAGGAGAACCACCAAGCTGGTGAGGGGTCTGGAGAACAAGTCATACGAGGAGAGGCTGAGGGAACTGGGCATGTTTAGTTTGGAGAAGAGGAGGCTGAGGGGAGACCTCATTGCCCTCTACAACTACCTGAAAGGAGGTTGTAGAGAGGTGGGTGTTGGCCTCTTCTCCCAAGGGAATAATGACAGGAGCAGCGGAAATGGTCTGAAGTTGCGGCAGGGGAGATTCAGATTAGATATTAGGAAGAATTACTTTACGGAATGAGTGGTCAGGCACTGAAACAGCCTGCCCAGGGAGGTGGTTGAATCACCATCCCTGGAGGTATTTAAGAAACATGTAGATGTGGCACTTCAGGGCATGCTCTAGTGGCTGAGATTTTAAGGTGGTTTTTGTGTGTGTATGGTTGGACTCTGTGATCTCAGAGATCATAGAATCATAGAATCATCTAGGTTGGAAGAGACCCTTGGGATCATCGAGTCCAACCATCTACCCTAATCTACAAAGTCCTCCCTTACACCATATCCCTCAGTACCACATCTAATCGTCTCTTAAACACATCCAGGGATGGGGACTCAACCCCCTCCCTGGGCAGCCTATTCCAATGCCCGACCACCCTTTCCGTGAAGAACTCCTTCCTAATGTTCAGTCTAAACCTACCCTGTTGCAGCTTGAAGCCATTTCCTCTCGTTCTATCATTAATTACCTGTGAGAAGAGACCAGCACCAACCTCTCTACAGTGTCCTTTCAAGTAGTTGTAGAGAGTGATGAGGTCTCCCCTCAGCCTCCTCTTCCTCATACTAAACAGTCCCAGCTCCCTCAGCCTCCCCTCGTATGATTTATTCTCCAGGCCCTTCACCAGTTTCGTTGCCCTCCTCTGCACACGCTCCAGCACCTCGATATCTCTCTTGTGTTGAGGTGCCCAAAACTGGACACAATACTCGAGGTGTGGCCTCACCAGTGCTGAGTACAGAGGCACAATCACCTCCCTACTTCTGCTGGTCACACTATTTCTAATACAAGCCAGAATGCCGTTGGCTTTCTTGGCCACCTGGGCACACTGCCGGCTCATATTCAGCCGCCTGTCAATGAGAACACCCAGGTCTCTTTCTTCCAGGCAGCTCTCTAGCCACACTTCCCCAAGCCTGTAGCGCTGCATGGGGTTCTTGTGGCCCAAGTGCAGAACCTGGCACTTGCCCTTATTGAAGCTCATCCCATTGGTGCTGGCCCAATGATCCAATCTATCTAGGTCTCTCTGTAACGCTTCCCTATCCTCCTGGGAATCAACACTCCTGCTTAACTTGGTGTCATCTGCAAACTTGCTGATGATACACCCTATGTCCTTATCGAGGTCATCAATAAAGACGTTAAACAGGAATGGTCCTAACACTGAGCCCTGAGGGACACCACTTGTGACCGGCCGCCAGCTGGATTTAAATCCATTGACCACTACTCTTTGGGACCTTCCAGTCAGCCAGTGCTTGATCCAGCGGATTGTATGCTCATCCAGGCCATGTGAAGCCAGTTTTTCCATAAGAATTGTATGGGGGACAGTATCGAATGCTTTCCGGAAGTCCAGGTATACAATATCCACAGCCCTTCCTTCGTCCAATAATCTGGTTATCTTGTCATAGAAGGAGATCAGGTTCGTCTGGCAGGACCTGCCTTCCATAAACCCATGCTGACTAGGCCTGATCCCCTGGTTGCCCATTATGTGGGTTTTGATGGCATTCAAGATGACCTGCTCCATGACCTTCCCTGGTATCGAGGTCAGACTGACAGGTCTATAGTTTCCTGGATCCTCCTTTTTGCCTTTCCAACCTTTCCAACCATGATCCTTTCCAACCATGATGATTCTTGGTGTCCCCTTGCAGAATATCTTAAAGCAAGACAAGGTTCTATATGATGAGGTAACAGCTATTATTAGACCAAATTTTACTGTTTGGTGATTTTTTTACTAGACCAGTAAGTACATAAAGCTCACTACTTGTATTTTAACACTATAGAAATCTTTAAAAAGATATGCAAGTTGAGAACAACTGTCCTAAGCTTAACTATATAAATTAATTGAACTGTTTGAAAGAAAAGGCTGTTGACATCACTGGAGTTTTCAGATCCCTGTTGCGAAAGCTTCATTTATATCCCTCACATTTTTGTCTTTTCAGGTTTACCAGGTGCAATCGATTCCCACTTACCTGACTGACTTGACCCTTTTGCAATAGCCATTTCTATCTTGTTAGTGTCACAGAGCAAGGGCAGAAGCCAGACTTACTCCACAATACTTCAGCACTAACAAAAGCAACTTTAGGCTGGCCAGGTCATCTGAATAAAAACCATTGACTAGTTTAATTCCTCTGCAACTTGGAACAGACCTTTAAAACAAGCATAAAATTGTCATTATGGGAATCCTCATGTCCGTCATCTGTTAGTTACTATTTAACTTATGAGACAGCTAACAGCCCCACAACCTGCCATCAACTGCATAAAGCTCACAACTACAAAAGCAAACATTATAGATAAAATGGGTTTTAGCTGTGCTGGACAATATAAGGGGACTACAACTGTCTAGCAAGTCATTTATAGTAGCCCAGGTACCCTTCCTATGTTTATGCTTTAAAACTCAAATTTTGACCAGGGAGAACATAAAGCACTCACAGTTTTTAGTTAACATTATTGTTAGAAGAAGAAGGTGAGGAAATCTAACATTGATCCATCTTGCAGGTTTCTTTATCTGTCCTTATTAAATGAAGTTCAAGGGAATAGACCATAATCACACAGGATATCCAGGAACATTTGTGGGACCCAAAAAATGCCACAATAGGAGTTTTCCCCAAAGCTGAAAGACAGTGATGGCTCTTGGCTGGCACTCCACGTCAGTGGAACCAAACTCAAGGAAATGCAAGAGGTGTGAATGCAAGGCATCATCACCTTACCCTATGGAGTGCTCAAAACGGTTGTGAGAGGCTCCGGGAAAAACAAAGTAAGTGCCACCAAGCTGCTTAATGTATCGGAGGCGCTGGAACTGAGGGGTGTCGATGATACGAACAAGAAGTGGATGTATTTCAATGTGCCCGTGAATTGGATCGTTAAAAACCTATAAAAGCCAAACAATAGTGTAATTAACATTTAAATTTTAACTTTGAAAAGAAACAGACACCAAGATAAAGGATATTGTGAATCCTTTCTAGAATTGTGAGGTATTTGGTGGGAGAGGGCAACTGTTTTGTTTCTGCCTATAAAACAGCCATATCCTGCTTACCCTATACAAAGATTTATCTTGGAGAACTACTTAAGCATGACATCAAAAAAGACAAAGATGCGTATTTCAGAGGGCAAGGGAACTAGAGTCAAAATCTCTAAAAATGTTATCTGCATCTGTGTAATTCCAAAACTTAACACTTGAGAAAACCACTGTCTATATTAAACTGCTATTCCAGCTAAAGCAGGATACTGCTATCCATGTCTGAGATATGCAATACAAAGTATTTGGTTTGACATTGGTCATGTTTTTAAAAATCAAGTGAAATTTTGCAGAGTGGAAATAACGATTCGTACCTTTTTCATCAAACAAAATGCAAAACCCGAGATAACTGAAATATGTAATAAATACTCCCCATCATCCCTAAGCACACACTTTAAGAGACATCTGAGTAACTACAGTGATTTACTGGTGAAGATAAACACACATTTAATCCTTGCCTCAAAACAGCAGATAAAACCATTTCATCACACACATATCTTGCTAAAATACCGAAGCAATTATGGTTTTCCTCTTTACTCTCGGTCCCTGAGCTGACACAGCTCTAGCAGATGGGCAGAAAACCAAGGACCAGGTGTGGCCCTGGACTGAGTTAAACCAACAGACACCACTGTGAGAAACTGCTGGACACAGCAAACAGTGAGCGAGGAGTCTGTTAACACAGGCCTGGGGCTAAACCAAGGGGAGGCTCTAGACAAAGACAGACAAGAAAAGGGAACTTCTCAACACATTTCGAACAGCTCATCTGCTCATTCAATCTCTCACAACCACCAGGTGCCCACATCAAGCTCTTAGATGAAGATTTTAACACTTTTTCTGGTTAACGTGGTTTTTCAAAGACCACCTGCTCTGCAAAGGCAAGGCACCACTGCAGCACCAGCTGGCACCACCAAGCAAGGATAGGAGGCAGAGAGAGAGGGAGAGGCCCTGGAAGTGGTGTCCTCCCCACACCAGCACTACCTTCATCACGTCCACGTGCTGTTGCCTCAGTTTGTTCAGGCAGGCCAGCACTTGCAGTCTCTCAGCTGGGCGGCTAGAAAGGAAAAAAAAGACATTGAGAGCAGTTCACAATGCATTTCCCTTTACAATTTGCAGTACATATGGAATTACTCGTAGAAGTTCGTATTATTCTGACATCGACTCTTTTACAGAGATACATACTTATGCAGCTTTTTCAGAAAAACATTGAAAGCATTTATTCTTCTAAAGTAGAGAAACAAGAGAACAAATAGGTAGAGAAGTTGTCTGTAAACCAGTGTAAGTGCTTCTCTCACATATACAGAACCATGAAATAGAAACATCAGGATATAAATACACAGGCACAACAATTCTGGAAGGAGAGATAACACTATTTCAGCCACTTTTATTAACTCTGTCTGCAAGTCTTGTCCTTGAGCAAAATGGTTTCAGCCTCCCTATGACAGCAAACACCTTATCACAAGGAAGTACAATTTGTTACCTTTTATTCCCTTCAGCAGTTAACCATCCCGAGATCAGTTTTACATCAGTCTTTCAATTTAAACGTTAACAAAAAATTAATACTATAAAATGTCAACTATTACAAAAAAATATTCCCAGATACACTACATACTTACATCTGAATCATTTAATAATACACAATCCATAAAATATTAAACACATATGATGTCTCAGCTGCTGATGAGCACTGTTTGTCTCAACCACTCAGTATCCCTGTCCCTAACAGGGAGCTCCCAGGCTGCAGTTTCTGCTGCTCAGACTGTCACAAGTCTTCAGCTGCCGCCACTTGCAAGACAAAAAGCACCAAAGGCGATGCTCAGACCAGTGGGTTACTCCACATCCCAAGCAGTTCAGTCTGTAGGAACAGTCAAAAATCCCCAGATCCTGAAAGATCCCACTATTTACAAGACAAGAGAGAGCAGCTAACACTGAGGACAAGAGAAGGATCACCTGCATGTGCCCATCCTTCTTGCTCTCTGCTAAGAAGAGAACATGAACTTTGGCATGGTGGAAGAGCTGAGAAACTCTTCTGGGGCCAGCAATCCAGAAGCTTGTACACACCTATCCTTACACTCCCAGAAAAAGCAACTGCCCTTTGAGGTCTGTCCTGAAGATGGGACCAACAATGTTCAACTGCTGCTTATAAGAAACTTGTAACCTTTCTGACCACAGGTATGGCCAGCTCAGGTAGGACTAGCACCTGGGCTGGTAACCGAACGTCTCCGCCACCATCCTCAAAACCAGTTCAGGGACAGTAAATTCAGAAGTGATCTGCTTCCAGCCATCTACATTCATTTTACTTCTGTGGAAAAGTTCTCTCTCAAGACACTTACCTAACATGCAGAACCACATCTGGACTAGGGCATCTTTGCTCTAGGAGACTTGAAATATTAAAACCTAAACTTGATCTACAGAGATGACCCTCATGTTCTTAATTACAGCTGAGGTCTTCAGTGGATATCACTTCAAAGCACGCAAATAATGGATATCACAGATCACAAGCATGTTTTTGAATGAGCTGCGATGCTGCAAGAGGCACAGCAGCACCACTACAGTCATGCAGCAGACTGAATTTCACTGAATTTTTAGAGTTGGAAAGGACCATAGAGATCATCTAGTCCAACTCCCCTGCTAAAGCAGGACCACCCAGACCTCAGATAACAATTGCCCAAAAAGATACTCTGGGTCCCGCAAAGTACACGAGGTAAGACTTGACATCTTTGAGAAGGTGAGGCAGCGTAGAGCAGCACCCAGTGTTAAGCAAGGGATAGCACTGCTGAGTGCTGAGATACAGCACCACTTCAAGCCTGTTGGTTTGAAGCACTTCATTATACTTTCAAATGCTACAAAAATTCAGGAGTTAGAAGAAAATCAACGAGAAACTAATCAGGTATGTAAGGAGGAAGATGTGTGGGCGCCTACCATCTTGAGAAATTACCAATGACTGCAACTACAGGAACAGCAGAGAAAGGACAGCTCAGTACAGTTTATTATACAAATACCTATGCAAAAGTCGTCCAGAAAGAGCACAGCCAGGTGTGCATCTTTGCTCCAGAAATACACCTCCAGCAGGGCTGAACTAAATGGTGCTAACACAGCCCTCTGCACTGTATCACACACTTGCTGGAGCACCTCTGGGCCAGATTGGTGCTGATAATGGGTGAGAGAGCAGCAAAAGTAATTGGCCCAACCAGGGAGGCTGGGAAGTCCCCACCTGACATGCCACCTCAGTGGCCTTCATGTCTTGTCATCTTGCCCCGCCTCCAGGAACACTAACGCCTGTTTTTGGTTTGGCCTCCAGATAACAAAGCACACTGTCAATAGAGTACTGGCATGACTGATCACTAGAGAGAGCTACGTTTTCACATAGAAAATATCAGCAGGGGATTTTTCACCCGGTGTCTACATGGTAAGACTGCCTCAACCAAGAGTTTACATACAAATCATGTGTAGTACTGTGGTTTTCCAGGGCTCTGCAGGCTTAATTCCTCCAACAGCCAAAGCAGCAATACTGCTGGCTGCCTTTGAAAGTTTGAGAACTCTCACTTCCCCATCCACTCCCCTCTATCCCTCCCCTGCTTTGCCTGCACCCTCCCTCATGCCACTGATGTTGAGGATGAGAAAACCCCTTTCCTGCACCCCTTAGGAACTTGATTAGTCCAGAGAGGTCAGCCAGACAGCCCTACTCATCACCTGTATTTAACACACAGCATGGCGCATACCACACACAACATCCACTCCCAAGGAATATGAGAATGTGTGGGAAATCCATAGCACTGCCTTCAGGCCCCCACTGAACATCCAGAAGTGGCAGGGAACTAAATATATGCATTCATTAGCAGCTTGTCACAGAGAAATGATGAAAATTACTGTAGGAATTGGCACGCAGTGCCACGCAGTGGAAAGTCATGTGCAAAAGGATCATTCCTTAGTGCAAAGCTGAGATGGTTTGAAAAAACAGAAGGCTCTAACAATTTCTCATTCAACTCACAGTATCTTCAGCTTAACAAAAACAAGCCACCAAAGGAAACACCTTCTAAAAGAAAATCCACAAGCACGTCACTCCATAAGCCCAGCACTATCCACTCTCCACACCAACAGAGCGCTCTACACAGCTGTTTGACTCCATCGCCAGTACCCAGGCTTAGAGGCACTTCCTGGGTCCCCCATCCTGCCTACACTCAGCACTGGCAGAGCCTGACCAGCCTGCAGATGTTTGGTGTATCTGAGCGTCTGCATGAACACTCAATGCTCGAGGTACTCGAGCTGGCGAGGTATTAAAAGCAACCAGCCTCCTGGGAGCCTCTAAACAGAAAACTACACATCTGCTTGTTACTTCAATTAGACAATTACCTAATACTTCAGAAACAAATAAAGCCTTTAGCTGCCTCCCTCATGATATTTCTATCTGAACACTTTAAACAGCTGTAGTTAAAACCCTTCTTCCAAATAAACCCAAAAGATACCTTAATGATTCCTGCCAACGTCTTACCTCTTCCAAAGCGCAACCCTTCTGCCTTGTCACCCTGAGTCACAACAGCTTTTCCTTCTCCTACTGATGGGCACACCCAGACACCCGCTCTTTCAACTCACCTTTCGCAATCTGTGAGCACCTCTGGGATGTCTTGATACAATAGACATCAGGATCATAGAATGGTTCAGTTTGGAAGGGACCTTAAAGACCACCCAGTCCCACCACACCAGGTTGCTCCTAGCCCCCTCCAACCTGGCCTTGAACCCCTCCAGGGATGGGGCAGCCACAGCTCCTCTGGGCCATCTGGGCCAGGGTCTCACCATCCTCACAACAAAGAATTTCTTCCCCAGATCTCATCTCAATCTCCCCTCTTTCAGTTTAAAACCATTACCCCTCATCCTATGGCCTTTCATCCTCGGCACAGTGTGAGCTCTGACAAGATTTCAGCCAAGGAGCCAACCCACCAAAGTACTCAAAGCCACACCGAAGTACTCAGAACTCCCCACAGAAAGACAAGAAGAGCTCTGCACTTGTGTGTGCCTGCCAGATAACCACACTCCAAACTGCCTTAGGTCCACTAACCACAACATTAGCAAGCAGCTTATGCAGAACAGTTGGTTTTGAGAGAAAATTGGAGGAAATAGTGTAAACAAGGTTAGCAAAGGAGTAAGGAAAAGACACTTAAAGACTGAAAAGCACCAGGAAGTGGTGAGCATGCAGGCTCATGTGCCACGAGAGGTGAGCAGAGCTGACCCCAGTGGGGCAGAAAAGGGAGAGTACAGGCCCTTCAGAAACGTAGGATGACAGGAGACATTTATACTCTCTTCTGTTTCAGAAGAGCGAGAAAGTATATTCACCACGAGGAAAATGACAAGGTTTTGGGGGCCTGTCATTTCCCTCACTCCTGTGAACAACCCTTTACACGCTTTTAGGCAGCATTCAGTTTTCCTGTACTCATCTCAGATGACTGCTACCAGATTGGGAATGAGACTGTGCCAGGCTGCCTGCTCTCCACAGCCAACTGCTGGGGCAGCTCAGGGTGCCCACTGAACACCACCACTCGCCAAGAGGAGTGTATTCTGTCAGGACACACACCAAAACCTCTTTTTCCCTAATAGTCCACCCTACTGCAGCAGGTGCAAAAGACAGCAAAGTCCCAGCAACTGTTGCAAGATTAAAACTTCAACACCCAGCATTTGTCTCAAGGAGATGGGTGAAACCCAGTCTTCACGAAGCAGTGCCTACTCACTATTTTAGAAATTGCTGGTACTGTCATTACTAGAGTTAGAGCAGCATTAACTTTAGGCTGAAATTTCTCATCAAAACCCCTGGAGTTTAAATTGATATTAACACTTAAAAGGTTATTGTGCTACTGGTGGTATTTTCACTAAGGCTTTTTAAAATGGATTTGTCTTCCTTCTCATGGTTACTGGACAACCAGCTTCTATGCTCTGAATGGTACCAGCTGTGCTGGGATCAGCTGGGGAACTGGTAAAGTGTTCTGGAGGATCCCAGATCAGCCACCCAGAGCCTGCTCCATCACGTACACCCACTCCAACGGTCCTTACACCCGAGCTCTTGGGCATACGGGGTGGGAAGGTGACGAAGCCATCCTGTGGGGTGTGGAAACGCCTTTCTTCCCTTGTCGGCCATTGTGGACGGGGTCTTGCCAGGCATGGACCCGCCTGCAGCAGGGACCCCACCGCCGGGAAGCACCTCGCCAAACACCCTCCCCCTGTTTTAAAGGAGAAACCGTTCCCACGTGGGGCGGTCCCACCGGCGGACCTGGCGGCTCAACCAGAGGAGCGGCCGCCTGAGGGGACCGAGAGCCGGGGCCACCTTCCACCGCCCCTCCGCCCCGCGGGGGAGGCTCTCACCAGACACCGGTGATCTCGAAGGCGCAGGCCTGCAGGTCCAGCAGCATGCTCCCGGTGACTCCGCTCTCTGCGGGGACAAGCACAGCGTCAGCAGTGGGGACAAGCACAGCGTCAGCCAAGCCGCCCTCCCTCCCCCAGCTAGAGGCCACCCGGCCCCAGGCGCGGCCCCATCCCGCCGTTACCTCGGAAGCGGCGCAGCAGGTCGGGATCGCCCACGCCGCAGCTCGAGAGGTACTGGCAGAGCCGCTCCGTGTCCCACAGCCGCGGGTCGCAGCGGTCGCTCTCCACCGCCGGGCCCCGCGACCCCTCAGGGCAGCCCTCTCGCCGC
>JAHREE010000360.1:423718-552297 GCA_033628505.1 Tringa tobata | reverse complement strand
GGCGGGGGGGTGGGCTGTCGGTGGGCCGAGAGCCGGGGGCGGCGCCGGCTCGGAGGAGTTTGGAGAGCAAACCATAGGCACGATCTCCCGAGAGACCTGCAGCCCCCGCCAGCCGCCGGGCCTCCCCGCGCTGACACCGGTAAGCCCTCCTCGTCACGCTGCCCCCCCCTCCCCGTGCCCCTCCGCCGGCAGCCCAGGGGAGCGGGGCACCCGCAAAGTGCCCGCGCTGGGGGTGTAAAGCGACTCACAGGGACTTGTTCCTGCGGGGGCCACCTCTGCCCCGGCCGAGGTAGGAGGTTGTCTGCTGAAACAGGCCGTTTTTCACACAAAAGCACAGATGGTGCCAGTGGAGCCAGGGAACAGGCAGAGCCGCTGGAGCGAGAGGTGCGATGCCCCCACAGCAGCAGGTCACTGTGCAGGATTCAGACGTAAATACCTGGAAACCAGCACCAGCAGGGCCCATTCGTCCTGAATCCCAGCTGGGTCACAGACTTCAGCCTCCACGAGGCTGCTCCCAACACACATGACATCACAAAACTGTCACCCTCAAATTGTGTCTGCAAACAGCACTGCTGAAGACACAAACCCAGCTTTTTTAAGATCTCATTCCCAAGATATGACAGGCAATGACACCAGATGCATCCTGGCTGCCAGACTCTCAGTTGCTCAGAGCCATGACCACCAGACACCACAGCCAACGCAGAGCCACGCATGCTGGTTTCCAGATATGGTGTCCACAAGTATCGCCAAACATCCCTGAAACCAGTTCTGCTGCAAAAGCCACAAAGGCCTCAGAAGGGGCCTGAGACTTTGGCTGCCAAGATACAGACCCCACAGAGCACAGCTGGCAAAATCCCACTGCCTCGATACAGCCCCGACAGCCTTCTCAGAGAGGCATGTGCCCTGTGTGAAGCTCACACCTTGGTGCCACCGATGGACCGGGTGTTTGCAGCAGCACAGCTTTTGGGGGAGCCCACTCACTGCTCCCGGCCACCTCAGGGACTGTGGTTGTGCCTTGCAGACAGCCCACTGCTCCTCTGCCGGCACTAGCACCAACAAGGATGTCCCAGGAGATCCAGACCCCCGTACACCTCTGAGCTTCCTTCACACTTCAGCAGGTCTGTGATGCCCAGCATGAGCTGCAGTTACTGCGATGCGGCAGGGCCTCCCGGGGGAGGTCACACATTACCCCTCAGCGGCACGCACCTGCATCGGGGTTATGTGGCAAGGTTTTGGCAGCAGAGGGGCTGCAGGGGCCTCTGCAAGAAGACACCAGAAGCTGCCCCCATGTCAGACAGAGCCAGCTCCAGCTGGCTCCAAGGTGAACCCACTGTGGCACAGCTGCGGCTGGAGAGAGTGGTGAGACAACGTGTGAAGCAGCCCTGCAGACACCAAGGTCGGAGGGGGAGGACGCGCTCCAGGTGCCGGAGCAGAGATTCCCCTCCAGCCCGTGCAGAAGACCATGGCGAGGCCTGCTTCCCCCCTGCAGCCCACAGCAAGCAGATAACCACCTGCGGCTCATGGAGGACCCCCCACCGGAGATGCCCTTAAGGATGCTGCAGCCCATGGGGAGCCCACAGAGGAGCAGGCTCCTAGCAGGAGTTGCAGCCCATGGAGGGGACCCTGTGCTGGAGCAGGGGCAGAGCATGAGGAGGAAGGAGTGGCAGAAATGAAGTGTTACAAACTGACCCCAACCATCATTTTCCCTCCCACTGTGCTGCTTGTGGAATGAGGAGATAGAAAAGTCAAGCATGAAATTGAGCCTAGGAAAAAGGGGAGGGTGGGGGAAGGCATCTTTAGTTTTGTTTTTGTCTCGTTATTCTTAGAGTAGGATATTGGCAATAAATTAAATTAACCTTCCCCAATTCCAGTCTTTTGCCCATGACAGTAATTGGTGAACAATCTCCTTGTCCTTATCTTGACCCATGAGCTTTTTCCATCCTATTTTCTGTCCCTGTCCTGCTGAGGAGATGGACTGTGAGTGTGGCTCCTACCAAGGTCAACCCACCGCAATACATTTCTGGGAATTGCCGTGTTCTCATCACATATTTTAGAGATGCAGAAAAAAAAAAAAAATCATCATCTTAATAACAAAAAGTCCTTTCTAGGCTTTTTTTGAGGTGTCTATATGTAGCAGGGCTTATGTGTTCTACTGTCATGCTACAGTAATTTGCTTTTGTAAGTGAATATTTTGCTTTCTCAGCTCATAGGAAGTGTGCTTAATGCTCACTGCCTGCTTTTCTCATGACGTGACGGAGAGTTTCTCTCCATCCCCTCTGGGTCTTCCCAAGATTTCCGTCAGCACACTGCCCTCAGCATCTGAAACGAAACTGGCTGAGAGCAGGTCCCACCCATTACGGGAAACACTCCTCTTCTTGGAAGGAGCCTTAGGAGACCAGGCCAGATCCATTAAGAAACACGACTGTATAAAGTAGTCTCACACCTTCTCCATTTTCCCTCTCCCAGACTGAAGTTACACCCAAATGTTCTTGTTCTTTTAAGGAGTAATTCATCACCTGTCCATGCTGTACCTCCACCAGTGTCAAAACCTGCCCTGTATAGCTCAATACCCAGATTTACCTAATGAGCTTTTTGGGGAGGAGGAGGAGTTTAAGGACATGTGTCCTGTCCAGAGGCCCAACACATCTGGAATGCTCATTTGAAAAAAGAAAAAAATTACAACATTCAAGACAGATCTCATTGCATTTATGGCATAAAAGCAGGCAAGGAAGCATTCCCTGGAGTTGGGCAGCTGTGAGCCTGGGCTGCAGGCATTGGGGAACTGCAAGTGTCACGACCTGTGACTCACCTGCTGTCAAATGCACTCCCAGGCACTTGAGGAAGTTGAAAAGTAAGTTTATCTCATGTTGATCTGACACCTGTTTGTCAAGAACTGCTACTTGAGTGAGAAGTTATATGCTTATTGTAAACTTTGGAGATTACAATAAACTCAGTTTCTTTGGCCTTGAGACAGATTTAGACATGTTTCAGCTGAGATCCCTGCACTTAAACAATTGCATTCCTTCACAGCACCTCCTTTTGTGTTCCCAGCTTCAGCTCTTGCTGCTCCCCAAGTATCAAATAACAAAAAAACCCTCCACGAGTCAGAGTAGGAAATATTCTTAAGTTTTCGTAACAGGAAACTAAAGAGAAAAATCAGTTTCAATTCCCCACACTGCTTAATTGCACTCTAACCACAAATTTTCTTGAGGGCCACATCTTACTACAGCACTTGGGATTTGGCAACCAAATATTAACCTACTGCTAACATGTGAAGTGCTAGCAGATTTATGGTACTCCCACTGGGGTTAAAGGAAAGGTTATTAAACTTTTCTTCCTCTGACTCTCTGCAAAACTGACCTGTAGTAAACACGGAAGCTCTGAATCCACTTCAAGCAGCATTAAGGAGGCAGTATTTTCAGTGGAGAATCAGTGAAAAGTCTGTCTGGCTGGGGAAACCCGCTGTCCTGGCAGAGAGCAGGCAGTTTGCAAGCCTTCCATACAATCACCTAATTTCTCGTTTTTTGCTGCCTATGTTTTCCCCTCATCGCAGTCTCATCTGCCATCTCTGGCAAAGCCAGCCAGATTCCCACAGCTCCACCCCTCACCCATCCCTTTGGGTTGGGAACTACACTTTAACAGTCTTCTAAAATGAAAGCTTTGGTGTCAAAAAAGTGATTATAGCTGAATCTGCACAGATTGGCCTACTTCCCCCTGGCCCTCTCCCTCCCCCCAGCAGATGCAGAAGAGCTTTTTAGAAAGCTCTGAGTTCAGATAAGCTTTATGCTGGTGTAGCAACACCATCGGTGTGATGGCAGCTGGCACCAACAGGGCTGGAAAGCCCTCGCGCTCCCAGGAGGCAGCCAGGACCAGCTAGGGGCTCAAGAACCAGGAGTCCAGGGCAAGTCCAGCATCTCCCTCCCCTGTGCCACAGTTACACCTCCCTCTCTGGGCACATACCACTGCAACAGCTTCTTTTCAGTTTTTTGGTTACATCACATGCTGTACTCATGTTACTCACCTGCTCTTCCCAGAAACCACATCTGATTGAAGCACAAAAAAACCCCCAGCAATCCAACAGATTGCATGAAAGGTGTTGAATTTAAACTGAAAAAATCCCAAAGAAATCTGAGGGAGCATAAAAATGATTAAGGTCTTTGACATCACAGAAAATGCAGACAGAAAGTATTGTTTAATAAACTACCACAGAAAGCCCCCAGGAAATAGAGCGACACAGGTTAAAATACTTACAAATTGTTTATTACAAAATACAGATTTACAAGTGAAGGCACTTTGAAACCGTTACAAAAATTTCATATAAACTATTGTTTTAGCTGTTGAAGAAGTCCAAACATATTTTTTCTATCATCACCTAAAAAGGTGAAAAAACCTTTACTGCATGCAGTTGTAGTACATTGTTCTAATGAAAAAAACCCATTACACCTAATGACAACTAATGAGGACTTTAGCCCCAGCTTGCTGCAGTTTCAGAGAATACAGTAACAGTGTAGGAAGCAGATACCTAAGGAGGGATCGGCACATGATGTTGAATTAAAACCACATCAACTAAACTTGTCTTACAGTATCGCTGACAGACTTAGGCTATTAAGGCAAACATTTCCCACCCTTTTGGCTGTGATTCTCCAGGCAAAAAGAGCAGACTCTGCCGAACCCTGAATCAAGGTTCACCACTTCCCCCAACACAGGGGGCTTGTTGGAGGGCCTGGCATACGTATGTTGAACGGTTGTAGCTGTAACAGCATGATGAGCAGAAAGCTTGTTTCTCTTATACTTTTTATCTCAAGATCAGAAGACAAATATTAAAAATTGAATAAACTTAAAGGAACTGAATGGAAGAAATCTACGTGAAACCTAGTCCACCGTGCGGCCATTTCCTCATACTGCTGCTCTCTACAGTCAAACCTTTCAGAAATAAGCACCTTTTTTGGAAAGTAAAAAAAAAAAAAAAAACCACCAACAAAAAACCCCCCAATATTTAAGTAGTTAAAAATTCAAAAACAAATTAGAGAGTTTAGAAACTTTCTACTCAATGCTGAGTAGGGTCCCTGCAAATAAACACTTTTAAATACTTTTTTCCTCCATCATTGCTGGCCTGATTCATTAGCTGAGACTGCTTGAAATCATTGCAGTGTTCTTCCCTGGAAGAACTGCAGATCTATGAGGCATATACTAACCAAACAATGAAGTCAACAGAGCTCCTTAAACAAGTCCTATGTAATAATTCAAATTTTTTTTGCCAGTTCAATATACAGATGAACTGAAAAATACAGTGCTGAGAAGTTTCTCTATGGCTCTAACCTTAAATGCAATTATAAAATAAGATCAAGCTACCGATTTACAGTAATGAATAAACTGTGACTTTTCTCCATTTTGGTAAAATAAACCCTAACAAATCCCTCAGCATTAAAAAATTCATTACAATAATTGGATGCTGGAATTGACACATTTCCAATGAATCCAAGCCATTAATAGCTATAAAAATCCCATATATACAAACATGCCTTATCTGATGGGCTTACATTCAGTGTAGATACTACACAAGAGGCTAAGATCTTCAGGAAAAAATAAAATGAAGAGATATAATTTGTTAAATGAATGTGTGCATTTGAACCACTGTAAGATGGCCAAAGCCTCAGCTCGCACTTTCCAGGAACACTGCAGCTCTCAGGAACAGCCTCTGCAGCAGGGCCACGCTCCGGCTCCCGTGGCCGCATTTGCGGGCTCAAGAGAATGGCAATTCAGACTGACTGAGCTGTACCTTGGTGTTTTATAAGATGTCGGTGTCCAGTTTTAGTCTCTGCCACTTGTGCTTTTTGATTATTGCCTTTGTTACTGCAAAAGCTGTCTGATCGCAACGCACACTGTCACTGTGGTTCTGACAGGAGATGGAGCACAGCACAAATCATACACTTCTAACTGCTCTGCTCCTCCTCAGGCTAAACGATCAATTTGTTCTCTACTCCAGTTACTCCACAGTAAAATAGTACATAAAATTCCACATTCTTTTAAAATAAGGCACTTTTTAAAATTTTTAAAGTTTCTTTCCCAAATACCAAAAGCTTGAGTAAACTTAACTGACTTCACTCATTTCCTTATAATTCTTTTTCCAAAAATAAGACCAATATTACCAGAAGCTGAGTTACACTCAGAACTCATGATGCTCTACACTAGGCTTGAGAACATCCAATATGGCTTTCTACAGAACACTCTTGCTAAAACAGCTCAAAAAGAGCAACTTCTACCCCAGCGTGGCCTTTGGGAATGACAATCATTACCGCCTCTCCTTCTCTGGTGTTTACTACTCAACCCTCACTCTTTGCATCCTGTGGAAGTCGGGAAAACATTCAATGTTAATGAACTTTTAAAAAAACTTGGCAGTTGTCTGTATACAAAAGCAAGAAATAAATAGCGCAACAGCTACATCCAACTTCAGAGCTTTTAGATCCCACAGAAAACTGGCAGTTTTAGTGATTTGCTCTTTCACTGACAACATCCTGGAGACGTTTAAGTAGAACATCATCATTTTCCTGGCAGATTCGCTTCGTAGGGGATTCAGTGTCACTATCAATTGTTATGGCTCGTTTCTTACTTTTGTGTTCACCTTGTTTTATCATATTGTTGATGTCTTTCAAACTCTGCGATCAAGATAAAAAAAATCACGAGTTACTACAACTCCATTTCAAACTTGCTCTGATGTTCAGTTATCTGAGAATAAAATGTTATTCTGAACCTCTTGCTGAGCAAGTGATGGATTCTACATGAAGGACTCTACCCTCCACCACAAACTGCGAGACCAGCTCAATGAAACCTCACAGATCCAAATGAGGAGACTAATTCACCCTCTCTCAAATTGACCCCTTTCAATCTTTTGGCCTTCTACCTTGGAAGGGCTCCCATTAAATTTATAGAGTAGTGCACTTCGAGGTGTCAAGCAGGCACCATTCTTGTGAGGCGAAACGTAAACAGAGTGCTGCTGTGAGATCCGCCGCGGAGACGCTGACTGCTGCTTAATGCTTGGGAAGGGAGACAGAGGAGGGGCTTCCATCTGCAAGAGAGGAGAAATTGGGGTAGAAGCTGAAGCAGAAGATATTTAAGAGGAGGAAGGAAAGATTAATATACTTTTGGATCTTCTTTAGAAAATTTTATCCTGTAACAGTTTAACAACAGATCAAGTATCCACAAATAGAATTTATGATTCTACGAATCAGAATGATTTTCCACGTGTGTTACAGAGATGCTCCGCAGGCATTTAATCAAATGGGTGTTGTATCGATATAAAGAAGCTGGAACTGGGGTTGTAAACTGAACTGCAGCTGCACTTGTCCTCCTGAAAGGCTGTTAAAGGAAGTCCTCACACTATTACCTCAACTATTTGACTTCTGTAAGCACACCAGGTAAATAATAGAACAAAATTTTTGACATATGTTTAACTGTCAGGGAAAACAACTCTGTCAGATTATTAGAGCAAAATTCCAAAATACTTTACTTACTATGTGATCCTGGTTTGTGATATCGTACTTCAGTGCAAATGATTTTACTCTTCCTACATAGACTGCATTGTAAAATTTAATAAGATCCCCTCTCTCCTCTGTTCCCAACTCACTGGAGTTCTCTGCTGAGGATCGTCCCGAGGAACTGCCAGTTTCCACAGACGAGTCTAACAACAAAAGAGAGCTTTGGATTTCAGAAACACAGCATCACCAACTGGGCACTTCAGATTCAAACCTACAATATCCAACTTACAAGAACTCATCCATAAATTGACTAATGAGTTGAATTCAAACACTGTGCTTCAGAGCGGAGCAGGGTGTGCTGTAGGTGGTTATAAGCATTGGGAGGAGCTACAGATTGCTGTGAGCAGGGAAGCTGATTATGGCTAAAAAGACCAACTGAAATCCTTATTCCAAACTTGGAAACAGCTGTAGCAAAAAACTGCAGCACAAAACTGTAGCACAACTGACCTCTTTCCCCATACTTATTTTGGGGAGTGGTACAAAGCCATTTGTTGCTCCTAAAACTAAGTTTTAAGCAGTCTGACAGCTCCTAGCTCCTGCGAAAGTTTCTAGTGATCAGAAAGATCTAGTGATCAGAAAGATCACTAGAATGGCTTCAGGCTCAACACACAGCTGCTGCAAGGAAGCCACGACACCATTTGTTCAGGTGCATTCTGAAAAGGCTGTTCAGTGGAAAAAGCTGCAGCCACACAGCAAGTATATTTCCTTTAATGCTCTCTCTCTCCACTAATTAAGCCTGAATACTACTGAATGTAACCTTCTGTTTCATTCTCCGCACTGTGTACTGTCAAGCAGGGCAACACAGAATAAAGCCTCTTGCAATCAGTGCACTATGAGACAGACATCAGAACTTCAGCCTTTACCCGTAAGAGGAACTCCTTACTGCATCTGCCTTTGTCACAACACAAGCATAAGTTCCTGTATGCTGGTGTCAAAAAAGTGGGAGTTAATACTGGAAAAGGAGACATGAGTCTGTTACCTGAATAAAAAGCCTGCCAGGAAAAGCAACAGAAAAACTTTGACAAAACACCAGAGCCCAGTCCCAATGTCAGATGCTCTACGACACCCAAGAATTGTGGAGCTGCTAGACAGAATGCTGAACGTATGGGAGAGCAGCACTTTCCTGGATCCCAGTGGAATCCTCAAAAGGCATTTAAAAAATGGCTCTAATACTCGTTCAAGCAATTGAATCCCAGCCACACTAGGAATTTACCATATGGAATGCAGGTTTGCTCTGCTCATGGGTTCACACATGGGCTTGTGATCTCTCCGCCTCCTGACACGTCACTAAAAATGAGCATGGCAGTTTGTATGCTTTTCTCAAATATTACTCTTTTCTCCTCTAACCCACAGCAAAGTCAGTATCAACTATTTAAAAGAAACCTGAATATAAAAAAATGGTGGTCTTAGAGTCACTATTTTTATTTTCCGAAACAAATTCTCCCTATTTAAGCCTTCAGGGCAAGTCATATTAAGTAAAAAACCTGTCACATTCCAGGTACTGTTCATCTTTCTTTGGTAACCAGTGTTGCTGCCCTACAACATCACTGATACACTAAGGAAACTTCAACCTTGAGAAATGGAATTTAAGGAAACAAAATGAAACATTTTTTTCATTTAGGAAGCATATTTTCCATATTTAATATACAGGTAGGTTACTGACATGATGGTTTCTTTTCAACAATACATTTATTAATCTTTAATACATTTAAAACTTGTTTCACTTCTTATCACTTGACAGTTGAGTTCTTTAAAAACCTACATTTTTAAAAGCAGCAGCTTCCTTTGCTCTACTTACCTTCTGTCATCTCTACATCTTGATTTGCATTTTTGTCCAACAGGACATCAGCAGAAATATTTCTCAGTAAGACACTCCTGTACACCTACAGGACACCAGGGAAAAAACACTCTTGTCAAGGAAGTCAGAAGAGCAGGTGAAATCCATGTGAATAAGAATAAATATAACACTGCAGAGGATTTGACTTTTCCTTTATCAGTATAAACATTTGAAAAGCCACTTCTACGTGACATTTAGAAAAAGGGAAGGCAATACCATTTACTCACATGGCTGTTGGCTTGTGGCTGATTTCTGTAACTTTTCATTATGTCCTGAAAAGTTCTTTCCTCTTTGGTTACCTAGAAAAGAAAAGGCTATTGAAGACCAAGTGCAAGCAGCAAGGTCGGGCTGCTCAGGTCCAGTCTATTCAATTAGCTTCCATCTATACAGCCTTTTTGTAAGTATTTTACTATGAATAGCTAATTTAAAAATACAGTGGCAAGAATATGAAAACCCAAGCAGTTTTCCTGTTCAGGCATTCCTTGTTTCTTAGCTACTAAAGCCTTTTTTGCTTATGACACTTAGGAATTATTGCTTTTCCAACTTTTCTTCTAGTGACACTAAAAATTAAAGGGAAACATTAAGTCAAAAATGTATTTGTAAGTTTGAAAACTGCACCCTTAAACTTCTCTAACCAGAGAGTGAGAAAATTCTGAACAAAACATTAGGCAGATACAAAACGTGCAATTTCAGCTTTCTTTTATACTTCAAAAGAACTCACTTTGTTAAAGGACTTTGTTTATCAGCCATACATCTGTAATTTTAATAGCAGATGAGCAACAATTTTTGTAGTAGGAGCCAGGAGTGAATATATCAAGGTCTCTGTCTAAATTGTCAGATCTCACATTGCACTGGAGACAGCACTGACTATTCAATGGTTTTGCTTCTCTACGGCTATCGGTACCGATGTCAAATGAACCTAAGCTATGCTGCAGTTATTAAGAGCACAGGTAGTCACAACCTGAACATCATTTTCCCTCCACAAATACTGCTCCTCTTCATTTGTCTTCCTCAAGAACGGGCAATCTCCTCAATGTTTTAGAGGAGCCTGGCTTACATTCACTTTCCTGAATTTGTGTCCGAATCAGACTTGGTGGCCGTTGTAATCATCAGTTCTTAAGTTTGAGTCAAACCAATATTCCAGTTTCATAATCCAACTTAGTAACACCTTAAATCTTGTGGCCAATGGAATCCTGGGCTGCATAGGGAAGAGTGTGGCCAGTAGGTCGAGGGAAGTCATTCTCCCCCTCTGCTCTGCACTGGTGAGGCCACAACTGGAATACTGCATCCAGTTCTGGGCTCCCCAGTTCAAGAGGGATAGGGAACTACTGGAAAGAGTCCAGTGAAGGGCAACGATGATGATTAAGGGATTGGAGCATCTCCCTGATGAAGAAAGACTGAGAGAACTGGGACTCTTTAGCCTGGAGAAGAGAAGGCTGAGGGGAGACCTTATCAATGCTGACAAGTATCTACAGGGTGGTTTGAAGGAGGAGGGAGCCAGACTCTTTTCAGCGGTTGCCAGTGAGAGGACGAGGGGTAACGGGCACAAGTCGGAACATGGGAGGTTCCACTCAAACATGAGAAAAAACCTCTTCACAGTGAGGGTGACAGAGCCCTGGAAGAGGCTGCCCAGGGAGGCCGTGGAGTCCCCTTCTTTGGAGATTTTCAAGACCCGCCTGGATGCAGTCCTGAGTAACATGCCCTAACATGCTCTAGGCAATCCTGCTTTAGCAGGGGAGTTGGACTAGATGATCTCCATGGTCCCTTCCAACTCTAAAAAAATTCAGTGAAATTCAGTAAATCAATGCTGGCAAATTGAATAAGAAATGAAGAATTACGAGTAACAGGCAACCAGCTCAATTCCTCAGCCTGAATCTTCAAAAGCTAAGCAAATTTTTGTGGAGTAGAAACTTTCCTTCCATCCATATATAAGGTTGTGAGCTCCTGCAGATTTTTGCACCCACAGAATTTTGTAGCTGTAATGACATTTATTTCAGATCACATAGATCATGAAGATGACAAACAAGACAGAAAACACAAATGTGGGGCGACGAGACCTCACATTGCTTTGACTACACCAACCAGTGCTCACTGCAATTGTGCTCAGGAAGGAAAGAAAAATCCTGTCTTAACTAACTGGCTGGTTGATGGGAACTTTTAAGATTAGGCAAAATAAGGAAAAAATTATACTGGGACTTATCCACTTCTTGGAAGGACTTTTTCCCTTGCCTCCAGTAATATTACATGAATAAAGCAATCAAATTGTAATCTGTAAACACAGTTTACATTTTCAATTGACGTAAGATTCCCTGAATTTCTCGAAACTACATCTTACCTTTGCCATGATATAAAAGGCACAGAGGAGGAGCTGGTCCAAATGTCTGTCCTTCATTAGGTCGGCACAATGAACCAGTGTGAATTCAAAGCATGTCCATATCTTCCTGCGCAAGTCATTGGAAACATCCAGTTTTAAGCACAGATCACGCAAGCGCACACTTGCCAGATGATAAACCTGGAAGAAAAGAGACAGACAGTGAAGAGTAAAGCCAAATGAGCTTAATGTAGTCTGCAAAAATGGAACTCCTCAAAGTAGAGCTGTTCTATATTTCTGAAAAATCTTCCCCCTCTGCCCAAGGCAATGTCTTTAGAGACTAAGTTGTCAACTCTCTTCAGAGGTTCGATCTCTCATGCTTATAGGAAATCTGCTTAAAAACATTATGACTATAGCTTCTACACCATATCACTCACCCACTATAACAGAACACTTCCTTCAAGCACAAAGAAGGGACACACTAATATTATGACTGAGCATAATATCAGATTAACAAACCGAAGGATTTTTTTTTTTTACAGTTACCAAAAATCTGTCTGAAAACCTGAAATAACTATTAAGTCCAACACTAGCCTTCTTCCATTTATTTCAGAAGTTTTCACTCATGGACAGTAATTAGGTGCATTCCTTATGTTGGAAACCAGAATGAGTTAATTTCATTTTCACTTGCTCTACTGAGCTGGAATAAGAAAGGAAAGTAGGGAAAAGCTATCATTTGGAGTATAATGGTCCCTGTAAATAGGAGGCCAGAATTTAAAAGACAAATTCAAGCAAAGATTTTAGTACTACTCCTAACTAAGAGGAATATGCTGCCTACTACATGGTAACATGACTCGAGTTGAAGTATTTCCCAAAAGTAAAGCTTCCAAAACCCAGCCTGAGCTCATGCCTGGCAGCTGGCTGATCTCCATCCATTCTCAGACAGACAGACTGTCACTATCAACATTCAAGAACCAATAGATCAGAAACAGGATGTGGTACTCAAGCGTTTCCAGGAATTGGTTTCTGTATTAAGATTTACCCTAAAGATTGTTCAATACAGAATTTTCTAGGTTTACGACACAGCTACCCTAAAAGTTGAAAACCTCTGAAAATAATTTCTCTAGTAACAAAATAATAGCAAAAAAAAAATCTCCTAATATTTTTGCGAGATTAATTTAGGCATATATTCTTTGCAGACATTTAGGCAAGTTACCCTGCCTCCTCCAAAGACCCCTCACACACTCCACCTTAGAAATCAAAGCAACTAGAAACAAGTTATCTGAATTTTCTCTGACGCGTACTCAGTTTTTAACTTACCCCTTGAATCTTTCATTATGGCAAGAGGTTCCTTCGTTCTAGAAATTTTCAGAGAATGTGTTGTTCATCACTGCTTTCTGAGGCCCCATACCACCAAGACCAGCACTACTGGGTAGACCTCAGAATATTGCAAATGATACTCTCTAGATGCAGGATCCAGACTTTTTTTCCAACCAGTTTTGAACGAGCAAGACACAGGAGAATAATCTCAGTTCTGGTATGTCTAACCCTTGCAAATGTGGGAGGCAGTAAAAACTACCAATATTTCTTAGGCATTTATTTATAGAAGCTGCTGATTAAAATAAAAAAACATGAAACATCTCGTGGGGAGGTGAAGGGGGAAAAATGAGATTCTCTGCAACACTTGGTATCTTTTCCCTTCTCCTCCCAGGAACTTAATAACTGCTCCCACCAAAGGGGGTACGTGAAGACCGAAAGGAAAACTGCACAAGGAGACAAGTTTCAGCATGGCCATGAACAGATGTACAGCATGATTTCCTAATAAAGACACTTACCTTTCTGTAAAACAGGGCCAAGGATCCCATTTTCTTTTGTTTGCTCGCTGATGCCAGATGCATTTCCTGCGCCTGACTCACCGAAGGGTGGCAGGGAGCCGGAGCCTCCAGCTTACACGGCTGACCCAAATTCATCGAAATGGGTACCAGTGTGATCCCACCCATTTCATTTGCAATACCTGGAGATGATACACACATCCAGAAATAAACCTCATGCTCTCCCCATGCTGCAGAGTTAAATTGCAAGTCAGAAATTCATTCACAAACATTCCATACTGAAGACATCTCATCCTTTTCTACTGGATGCTAAAAAGAATCTTTGTCCCTCAAAGTCTTCAGAAGTGATTAAAAATTACATTTCTGGTAATGGTTAAAGGAACAACATGAATATGAATGGTCATTTCTAAAACTACTTGAAAGTACAAAGTTTACAAGAAAACACAATTTCTGTAGTCAGTTCCACTCTCCTGGGGAAGGTGGGCATTGCTTCTCTTTTTTTTTTTTTGTATTATTCTGCAAAGCTGACAGCATATCATATACAGTTCTCATTAGTCTCCTCAGTAGTCAAATTCTCTTGCCTGAAAATCTCCTTAAACATGAAAAGTAGAGGTTTATTTTCTTTTCACCTTTATTTATAGATTCAGTTTTTAAATTTTAGAAGGCTATAAAACTCATTTGTCATGTATCATTTTCAGAAATATTCAAGTATCACTCAAGTTCAACAAAACAAGAATCCTCCACTATTTTGCTAACATTTATATGTAGCGCTTATCCAGAAATTCCAGAGCCTTGTAATATTATAAGAGACCTAAGTTAAGACAGAGAGTAGTAAAACATTATTGGAGTCAAGAACCAAAGTATTACTTAGTCTGTGATGGGCATAACTAGAGAAGAAAGATCTCCACAGCTCTGTTGACAAGAAGGAATCCTTAGGATGCGTGCCATGTATCAGATGTCTCCATAGGAGACATCAGTATAAACTTTTTTTTTTAATAAAGTGATACATGTTCTTTTAAAAAAGAAAATGTGATACATTTTCAAGATGCATGGTTGGTCTAAGCAGATCTTAAGAGCAAGCCAAACATCTAGTAGAGCAGAAAAATGGGACAAATCCGTACCATGCAGTGGGATAGTCACCTTCTGCCCCGTTTTTCCCGGTACTGTAGCTGCTGTCATGGTCAGTACTGTTTGGTCGGCAGAAACTGACCCTTTTTCAGCAGCAATGCCTGATGCTGGAGCAATTGTCAACTTAGTTCCTTCAGTTAAAATTTTTTCCATCACCATTTCTTTGGGGCTGTCATCTCCGAAGAGCCTTCTCTTGGCACTTCCAGCTGTAGGAGAACTGTAGCGCTCATGAACAGAGATTGGTGACAGCGGCTGCATGTCTAGTATGCAAAAGAGAAAAAAAAAAAAAAGTAACCTTAAGAGGAGCATTTTCAGGGAAGGGGGAAGAGGCTAACCTTCAAACTACAAACTGGAGTACAAGAAATCACTTCTCACAGTTCACTGTTCCTAGGCCACATGAACAAGGACTACAGATCCTTACTCCCGCCTGCTTGGCAGATTAGTGGTGTTTGTAAGTGCTATTCCTCTGAACACTTTCCTCTGTAGGACCACTGCTCACGTTCCCTAGACTTGCTGTCTTCTGCATATTCTCAGCTTTAAACTCTCTCCAAACTAACCCCAGCTAGAAGCCTCCACCTACCTCCACTTCATCCAACAGGCTTTTCTGTTGCTTTCCAACATTTGCTCCTGAGTAAGGCTGAAGTACACAGTGCTCATCTACGGGTGGTTTTGCATTTTTGCTGATGTCTGTCAGCCACTTACAAGGACACCAGTGTCAGCAGTTTACTATCTCCCAGGAAGCAGAAACCTTCTAGATAACTGGCCAAGTAAGACTGATTGGAGACCTTACTTCTAACTCTGCCAGGATGATTTTTTTGGTACCAGGGGCAAATAAACATTACCAATCCCCACCATTTGAAGTTATGAAGAACATTAGGTACCAGATTCTCATATACAAGAAAAGTCTCACACAGCCCTACCTGTAAAAAAGACACCATTGCCATGTTGCTTTCCCTTCCATCAAACAACTAACCATAACAACTACAGCAACTGCTTATACAGTCCACAGTGCACCAGCAAGAACCTAAGGACTATTGTTTGGGACACAACAAAAGCAGCAACTCCTAAATAGGGAAGCATGGAAAGCCAAGAGTGGTGCTGTCACTGCCTCTTCACCCTCACTGCCACAAGACACTTCTGTGTGGTTCCATGAAATCTGCAGAAAGCAGGGCAGGAGTTCTGCAGAGGAAAAGAATACTGCAAAGTATTGTCCTCCCCTTCTGTAGGAAGGAGGAATAAATGTGCCTCTGTACTCCATTTAAAAACATCACCTAAAATCTAGTCAAATTACTGAGAACAAAAAAAAAAAACCCAACAAACTGGAAAAATCTGAACAGCAAAGGACAATAAGCCATCAGATCACAACCCACGCAAGAGCAAGGTAACCCTTGCATCAAAACAGCAGCAAAACCTGCTCCAGTTCATAAGTGAAGCATTAGCACCACTGTCTGCTGCCAGTCAGACCCAGCAATGGTTTGACTGGATACATCTAGACTTTCCCTTGATCAAATAAGAGGCTTCACAATTCTGAATGCTTAATTCAGATTCAAGGCTGCTTTTTGCAATTATCAAGTCTAAACCCCCTCTCCCCAAATTCACATGTTCAAATCGTATCAGAAACATTAAACATACCCCGTCTTGAACTCCCACCAAGATCTGTCCGAACTTCTTTTACTCGAGGATGAATTATAGGAGATATTGGCATGATAGACAAATGCCCAAGCCCACTTCCTCCGTTGCTTGCTTCGAAATTGCTGGGAAATATTACCTAAGAAATAAGAAACATCAGCGTAAGATAACAAGTAGATTTTCCTTTTTTGTGCCAATCTATTAATACAAATTTTTCTGCAGTAATTGTCTCATTTGAATGGTTTTCTGAATGAAAAACAGAAAAAAAAAATGTTTTTTTAATAGGGGAAAAAAGGAAGACCAGAAAGTACAGGCCGGTCAGTCTCACCTCTGTGCCTGGCAAGATCATGAGGCAGATCCTCCTGGAATTGCTGCTAAGGCACATGGTGATTTGTGACAGCCAACATGGCTCCACTAAGGGCAACCTGTGCCTGACAAATTTGGTGGCCTTCTACGACAGGGTTACAGCGTTGATGGATAATGGAAGAACAACTGACATCATCTACCCAGACTTGTGCAAAGCATTTGACACTGTCCTGCACAACATCCCAGTCTCTAAATTGGAAAAGCACAGATTTGATGGATGGACCACTCAGTGGATCAGGAACTGGCTGGATGGCCACACTCAAAGGGTTGCAGTCAATGGCTCAATGTCCAAGTGGCGACCAGTGATGAATGGTGTTCCTCATGGGTCGGTACTGGGACCAGTGCTGTTTATCACCTTTGTTGGTGACATGGACAGTGGCATCAAGGACACTTTCATCAAGTTTGCCGATGACACCAAGCTGTGTGGTACGGTCAACACGCTGGAGGGAAGGGATGCCATGCAGAGGGACCTGGATGGGCTGGAGAGGTGGGCCTGTGCGAACCTCATGAAGTTCAACCAGGCCAAGTACAAGGTCCTGCACATGGGTCAGGGCAATTCCAAGCACAAATCCAGTCTGGGCAGAGAATGGATTGAGAGCAGCCCTGAGGAGAATGACTTGGGGGTGTTGGTGGATGAAAAGCTCGATGTGAGCTGCCAACATATGCTCATAGCCCAGAAACAACCTGCACCCTGGGCTGCATCCCCAGCAGCACGGCAAGGGAGGGGATTCTGCCCCACTTTGGGGAGACTACCCTGCAGTGCTGCCTCCAGCTCTGGGGCCACCAACAGCAGGACATGGACCTGTTGGATCAGGTCCAGAGGAGGCCATGGAGATGCTGCGAAGGCTGGAGCAACTCTGCTGTGAGGACAGGGTGAGGGAGTTGGGGGGGTTCAGCCTGGAGAAGAGAAGGCTCCGGGGAGACCTTGGAGCCCCTTCCAGTCCCTAAAGGGGCTCCAGGAAAGCTGGGGAGGGACTCTGGATCAGGGAGGGGAGCCACAGGACGAGGGGGAAGGGTTTTAAACTGAAAGAGGGGAGATTGAGATTAGACATTGGGAAGAAATTGTTTGCTGTGAGGGTGGTGAGACCCTGGCCCAGGTTGCCCAGAGAAGCTGTGGGTGCCCCATCTCTGGAGGTGTTCAAGGCCAGGTTGGAGGGGGCTTTGAGAAACCTGGTCTAGTGTCCCTGCCCATAATCTTTAAGGTTCCTTCCAACTCTAACCATTCTATGATTAAAAAAATAAAAATAACAAAAAAGAGCATGAATTTTGTAGTAAGAAGGAAACGCGAAACATACTTCTTCACAGGTTGGGACCTTGTTTTCTGAGGCCTGGAGGGCATTCCAGAGTGCCGAATCCCGAGTCCAGGCGAGACTCTCAAGAATTTGTTCCTCAATGCTGTTGAGGTGCTTCACCATGTCTCTGGAAAGTCCTTCCTCAGACCGAATCAGTACTTCAATTACCTAATGGTAACAAGACACACACACAAAAGCACAGCCGTATCGCTCGTGCTTAACACTATTAAATCATTCTGCATTTCAGTACCCCATCTGAAACTTCTCTTCAACATAGAATGCTCCAGCTTCCTCCTTACATCTTAATCTTCCCCAACCCTCTTCTGATCTCTCTTTTTTTAACCCCCTTTCCCAAAAGCAATCCAGGAGTTGAATATGGACAGCAGATGTCTCCTCAATGCAGAACAACGCACTCCCAGGGTTTGGTGTGGTGGTGTTTTTTGGGTTTGTTGGGGTTTTTTTTTGGTTTGTTTTTTTTTGTTTGTTTGTTTTATGGCTCCCTCTCACCATTGCCAAGCATGAACAGAGTGAAAGCACTAAGCACACCCAGCGCTCACCTAGCACCTGCATGCAGATCTAGGAAGACATTACCAGGTCTATCCACTTTGGCTGGGTGCATGAGAACCCCAGCATTTAAGCTTCCCCTTCTTTCAAACAAGCAGCCCATAATTAAAAGGGTTGAAAACTGGTGCCTTAAATTTTCAATTAAGAAAAGCTTAGAACACTTAATGCGTACAAACCGGGGTTGAAAAGGCCCTTGAAATATCCTATTCCACCTCCTATGGTCCAACTCAAGATCCACTGTATTTACGTTATTTCTGACAGGGAAAGATCTGTTTTTCTAAAGCTCCAGAGATGGAAATGCCATAAAACTTCCCTGGAGGACTTAGTTTCTGTTGTATAAATAAGTAAACAGAGCACCCAAAGAACAGTTACAAATGGCACAAGTGGAATAGTAAATATCGGGTCTCCCGTGTGAGGTCTCTGTGATGGCAATTTTTTTTTCAATTAAGAGTGCTGTGAGAATGTATACTGAAGAGCAACAAAAATTCAAATCAAATGTAAATCTTTCCCACAAAGTTGGATCTGCACCAGCACATCTGATATTGACATACGTGGGCTACCAAGAGCCACAGCAATATTGACGGATTGTTTCAGTTTCACTATAGCCCTACATCTGAGGATTAAAGAAGGAAGAAGAGAGAACAGGATAAAAGGGTTCAATTTTTCTTTTTTGTTATCATCTAAACAGAACTACTTCTGATTTATTCAGGACTGACAGCAGTAAGCTGTTAGGTATCTAGTAAAAATAAAAGGCATATGGATAGGTGATAAAAGGATCAAACAAGTCAAAGAACAGAAATGACACTGGAGGCAGAAGAGAATGAGGTTGAAAAAAGAGCAAAAATAGAGAACATCCAGGAAAAGAGATTTTATGTTGTGTTATATAAAATAAAACAAGCCTATGATAAGTAGCAGTAGCCAAAGGCAACAAAGAGTATTATTGCTATTTTATCACTAATAAGCAAAACTATAGCTTGCAGTCAATAAATATGAATATCATCAAAATACATGCTTGAATGCTTTAGTCTACTAAAAGTGCGCATATATATATATCTCTAAAAGTTGATCAGCAGCACATTACAGTTAAGTATAATTTAAAAAATGGTTTTCTTGCTTTAAATTCAGTTTTGACTCCAGCATTACACATTCCAGGTAATATATTTAAGGACAGCCAGAATTTAGAACAGGCATATTACACATTAACATCAGTCCTTCTCCTACTTGATTACCTAGGAAGAGCATCATTCTCTAAGACTCTAATGTGCCACTTTTAAAACAGATCTGTCTTAAGACAGTATTTTTTTTTTTACCTTGTAGAAATAGAATGGCCTGAGGTCAAGAACTTCAATGATCCAGGGAAAGGTACGAGGGGAGCTGTATGCGAAAAGCACGATCTCCAAGCAGCATGCCATGAGAGAACGGTGAAAGACATCTTGTTCCAAAAGAGCCTGAAGAGATTACAGGAAATGTCAATGATCTGATGTTTGGGAAGCTTGAGTTTTGTGGCACTAACACCACACAGCTTATTGCTGAGAGAATAGCTACTACTTTCTTCTACCTACCACAATCTCCTCTTTTTACAGGAAAGTTTAGAAAGGTAAAGGCTAGAAGCAGACTAGCAGTGCCAAAACAACCACATTTTTCATACTATGAAATTGACTCCTTACTGTGACTCTAAGCAGTGCAAATGCATTGCTGTCTAAAACGAAGTATTGACACTGTTAATTAGATAAAGATGAGAATAAAAGTTCTGTCGATAAAGTCATGATTCCAGAAGGCAACACAAATTCTGACGTAACTAACCATCTTAATTATACCATTTTTAGTAGCAGTAAGAACTGTATTTAGGTACCTCCCATATACTTCCCCTCTTAATATTATTAACAATAATATTAAGACTGCTTTACTACAGACTGCTCTGTTCTGGAGCTGTCTGAAGACAACCCCCTAGAGAGGGGTACAAAAAATTGTTCACCTCTTTTGCCAGTACTTTACTTACAGTCAGATCTTTCCCATGCAGTCTTCGTGTTTCTTGCACCATTATAGTCTCCAAGATTTTATAGTACAAGATCTCCGCCAGCTTTAATCTGTTTATAGCAAAATCTGAAATTTAAGACCAACAGAGATGAAGCCCAATGCTGTTTGCACAAATGGTTTTAAGACTAAATTGACAAGTACTTGTCCTTTTCTGAGAAAATAGTGCAAACGTGTGCATAGACTCTGCAAATCAAAAAAGTATGTTGAGAAATGCACTAGTCACAAGAACAGCACAAAATTCTAGAAATGTTTTAAAGGATATTATTTTTTAGTATTTCTAGTGATGTAATTTTGTAGATAGTTGCAACAATAATTTTCCTATTTGTATTCCGTTTCCTTTTTAATTTTAAATAGAAGAAGAATGCAAATTTACAACTGCTAAGAGCTGCTATGAACTGCAACTTTGGTTTTACTTTGTAATAAACTTTTGTTCTTTACAGTGTTCTGTATGACAACAACAGTTTCCTGTTTAGATATGTTCTGGGTTAAAAACAGCTCCACTGTATTAAATAATTAGACAATAGAATATGTACACATTTTATTTGCCCTGGTTTAATATTCTGAACCACCTCACACATTTCACACCCATACCTATATGAGATCCTGGCTGTTCATCTGTTGACTGAGTGTAGCTGCGACAGAACCTCTCACCTATTTCTTTCACTCTGCTCATAATGCTTTCCATAGGGCTGCGTGCACAAGACCTGAAGCAGAACCCGAAGAGAAAGCCTTGTTTGTATAAATAAACAGCCAGCTTAAAAAAAAAAACCAACCAAACATCACCTAAAAAACCCAAAGCAATAAAACCCCACCATCCAAATAAAAAAAAGAGAGGCCAGTTATACCAAGCTTTCCTCATTAGGCAATAAGCAGCATTACATAGAGAACAGAGGAAAACATAGAACGTACAGAAATATTGCTTCCTTTTTCCCTTTCCTAGCAGAGTTAAGAGAGACTATGTAGATTTTGGAACAAATGCAGGAGAAAGCAAGAGCTACAGTAGCACACTCAGAAGAAACCCATATGTGCTAGGAGCAAGGTGGTAGGAAGGATGCTACAACAGGCAGCCAACCAACCACGAGAGCACACAACCACGAGATGCACACAAACCAGGCCTGGTTTGTGGGAGCACAGGAAAGCTTTCAAAGTGAAGAGTCAGCATCTTTGCAAAAATACCTTATTTTCTAGCAAGGCAGAGAGGAACTGATGAACTCCACAGTCACTCTCATAAAAAGGGGACATAAAATCTCTGTCTGGAGATGCCCTTTCTGAATGCTTCCAGACTTCCTTGCAATTCTATATTAGAGGACAGTGGCTTGTGACTACTGTCAAATTAAGACACTAAACTATTTTGAAAAGCTAGCAGTGAAATAAACTAAAGCTTCATTGAACAAAGCCTTCTAATTAATGTCAAAGTTATGTTTCCAAGGAATTTTAATTTGAAGGAGAATATATTCAAAAGCATAGAATGTTACACATACTCCAAATCACAGTTCTTTCCATTTCTCCCAATCAGGCAGTACATACTGTAGTGCTTCCTGAACTCACACCCAAGGTGAGCAAAGTACTCAACACATCTCTTGTCAGAGGTTTACTCAATTCTTTTCCCCATTTTAATATTTATATCTCTCTTGACAGACTGGTTTATTACTTGAACAAACACATTTTTCATTAGAGACTGCAGACATGTTAATGCTTTAATTGTGTAACATGAAGAAATATCAAGAATCTTTTAAAAAACAATCAAACAAAGATTCAGAATAGAAATCTTGCTGAGCATTTGTAAACTTTTACAAGCAAATGCTAGGAAAACTTTCAAAATATAAGTAACTCCAAAGACGGGAATTAAAAGTAGTATTTTTCACTGATTTATGGAGGTTGTTAAAAAAAACCAAAACAAAACATTACTTTTGCTTTTCAATTATTAAATGCTAATACTAGATGTCCACTCTGATTAATAAAAAAAAAAAAAAAAAAAAAGTATCTGGAGATCTTACCTCACGACATAGCAAGACCTTGATTTGCATGGATGTTAGGGAAACACCCAACAGCTTTACAGGTATTTACTATTAAATTATTGCTTTTTATGAGCTATGAAGATCTACCTTTTGCTGATAAATGATTTTGTTTATACTCATCTGCTTATGCAACAGCATTTTCAGGTGCATTTCGCTACAGCCAGCATGTAGTCATGTGTCCAGAAATATAAAACCAACCTGTATTTTTGACAACTGGAACTCAGCCCTAGAAAAGGTGATCGTGAAAGACTGGGGGTGTGTTCGGGGGTCACTTACTGTGATTTCCCAGAACCACACAGCAGCTGTAAGGGCTGAGTGAAAGGCTCTTGCCTAGGGATGCTCTCACTCCTGCTGGGCCACCTGCCCCAAAACAGACACTGCAGCTCAGGGAGGAAACCAATAAGCTGAAGCACACTCAGGGAACAGCCACCACAGCAACTAGTGTAGGTGGAAATGCAGATGCTGCGCTGTACAAGAGATCAGCATCCACAATAATTAGGGTCACTGCGAGGCTTATATATATGCTATAAAGTTAGAAAACACCCTGAAGTTGTATGAAGGAGAAATGGGAGCCTTTAGGCTGCTTTTAGTCTTACCTTCCCAACTGTTTAAGGCAAAGATTATAACTTGTTGACTCTTAACATTTCCCTCCTCCATCAAAACCTCTGTCAACATAGTTACAGTATCTTTTAATTGAGCCACACTTGTTTAAAATTTAAAAAAACAACCAAACATAAGGTTTTTGGCTTTCAAGCAAACAGCTAAATTAACATTAGTAAAACCTAAAGGTGCTTTATTACAATGGTGGTGACAAGTTGGAGGGGGGGGTGTGTGTTCAGCTACCCTTCTCCAGAAGAAGAGACTATCTGGATAACAGATCTTTCAACTAGAAATAATACAGCAACACAGACAAAAACATTCTGCACCGAAAAAACAAAGTCAAATGTGAGCAAGAAAGCAGTCACAAGCATGAAAAGATGAGTTTCCATTTGTAGGAGAGCAGCTGCAGGGGAGGTACTTACTCAAAAATAGCTATAAGTTGTTCACTCGGTGCGTTTTTCAATCCAGCCACAATGTTCTGCAACCGGCTCACGCTTTGTGTTGCTGAAGCAACAGGAGTGATGATGGCTTCTTTTTCTCTTAGGTATCTTCTTCCAGTCAGTGGAGTTGAAGGTGCAAAGGACCTTTTCTGTCAGACAGAGAAAAACGACAAATAAAACCAGTCAACAGAACTATTTCAAAAACCTTTTGAGTGAGCACCTCCTGCAAAATCACTCCAAAGATTAAAACACCACCAGTAGTACACTACCTGAAGGCTGACATGAAACTTGTGATTTCAGAACTGACTAAAAATTTATTAAAGTTTTCCCAGGACTCCATAAATACAAAATATAACAAATCTTCAGGCAGAGTAAAATTAACTCAAAGGGTTTTTTTGGGGGATTTTGTTTGTTTGTTTTTAAATAAAATATAGGAAAACAAGACATTAAATCTTAAAGCCTGTAAATTTTTAAGCTCACTTGAGTATTGAAACATACAGGGCAAGAAAGAGAAAGCATATGCTTCCATTCACAGCCCCCAACTGCATTAATTGGGTGACATGAGGAGCACGTGGCAGGAGAGGATCACAGGAAGATCTTCTTTGGGAAACACTGTCTCAGTGGACCTCTGTCTTTAATTTGCCTGAATATGAAGTACACTTTTATTTTGGGAGAAAAAGCTAAGCCATATAACTTGCTCACACCAGCACTAGCATCTTGTAGTAAGTATTCTTATTTTTTAATTGACATTGAAATCAAACAGCATGTGGCTCTTTCCCACAGCCAGCACCATTTCTTCTCCCTTATCCTAGTTTACAAAGTAATCAACCAAGGGTTTCCCACGCGTCAACTTCATTCAGTAGATTTTTAAACACAGTGAATCATTAACTCTGTTTATAGGCTACTTTTTGTAATGGAGAGTTAGACTTTGGTGGGTTTATGTCTTGAATGCTATTTTCCATAGAACAATATATAGGTTGACTCTTCCTGTCCTAAAAAAAAGGAAATATCAAGAAAACAAATAAATTAATCCAGCGTAAAGTTTCCATGGTATTCTTATGGGGTATAAAAGAAAGCTTGAACAAAACCGTAAGACCTATATATTTAGTTCTTCACTACTGATGGATTTTTCATGGGCAAAACCAGACTACACACATGGAAGTGCTCTCATTCTGTTAAAGGAATAGTTATTTACTAAATTCCACAGGAAAGAATTTTCCTTAGCAAGGCAGCATCCACTGAAGTCCGCAAATGGCATTCATCACCTTCCTCTCAGGAAGGAGTTCAAGAAATTCAAAGTTTCCTCAGTGATTCAAACAGTGTATGAGGATGGAAAGTCTTGAGGCATTACTTCAAGTGAGATCAACGTGTGAAATGAATTACCTTTTCAAAGTGCTGCTGAAGATGACACTCCACATGAGCTCTTGCTGCTGTTTTCCCTACTGGTATGTCTGCAGGAAATTTTCGAGGAGTGCCAATTTCTTCTTCAGCATCAGCTCCAAGGAAAACTCTCTCGTCAAAGTCACCCACTGTCAGAACATACTCTTCATACTCTTTATTCAGTGCTTTGCTGGAAGAGAAGCCCAGGTTTTATATCAAAGGTTAAACTGGTGAAGAAACAAAACAGGTTCCAGTGGAGCTGAGGTACAAAACCAAACCCAACACGTGCTGGAAGTGCTCAGTGCTTCCAGTGGTGCTGCTTGGAAACACAACCTCCCTTCCCCAACAGGTCCACCTGGGGCCATCCCTGCCTTTCTGTGTACCCACACCTCCCAGTCCCCTCAAGGATCCACTGCAGGGACCGCTCTTCATCCTACGATACCTCCAACTCCTGGCTCTCAATAAGAAGAGGGAAAAAAGCAGCTTTGTTTCCATTCCAGTTTGGAATAACCCAGTTTGGAAGTACTCAACTGAGCAGAGGTTAAATCTTTGTATACAGAGCACATTAACAGCAGTTGCATTAAACTAGCTACATTTGATTCCTACTTTAGCCACTTCATAGCCTGTAATTTTCATAATTAGGGGAATTATGAGGAGTTCACAGAGGAAGGGAAATTTAAGAGCTAGCTGCCTGGATTCCATTTCTAAAATCACCACTGACATATGACAGCAAACAAATCTTCCATTTTCTTTATTCCAGCTAACCCAACTGTAAAGCAGGAACATTTAACCTCACAAAGGTTGCAAAGCTTTAAACATACTAAGGAAGCAGAATGAAACTTTTGGATAAAAATCAGAAACAGCTCATGTCAATAAATCCTGCTTGCACGTTTTTCATGACACATGAATGAGACACTAAATACCTTTTGCCTGCAAAGTGGCAATTCAAGCTACCACTTAAGCACGTCTATTAATAGAACATAACAACATATTCATGATGCAAGCGATTCTGTGATGCCACAGGAAGCCTAACCACATCACAGATTCACTTTCCCCATGTCTTTTAGAAAAAGTAAAGGTCAATGAAAAGTTTGGACAAAGAAACAGAGAGGCTTCCAGGTTTCCTTAAGATGTAAAGCTACTTACAAAACATGGACTACTGTGTCATTCCACACTGACAGTATTGCTAAAGTAACTAATTTTTAAGTAGAAATACTTAGAGAAGTTCACTGCTTTAAACAAATCACAGCAGCATTGTTTCATATACAAATTTGAGTGTTATCTACATTGTTAAAACAGTTGAGTCTTTGCTGAAAATTCTCAAAGCAAACCAACAAATTAAAAACTCACCTTGCAAAAACAAATTAAGTATTTTTGCAAGAGGCAAAAAACCCCACCTTTAAGGTATCCAGAACAGAGCAGTTGCTGTTCATATTTTATATTTAAATTAGCTTTCAAAAGTGAATTTTAAAAGTTTCTGAAACAACTGTACCTGCCTCCCACAGAAATGCTCTACCTCCTTTTTGTGGTTTTGAAATTGTTGCTTCTTTTTCTTTTGAATTGCATTCACAGATTTATACACTCAACTGGAGACTGATAAGCAAATATAAAGACTTCCCTGCTCGGGTATATTTGAGGTGCATACAGAAACAAATCTGTGAAATGCGGAGTCAAGGTTTTGATTTGCATTCAATTAGTCAAAGGTCACAGCTGTCAGAAAGTAAGAGCAAGCACCACAAAACCTGACATTAAAGAAGAAACTCTGCAGCTCATCCCCTGACATTTGACATATCTCAGGTCCAGAAAGCATTTCAGCCAGATAGCAGCTTTGATTGTCAAATAATTAAAAACCATTATTTATGGGAAGATAAAGGAACAGGAAAATCTGAGATTTAGCATTCAAAGGCCTGTATTTTAGAAATGAAACCAAACCCCATGATTAAAAACATAAACCATAACTTACTTATTTTCTGTAAAACTGCAAAGATCCAACAGACATTCTCCTTTTAAGATCTAAGAATAAAAAGCAGAAATATCTTACATTAAAAAAATAAAATCAAAACTGTTCCAACAGTATGAACCAAAAAAGAAATTAGATTTAGGTGCGTAAATTGACTTTTTTTTTTGCCTAGACCAGACTACAATGCCATTAGCAAGACAAACAGATGAGGCCAAAACCCAATTCTACCCAAGCTCTAGATAAACCCACTCTTCACAACGAGTACTGCTATTTAACATCTTTTGGCAGGTTAGGGGCTGACCTGACGAACAACTACACAGAAATTTCCACACAGCTTGGAAAAAATTTCCAGGATGAGAACCAGTACACCTGCAACCTCAGCCTCTTCCTTCCAAAGCATTTTGCTCAGCTCTGAGACAAGGAATAGGACCCACACTGCTGCGACAGTCATTCCATAAAATTATTTCACAATGAGATTACTTTTTTGCCTGAAAAACGTATTACTGTTCACGATTCAGTTTCACACTGCCAGGAAGGGAAAGCAAAGATTCTCCACTGACACAAAAAGCCAAAACACAGGGGACCACCCAGCACACATTATTAGAAGTGAATGTAAATTCTGCTCCTGCTAAAATCAGACAAAGAGACCCTGACCCAGCCCAAGTTCACTTTCCTGCAGAATTTAAATGGTCTCAAGATCATTCATCTTAGTGCCACCATGCATTTTTAAAACTAGTGAGATGTACCTTCTTATCAAATAGTTTTGAAATGTATGGTTTAAAGTAGTGTTCCTTTATTCCTTTTGCTTCTACTAACAGCCCATCATGCAGCTCACACAGTGTGGCAATGATGCAAGGAGGATCTTCAGAAGCTTTGATCTCTGTCACGTGGAAGTCCACCGGCAAGCCTGAGAATAAGGGGCAAAAGGGGAGGAAAAAAAAAAAAGCAACAACGAACCTTCAACTTCATTTAAAACGAAACAAGAGAACAAAGCATATTTTATTTTAAATATTCTGTCCCCACCATACCTTTAAACGATGGATTTAGCAACGCTCTTCTATTTGGACACAAAAGGGCATTTGCAAAAATCAGGTCCAAGCAGCACAGAAGCAAATGATAGGAATTTACTAAATCATCTCCAATCATACGGAAATTACCTTTAAGAGACAGCATATCACATCAAACAACACAAAAGAAGTTCACAACTAAAAACGTACACAAACCATGCAGTTAAGCAAGCCTACCCTTAGTGTATACAAAGAGAGTCCAGCAGAAGTTGAAGAGATCTTTAATACCGCATGGCATCCGTCTATCGATGAGAAAAAGGGGAGAAATCAGTCTTCAGTTCCAGGAAGCTGAAGCTTGTTTTACAGTAAGAATTTCATTCCGTTTCCTTGCCCAAAATAATGGTCAGAGACGTTCTCTATCTTAATTTCACCCTAAAGCACAGTCTAAGCTACACGTCCTTATTTCAACTTTTGCTAACCTACAGTCTCCTACCTTGCTCCATGGAGGTTTTGCAGATGACCCTTTTTTGGGCTAACAGCTGCTTTTGGCCTGTGACCCTGCACACTCTATTTTGCTGGTGTCTCATCTCTAACAGAATCCTCCCACAGCTGCAGGCAATGAGATAAATTCCAGCGATGGCTTTTGGGTTTCTATCTGCGTGTTACCCCTCATCTGGTAATCACACTACAAATCCCGAAATGTGGAGGCCACTGCGGATGTAATGCTGCTCTGAGGATTATGTCATGATACCAACTACCTCCAACATCACTTTGCCAAGACAAAATTTCCCCGTGCTACTTCAGTTATTTCTGCTGAACATTTTAAATGTCGGTCTTGCAAATCCATCTCACTGAACCCCTCCCTAGGGGCCAGTTCCTGCACCTTACAGCGCCCTGCAGAGCCAGCAGGAGCAAAGCCCTGCTGACATGAACCCCGTCACCTCAGGGATGTCTCTGTATCCACTGCATTTCAGAATCAAGGCCACAAAGAGGCCCTATCCCTCTGGAACTTTACACCACTTTTTAAAGCACAAATAATGATCTCAATTTTCATAAATCTCTTGTTGGGTACAGCCCTTTTCAGAGAAAAGTCCTATTCAATCGCAAAAATACCTCTGCTTCCTGCTTCGCTGGGGTTTCAAAGTTTCTTCATAAGGGTTTTGAAATATATCCAAAAATATCGGTTCAAACTTTTTGAAAATCACAGTTGACACTTCAAAATTTCTCTCCAGCCTCTCCACTCGTTCTCGGAATTCCTGTGGTAGATTTGACATGTCCATCCACTTCTTCATTTTGCTAAAAAACTGAATTAAACTTAAAAGAAAAAAGAAAAGTCGGCTTTATTTTGAGCTTTAACTAACTTCCTTTATTCTGAAGCTTTTCAAATGCTAAAATGGAACATATTTACTCCTTAATGACTAATTTGATTACTATATAGGTTTACTATTTATTCTGGTAGACTCTCGGACTGTATTTAAGCTTTTTGCTTTTTATCACTTTGTTTTTTCTCCTTGACTCTCTTTAAGGCACAGGCATGCAAACAGCAGTTTCACGTAAAGGCTGTGAGCACACCTGTGCCAGCAGGGGAGAGGCAGAGAGGAAAGAGCTCGCACAGCTCTGCGGGTGTCAAGGGGGAGGCAGGAGAAGCAACAAAACCAGAGTTTATGCCCGTAAGTTACCTACGCAAAGCCCCGTTAACTGTAGGTGTTGGCAACCCCGGCCCTGGCAGCTCAGCCAAGAATAGAGAGCAAGTCCCTGAGTGGAAGGAGCAGCATCTCCAGTTCTGTCATCTTGGGCTACGGTGGAAAGTGGAGCTGCCAGCCAGAGCGCCCCTCTGGCACCTCAACATCAACGGGAGGGCACAGTTCTGTGTTCCCTGGGTGCCACAGGGCATTGCCCTCAGCAGCACACCAAGAGATCTGGCCTGAACTGACAGCCTGGAGGGAACTAACACTCAAGGGTTAATAGCAAAGCCATTGCTTAGCTTAAGCCATGTATCTGTACAGAAGGAAGGGTCAGGATGACCTGAGTTTTGCTTGCGTCTTTGTAACTAACCACAAGATAAGGATGTAGTAAATTAGGATAGGATGTGCACAAGTAATCCCAAAGGTAGGAACTTATCAAAAGGAACAGGGGGGACGCACACTCTCTGCCAACTAAGAACCAGCTTGAGCAAGTTCTGTGGTGAAGGTGAAAAGTGCACAGTGAGGAAGACATAGGGCCTTCATCTCGGAGAGCCCGGCCCACGACCACCAGGAGGTACTGCGCGTGCCCAGCTGGGAGGAACTAAAGGCGGAGACAATGGAAATGACTTCTTGGAGCTCATTATAAGAAAGACGGCCTCCTTTGGGGATAGTTTATGAATATGTATAGACATTTTATGAATATGCAACACTTTATGGTAGAAGTTGAAAGAAAATGCTGCAGGCGGCGCGCACGATTGTGGTGGGGCAACCCCCCGTGCTGCCCAGTGCTGAATAAACAGATCTACTTGACAACCTGACGGGTTGGGGAGTCTGCTTTCCGCACGTCAGAACCCCTAATCAGGCAAGAGCTGTTCCTGGAGTGCTGACAGAACATCCAGAGGCCTTGTTTGCGCTTCAATTAACCACAAAAAGGAAAAGGAGTGAGCGGCGTGGGCGGAACAATTTTGGTCTGATGTGGGTAGCTTTTCAAAGGCCTGACGTTCAAAATTACGTATTTGCATCTGATTTCCATTTTTAACAAAAGAGGATTTATTGCTCTTGCACCGTTACCACGGGACACGCGTTTAGCGGCGCTCGGAGCCAGCAGGACGGGAGCGGGACCCGAACTCGCGGCCTGAGGGGAGCAGGGACCGGGCGGCCGCTGAGCCCCCGGCGACGAGCAGCTCACCTGAGCCTGGCGGAGCGCAGGATCCTGGTCAGCGACACGCCGTTCCCCTCCATCAGGCCGCTCCCCACGGTGGGCACCAGGCTCTTGCGGCAGGCGACATAGAGCGCGCAGGCCAGCCAGTGCAGCGCCTCGCCCTGCGGACGGAGGGACGGACGGTCAGCTGCGGGGCCGCGTACCCGGCTCGGTACAGAGCCGTATATACTCGCCTAGAGGCGGGGGCAGCGCTGGCTCCGGGCGGGGGCCACCACGGGTGCAGGCGAACCCTCGCCCCGCTCCGCCCCTGACAGGGCCGAACGGCCGCCGCCGCCCCGCCCGCCCCGCCTCACCTCACCTCCAGGCTGTAGGTGCCCCGGAGCGCCGTGAAGTCGCGCAGCGCCTCGGCAGCGCTGGCCGCATCCAGGTTGAGCTCCCGGCAGAGCCGCTCGATGGCGGCGCCGGCCTCGGCGGGCGGCGGTTCCGTGCGGGACATAGCGGGCGGCGGTTGCGTGCGGGACATGGCGGGCGCCCCCACGGCCCGGCCCGGCCCGACCCCGCAGCCCCGCGCGCCAAAACACCACCGGAAGGGAAGAGAAGGGCGCCTTCCGCCGCGCGCGGGGGCACGGGAGGGGGCGTGGCTGGGAGCGGCGGGATGGGCGGGGCCCGCACGCGCGGAGCGGGGGAGCCCGTGAGCGGTGCGTGCGCCGGTCTGCACGCGCCCGAGGGGGTTTGCACGCCCACACACACCCACGTGTGCGCGCACCCGCACGCGTGGGGGGCCGCGCGCAGGCACTCGCTGTCACACTCGCCCGCGGGAGGCGCGCGGTGAGCCCGGCCCGCGGCGGGAGCGGCGTTTTCCGCGCCCCCCCCCTCCCCGCCGTCCCGTGTAACGCGCGTGGGCGCGACGCCCCCTCGGGCCCCTCGGCCCGTGGGGAGGTTGCCCGGGGGCCGTCCCCAGCCCCGCCGGGAGCGCAGCGGCTTCCGCGGGCGGGTCAGCCCTAGGGTCCGGGCGCCCGGCGATGGCCGAGCCGCGCTGCCCCGCCGCGCCCGGGGCCGGTCTCGGGCAGGGGCGGCTCCTGCGCCCCGGGAAGGGCTTCGCGGGCCCCGGAGCCCGCAGCGCCGTTGCGGGGACGGTGCGAAACCCCGGTCGTGCCGGAGGCCGCGTTAACGACCCTCTCGCCTCCCGTTTCGCGCCGGCTCCTGCCGCCGCAGCCGCTCCGCCTCGCCCGCGCCGCCGGGAGGTCTCGGGAGCGAGAGGGTACGAGGAGCGGGGCCCGGAGCCAGCGCGGCGACCCCGTCCCGCTCCCCCTCCCCGGGGCCGCTCGGCGGGCGCTGGTGGCGGCGCGGCCGGTTCCGCTCCTGCTGGCGGAGCGTTCCCTCGGGAAGCGCAGGGACCCCGCGGGGGGAAACCAGGCGCTGGCACCGCCCGTCCCCCGCCCGGGATCGGCTCCGCTCCCCGCCTTCCGGAGCGCCGCTGCCCCCAAAAACCGACCTTAAGCCTGCGGTTGTAAGAAGATTTGCTGAAAGAGCAAGGACAGCGGATTCCCGCGCAAAGCCGGGGAAGGCATTTAATTGCTGAGAATTCGGCTCCGCAGTCAGAGTCCCACAGTCGTGGTTATTTCCTCAGGAACGAATCTGTGCCTTCCTTGGCGGGCCCCGAGCCGTGCTTTTTGTGCGTCTCTCTCTTAATAATTGCTGCCCTTTTTCGGGGGGGAGGAGGCAGTTACCCTGGGGTTTTCTTTGAAAAATTATTTTGTCTTTCTACACGGTACAGGCTGCTGTGAAACGTCTCCTTTTGCCACAACGTGCCCAGTGAAAAACAGAACAGCCAAATGCTCGGGTGGAGCCGCTGCAGCCACCCCCACGGCTCCGGCGCCTCTTGGTCACCCACCCGTCCCGCTGCTCCCCGAGACCTCCCCGGGGGCCGGTCACACTCATCTGGCACAAACCGGTGCTTTTGGTGCAACCGAGACAGAACTCCAGGCTAAACCAGTGCCCGCACGTGCCCACACACACCGCTGGTGAGCGGGTGTCAGGCCGCAGCTCGGATCCCGCTGGAGGAGACAGGGGAGCGGGACTGATTTTCTGCCAGGCTGGAGATCTCCCGTTGTTTTATGCCTTTTGAGGTGAAACCTGGATTGTCCAGGAACGGGGGCTGCCTCAGCACCGCACCGCTGGCCTCGAGCTACTCCTGGGCGCACCGTGAAACCGTGAACACCCCAAAAAGGCACAGCAGGAGCCTGAGGGTGACGCTCCCCAGCTACACAGGTTGCAAAGGGCACGCCGTGCAGATTGCTGGGAAGAGAAATGAGGGATAAACTCGATTTCTCTTACCATTGATTTTCCGGAGCTGCCGGCTCCAGACAGTGCCAGTGGGCTGCTGTGTGCTGGCACACGTGGCACACAGGACTTGGAGACCAGGAACGGTGCTTTGACCTGTTCAATAAAGAGCTCGATAGTACTTTACAGTTGTAAAAAGTGATGAGAATTAATGGTCTCCTGTGACTCAGCCTGTGCTCCACAGCCCTGCAGCTGAAGCGGCTCCTGGGCTCCTGGCAAGGTGGAAAATACAAATGCACTGAAAAAGTCAAGTTTTATTTGATACAATCCAAATTTCACTGGAGGAATTGCCCTCTGCTCAGTGCCAGCTGAGACCTCGGGCCTGAAATCCTTTCTTGTAACTTTGTCAAGACACCAGAGCTGTGACGTCTGCCCTTGGGGCAGATAACACAGAGGGAAATCCTTAACAACCTGTTTGTGACCATACAGAGAATGAAAGATCCTCTCTAAATGTGTGATACTTTTCTGTGTCCCATCCAATAAAATGGGACAGGAGCACAGAGAGGAGCAGCTGCAGGGGATGGTACTGCCTTACGCCCCGGGACAGGGCTCCCGCATCCTCCAGAACAGAACCCAAAGAGAAGCTGTGTCCACCCACGCCCCGTCCACAGCCCCTCCATCCGCTCCCTTCCCACCGATGGTGAACAACCAACACCTCATCTGATGAGATGGAGGATGCTGCCGCTGACGCTATGGCCTGAAGGCCAGCACAAAGGCTTCTTCATGGCCCAAGGGCTGCCGGGCTGCTGAAGATCCTCTCAGCAAATACTCTGCATTAACGGTGCCGCGGTGGGAAGCTGCAGTGTGCGGACCCAGGATTTAAAGGCAGACTCAGGAACTGGAAATTCAGAGTTCACACCATTGTTTTGCCTCCTCTGCCCCACAATCTGATGTCTCTTCTGCCCAGTGTTTTCCTGTTTCTCCCCCCAGGTAAAGACAGCAACAAAAAGCCAGGACACGGTGTTCATGCAAGGGCAGGGGGAGAAAGCAAAGCACCTTGGTTTACTCTGTGCCTTTTTTCCTGGACCTCGGAGAAATTATTTAGCTTTTCTTGCACATCTGTTTATTAATCCGAAAAACTGAATTAATACCTACTTTTCTAAAGCCCAAGATCCTTCCACTGAGATTTATGAGAAGGATTTATTTGGCACCTGTTAGCACTTCACAAGGCTGAGATGGGAGGTGCTTCGTGTATCAGTGAGAGGAACCGGACACCTCTTCTGCTGGGAGGTGCCAGGTAAATGCAAAGGAGGGTAACTGCTACAGAGGGACCTCACCACGGGTCTCTGGGCTTCTGCCTACCCTTTGGGTGCAGGGGGTTGCAGAGGCTCCTTGTGCCCACCAAAGGGAGCATGGGCTGCTCTGGTCAGGCAGGACAGGGGCTTAGCCTGGGCAGGACGACGGATTAACCCCTGCAGGCGTGGGTGAAAGAGCTGCTGGCCACAGCTGGGGGGTTCAGCCCGGTCACTCTGTGGGCGGGAGGAGAAGCCCTTCCCCGAGTAACGCACATCTCAGGGTGCAGAAGGAGCAGCCCTACGGAAGGGAGAGGTCCACCGGGTTCGAAAGCTTCTCAACGGATTCGTGCTGAGAAAAAGGCAAGTAACGTTTATCACTGAGTCAGGTGAATTAAACATTCACATATATTTGCTGAAAAAAATTATATACATCTGTAGCAAGGCTCTGCCAAGTTTGAAAGATAAGCATCATCTAGTCACTAAATTAAAAAAATAAAAATCTGACTTTTAAATCCTTTTTTTTTATCCATGTTCAAGAGCACAGACAGTTTATTTTGTTAGCACATTTGGTGAAGAATGTATGTTTGTGTGAGTAGCCATGAAAACTGGTGAAAATTTGGCATTTGTTTTGGATATGATGGAAAATAAGAAGAAGCCACTTACGCCTTACAGTCTAAATAATCCACAGCGTATATCGGGTTGCAAAAGGGTCACAAAGTAGCAGTCAAAGAGAAGCCTAAACACTCAGAGATGTAGCATACATGTCTGATAAGGAAGAACAAGGTATAGAGCATGCTGGCTAATTAAATAAATTTAACTTTAAACCCTGTTCCTTATGCGTGTAACCCTGGAAAAACCATCCCGTAACAAGAAATGGACTCTGGAGAGTTCTGTATCCATTCACAGTAAGGCTTTGAAGATTTATGAAGTTTTATAGCATTTGTATTTTAAGGATTTAGGGCAAGTACATGTTCTCCTACTGAATAAAAAGAAAGTTAGTACTTAAAAGGTTCAAAAATATATCAATCGTGATTTTTTTTACATAAATAAATTATATTGATTTTGGATTTAACAGCTGAAAAAACCCTTTCTGCTTCCACTGGAGGCAAAACTGAACAAAATGTTAGTTAAATAGAGATAGCAGCATTTCTAAGAAATCTGTTGATAGTGATACAGTATCTATGCTAGAAGAATGTTATTAAATAGAACACATTTAATTATCGGGGGAGGGGTTGCATTACGATTGGTTACATACTTTAAAAAAAGTCATCCAATCCAGTAAACTGGGAATAAATTCTGTGAAAATATAAACCAAATGCTTTTTAGACCATGGGTAACAGACTTCTTTGAGATGCTAATTTTAACATGTACATAATTTATAATCCCAAATGTATAAAAGACAATGACAAAAAGCTTCATAAATAAATAATGCAAACTGAAATAGTTACGTCAAAACATTTGGACCATCTGATAAATTAGCAAAACTGTAACAGAAAATAAGTAAAAAATACAGTAAATCGTGACAACCAAATGTGAAACTGATGACTAGCACACTCCCAACTCCCTCACCAGCCTGCCTTCTACCTCACTGCTGCACCACCGTGGGTTTATTTCAAGTCTCAAACCATGAGCTGCAAGTAAGAACAAGCCCAAGTGAAAGCAAAATTAAAGGAGTGAGGGGAAGGAGAAAGAAGAGGAGTTGCCTGCGGGGGCTGGCAGCGTCACAGCCTGTCCCTTTAAAATGCAGATGGTGAAATCATTTGCAAGAGGGGTGGGAATTGGAAATACTGTTCAACAGCAAACGGAATGGAAAGAAGAAGCCAAGGTCATCTCTTCACAGTCTAGTGCTAGAAAGGAAGAAACTCGAGCTTTGACAGTCTCAGCGGTCCCTCTCAGAGGACTCTCCAAACAGGAAAGTGGCCTGCAGCCTTTTTCTTGTTTGCTGAAAGGACGTTGCTTCTGGGGTAAGGAGTGGAAAACATAAAAACTCAAAAAGCCTCAGTGTTCATATAAGAGCCTTAAAATCAGTGTGGCCTGTTCACGGCTGGAAAAAAAAACAACCACCTTTACAGGACTTCTAACGCCATAGATGAGAACTAACGCCATAGAGAACTGAAGACTAGCAGAATGATGAAGAAACTGGTAGCTACAGGTACAGTAATGCCAAAAAAGTCATGCAAAATGTGCAAAATCTTTCCAGCTCGAGCTGAAAAGTTTTTGTAACTACCAAGAAAAGGGCAACTAAACTCCACTTAACATAAAACCAAACTTTGGTTTTAAAAAATACAAAAGAATGTCTAAGTCATATTTTCACTCACTGCAGTTTGTCTCCAAACCTTTGAGGTGGGGGGTGATAAAGAAATTATATCACTACCAGTTATGCTTTTTCCTTTCAAAGAAATGAATATATGCATTTTCAATCATTAGTTATATACTTCTGTCTATACTACTATTCTAGTAACCATGATAAAATAGGGAAATACTTTAAATCAAAAATACACATTAGCACTTACTATAGGTGTGCTTTTTACCCCCAAATACAGGCTTTTTCATTCAGTGTCACTGTAGACAGAATTACCCTTGTCTGCATCTAGACCAAGAGGTAAAGACTTTTCTTTTGCTCCTGCTTTTTTGCTGCTTTTTCTTCTCACAGGAGTGAGCAATTGGAGGGGGTGACCGAGTACTGGATTTGCTATTGTCAGCTGGGATGAACGACTGGAAAAACAGAACGAGAATTCGGTGCCTCCCATACTAGCTAGACAACACTGTTTATCTAATAAAGTGGCAAGACCCTGCAACTATTAACATGTAGTATGTCACCAGAGTTTTTTTCTGACAGGGAATTAGGTAGATAATATTACTCATGGAAACACAGGTTTATGAAGGCAGAGCAGGACGGGAGGGTAAGTAACAAAGAGTTTATGGGATAAGAAACTCACAAGCCACAATCTTTTCGTGTTTTTTTTCTTTTCAATGAAACAAAAGTTCTAATTGGTATCACAAGCTGCTTCGTGCTCCTCCCCTGCTGGTCCGTCCTGCTCTTTCTCTGCTGGCAAAGGCGGTGTTTGCTCTGTACAGTTTTGACTGTTTGCAGCTTCTTTCTCTAGCAGCGAGACAGTTTCTGGCTCCGGGTTTGCCGATTCCCCTTTTGCCTTCTTTCTCTTCCGCTTCTGGCTCTCCAGGTTGGCTGCCTCCGAGTGTCTGGCCTGCTGTATGCCGGGCAGCGCCATGCCGATGCCAGGGGAAAGAAACATTGAGGGATAGATCAGTCCAGGAGACATCCCTGGGATAAGAAACGGGTTAAAAGCTACAGGACTACTGGTAGTTATTGCGGATTCTGTCTGATTAGAAAATGAACTAGGACCAGGCTTCTCTTCCGATAGAGTTTCTTTTTTCACGTCCTGGCTACTCTGTTTATCCTCAGTAGCTTTCTCTGTGTTGGCTGTACCGCTTTTCGTCGTGCTTGTTAACGAAGTCGGAACAGTCGCAGTACAAGTAGTTGTCATGGGGGGGTTGAGGAGTCCTCCAACGCCGAACATCTGTGGTACGGTAGCCATGCCCGGCAGCATCATGGGCAACATACTCAGGGTGCTTTTGACATCCTCGCCAGCAGGAACTGCTGCAAATCCAGCAGGAAACCCAACCAGCCCAGTCAGAGGGATCCCTTGCATGTTTCTCATGTTCTGAAGTCCTACTAGATCCATTCCAGCAATCAGTCCATTCATGAACAATGGTCCCATTCCAGAAGAAGAATCTGCTACAACACCGGGGCCTTTAATGAGTTCGCTTCGGGGCCTTCTCCCCCTCCGTCGGGGCCCCGTGTCTCGGAGCACAGGCTCGGTCAGGATGCGATTGAATTTGCTTTCCGGTAAGTAGCCCTGAAAATGGAACACACACAACAGAAAACACCTGACAGTTATTACAGCATCACAAGAAATCTGGCTTTTCTGTGCTTGCATCTGCATCCCAGATGGTGTCAGCACAGAAATATTTGCCTACGTGATATGGAATTTGAGAGGTACGCACAACAACCCAAGGGATGCCGCCAAGCACAAAACACCCTCGCTCTGCCCTGGCACGCTACTGCAGTGCCAACATGCACCGGGAGGAGAAGCAGCACATTTTGACCCTGCATTTTCACCCGAGCCCTCAGCATCGGCTGGTCACAGCACAAGAAGCACCGCAGCAGCTCCGTCTCAGACGCCAGCTTAGTGCCCTTCCCCGCCTCGATCATGGCTTCAGCAACAAGTGAAAAATCACGTCTTTTAGATCTGAAGGGCCAAATTTTCAACGCTCTGCAGGACAGCACAGCTGCATGGGATGACACAAAGAGAGTGGACATGCTGCCTGAGGAACATGAGACGCCAGGAAAGTTCCTGTGAGCACTCAGATAGGGAACCAAAACCCAGTGGCTGCAACTGGGTGACACTGTCCGGTTACACAAAGCAGCGCAGGGGGGGTCACAGCGCAGTTTAAAACTCCATTTTTAAGTATCCTCGTCACAGACATTTAAACATTTCCCTTTGTGCCTCCCTTGAGTTTCAGTATTACCGCTCTTAGAACCATTTCCATAATAGATTTAGGTAGGAAAAGTATTTCCCCCTGACCCCTGCAGTGCAGGACCGTGAGTCAAATGACTCTGGGGGGCTGCACAGCACAGCTGCTGCCCAGAGAGCAAGAATCTGCTGCTCTGCTCCCACCGGCACGTGGGGACACCTGCCCGGGATCCTGATGGCACCCGGGCTCTGTGAGGCAGCCGACCCCATGCTCCCGCTGCCCGAGTGCCCGGAGCAGCCGGACGTCCCTCTGCATGCACGTGCCAGGAGGGATGCGCACTGGCCAAAAGCAAAGTGCTGACGGGGCTCAGGGGTGCGAGTGCCAACGGGCACACAGCCACCCAACGGGGTGCGTGAGCAAGTGGCTGGGGTGGTGGCCAGGCACAAGACCATTCCCACCTACAAAGATGGTCCTCTGCAAAGGGAGGGACAGGAGAGCTGCCTGGCTGCCCAGACGGGGCGCTGATGCCAGCCATTTCCTGGGTAGCGGGACAGACCAGGCCAGATCTCCAGTGCTAATTCAAAGCAAATTGGAGAGCAGCACAAACCTCTAAGCCAATTGATTACCCCTCCAGCCCCCTGCAAGGGCCTCCCACAGACCACTGCAGCCACAAACCCAGGGAGCAGGTGAGAGGAGGGTAGGGAAAGGTCTGGATAGGCCAACCCGCAGGGTGGGGAAGGGCTATCTGGCAGCACCCTGTGCCGGAGGGCAGAGTGCTCCTCCTCCTCCTCCTCCTCCTCCTCCTCCTCTGCAGGCTCTGCACACAGGGGCAGGGACTGGCTGACAAAGAGAGTGAGTGAGTGCTGGAGGTTGGGCTCCCTCCTGCCCCTCTCCTGCCCGTGCCTAAGCCCGTGCCTAAGCCCTCAGGCCCGATGACCTGCAGGCCCTTTCGTGGGCCCAGGGCTGCAGAGGCAGAGTTTGCAGGAGCAAAAAAGAAAAGCCTCAGCTGAGCTTATTTTTGAAAATTTGACGTGTTAGAACATCTTTTGTCCACTCCCTGCCATCCAGCACCCGAGGCGGATGCTTCAAGGGTGTTTGTCTTGGCCCTGTTATTTCTAAGCATGCGAGGCTTCCCGGACAGCCACCCTGGGCTGCTGAGCCCCCTTCCCAGGGCGCTGACCCCCTTCTCTGCTCCCCCCAGCCGTGCTGCTGAGCTGCAGCATGTGCCCAACCTCCCTCTGTGCCCTGCGAGCGCTGCTGGTGCTGCTGACCCCGCAGCTCTGCCCGCCCACCATTGCAGCCATGGTCCTGCCGCGCAGCTCCCGGACCCTCACTCGAGAAAGGTTGTGGGGATGGGGAGGGGAAAGAAAAGATGACATGATACAGATTTCTCCAAAAGCTCTAACTTACTGAAAGCTTAACAATGTCAGCCCAGTCAGCTGCAACAGCATACTCCAAGTTTGCATCAAGCCACCTTGGCAATTCCTTCAATGCTGGTGCCGTGGCTCCCCCTAACTATAAAACACAGCAGAAGGATGACCTCTATTGCAGAAAGAGTTATGTAAAATAATACAAGAAATACGATTACACTTTCCCTAGCTCCTTGCTTTGGGCTGCAATTTGGCTGGGGCAGAGACTCTTTCCTTGCTACATATCTCGGCAGGACTCAGTGTGTGCCTGCTGCCTCCAGACACACAGCTCAGGGAAAAAAGGCAAGTTCAGCCTCTGATGGCTGCCCCATGACCCCCCCTCCCAAACAAGCGTCGGGGACAGAGCTTCTATAAAAGCAATTCTCAAAACCAGACAAACCCATCAATTCACTCGGGTCTCCTACAGCCATTGTGGGTGTTACAGAGGGCAACACAGATGTGGCTGAAACAGCCTCTTTCTGCCTCACTCTTTAGTTTTGGGTTTAGGTGTGATTAATGTCATATCCCCTTCTGACCTAGTTCAGTCCTGAGTGTGTTTAAGAACTGAATTTCGGTGGAAAGTATCCCTGAACATCCCTTCTCATTCAGAGAGGTGAACATCAGTGCACTGCAGATTAAACTGCAGACAAATAAATCCATGCTCCTTGCCCACTAAGCAAGAAACCTTCCACTTCAAACCCTCCACTTCCTGCATGCCAAGCACTTGGATGGGTATTGGTATGCTCTGTCTGCACCTCGTAAGGTAAAAGATAAAGATATAAAAGAGATATATATATAAAGATACTTGCATGGCAATATTCAAATTTTTGGCATATTGCAGTGAATTTAAGGGGAACAGTCAAATCTGGAGTGGGTAGCACCAGCCAGGGCTGTGCTGCTGGTGGCTTTAAAGCCAAAGGCTGAATCCTTTTGCCATTGTGGGGTCTGTGTACCCTGGCAAGGGTGAACACTCAGACTTTCCTTAGTTCACACAGAAAGTCACTTATTTTGCAGGTCTGTGTCCCCTCAGGCACACACGTGTCACAGGATAGTGTACATCAGTGACATGTTCCAGATTTTTGTCCCATCCATAGGCTTCTCTGGATTAAATCTCCCCCCAGGTGAGCTCGGGTCCTGCTAAGGATTTCAAGACACCGAGAGCAGAGCACAGACCAGGCCTTCGCTTACCCGCCGTCCAGTACCCTTATGTACCACAGGCACCCGCTCCTCTCCCGTGAGTGAGCTAATGTCCAATTTGCTGGGGTCCTTGCAGCGTTGCCTCCTCTGCTTGGGCTTGTCTGAAAAATTCTGGAGTGCAAACAAGACAACGTTAATGAGACTAGACGGCTTAATGAGCCTGGACAGCTACAAGCCCTGCAGGAGCAGCACAGATGGGCTCCTAAGGGACAGAGGGTCCCTGCAGACTTGGGCGGGAGCGGTGGCGAGTGGCACAAGCTGGTCTCTGCCACAGAGCCAGCTCTCAAATCAGCAAAATGGATTTTTGTAGGTATAAAGGGATTTTACTTAAGACTACGCCAGCCCTTTCTAATTCCCCTCCCATCCTAAAACTATAATCTGTTGCCAATTCACATACATGCATCTGTAAACAGTGTGCTAACTGCAACTGGGAAAGAAATAGAAGAGAGAACAGGTCTGTGTGTGCCATCTCATGTCAGTCTGATACAGGTACCTGCTTCTCGCCCACCCATTTGTGCTTTGTTTCACTCCTATTTCAGCTGTTCCCTCTGCAGAACCGCTGCACCATGTTTCTTTGGGATCAGAGCCCTTCAGGACCACAACCTACAGAGTTCCAGCTGAGCTGCTGCACACCCACTGCGTGCCCCGAGTCCTGCCACCAACGTGCCCGCAGAGAGGTAGCATTATAATGAACTACTGCAGGCCCTGATTCCTGAGAGTCAAAGAAAAGACCCTAAGATTGGTCTGTCCTTCAACAAGCTGAGCTGCTGCAGGACCCCGAAGCAGCTTTCAATCCATTCTGCACGGAGAGAGGACACCGACCTTGACCGTGGAGATCCTGCAGGGCTTCCCCATGGAAGCCAAGGATGATGGAAAGAAGTGGGAAGGCACCTCCATGCCTGCTCCACTACCTGACTGCTTCTTCCAGTGCTCCTGGAGTCTGGCCTTGGGCCTTGGGCTGCGTGTATCTCTGGGCTTTGTAAAGCAAGGGCCATCTTGCCTACGTAAATGCTGGGCTCCTCACGTCTCATCTCTAGCAAGCTCCAAGACACTAATGGCTTGCCTGCACTCCAAACTCCAGGGAATCCCCCATCTCAGGCACACAATCCTTCAGGACCAAGATGCACAGTCTTTTATGTATTACCGCCACATTTCTTCCTACTGTTTTACAGCCCGCGCTCTGTCTACCATATGGTCTAACAGTCTGAATAAGCTGAAACCTGGAGCAAACCAACCTGTGAAACCAAGAGATGGATGCTTATGAGACAGCAAGAAGAATCACACAGACCCCACTCTCTGCCACTCTGCTTTCTGACGGTGCCCGTAGCCACACAGCCACAGCCTTTGCAGCCTGCAACACAGCCGCTTCGGGCCAGTTTTTATAGCAAGGAGATTTCCTCTTGGCTGGGAACCTTATTCAATACAACAGCACTGCCTAAAATGACTCCAGGTGAAAGGGAGCAACACAGACAGACCTTGAGCATCCCATTTCTCTCCCCATCCCTGGTGCTTCTGGAAGACATCGCACTAATCGTGCATTGGGCAGACAGATGCACTGGAGCTGGAGAATGGACCTTGGGGCAGGAGGACAGAGCTCAGCAAGTGCCTTTCAGTGGTGTACAGGGAACCATGCCCACCTCCCAAACATGTGACGAAGCTCCCAAACAGCCCTGATGAACACCACAAGCTACAGTACAGGGAAAAAGGCTGCATTTTGAGGCACTTCATGGGAGCCCCGAGCTCAAGAACAACCACAGAAAACCTAATACAAAAGGCAACACACAAGGCACACACACACACACACGCCACCAAAGGCCACGCTTACTGTGCCAAAGCTGGGAACGTCGAGTGTGTAGTCGGACTGCTGACGGAGCCAGTCGAGGAGACTCTTATTGGGGACAGCTTTCTCTGCCTGGCTGCTGGCAGCTGGGACTGGCTGTGGAGTTGAGGTAGCAGCAACCGGCCCATCAGGGAGGGTACTGTTCTGGAGGGGCTGTGGCTGGTCTTCCTGAACATCCTGATGTGGAGGGAGGAGCAGGGAGAGTCCATCAGCAGCACATGGTGATGTTCACACACCCAGATAAGCAGAGCTCCCAAAGCAGGTAATCGACTCCCATCACACAGATTAATCCACATATTCCCAGTGCCTGTTCCTTAAATCACCACCCACCACTGCATAACACTTCCACTCAGTCCCCAGCACTGGTGGCAAGGAGGGCAGGGAGCGCTGGGAGATGCTTCTGGACTCACCTGGAAACACTCTAATCACCAGGAGGACCAACTCCTCCCTAAATCACTCCTAAAAGTGGTGTAGAGGGACTGGTCTTGCTCCCAGAGCCCCATTCTTCTTTGAGTGGACCCCAGGGTAGAAGGAGAAAGGGTGCAGCGTGCTCTTAGCCGCAGCTCCAATGCAGCCAAGGCCCCTTCCTCATGTTCTCTAGCACTAGACACCCCCTGAGGTGGGACGACTGCTTTTGGTAACACTTAGCAGGATTCAGACACTCCAGGCAGAGTGCTGCAAGCTAGATGAAAAACCTCCCTTCCTTCCTGGAGAGGTATCTGCTCCTGCCTGCTCCAGCCCAGGCCAAGCTGTCCTGGAGGAGGTCCCGCATTGCCACGGGCAGCAGAGCTTGTAGGGGAGAGCTGGACCATGAGACAAATTGTACTGATTCCACTGGGACCATGTGAAAGCGGGGAACAAACCCACCTGCAGCCGGGTTGGAAGAGGCCTCTCCTTCAGGAAGATGAGGTCCATCCCTTCTACATTTTTTCTCCTGCCCCGTCTCCTCCTCATGGCAGCATCATCTCTTCGGAGGCTGCCATTTACAATTTGTCCCGTGACAGGATGGATTAACCCTGCCTGGAGGATGCCAGACAAGTCCATGCCCAGGGAGCCCTGGAGGGTGTTCACGGTCCCCAGTTTGGGCATGTTTGTGTTCAGGGGAAAAGGAGAGGAGTTCCCTGGGGACCCATCAGAGCCTCTGGACAAGTCCACTGCTGTGTCACGCCAGCCGTTCAGCACAATGGGTGGATGAACGTGGGCTGCTGCTAGTTGCTCCAAGCTCCTCTGTTTGGCATCTCTCTCCATCTCAAATTCATAGGGCCTCCTGTGCTTCCGCTCATCCTTTGCAAAGCCAGGGGCCAGGAAACCTTCCTGTGTGTATCAAAGCCACAGAGAGGGTTACAGCCACTCGTGCACTGCCAAACTGGACTTCAAACCAACACTGAGCTAACGGTAAGGCTCTTCTGCCTCTCTGCAGGAGCCCTGAAAGATGCCCTTTCCCTGGGCACATCACACCTCTCTTTCCCTGTCAGGGTATGATGCAGGAGCACCCTCGTGCACTTTTGATCTCCCAAGGTGCTATAACCCTTGGTGCTCCACCAGCTGCTGGGCAGCCGGGCTGGGTCCCAGGCCAGCAGCTTCTGTCTCTGCACTGTGTCCAACAGCAAGAGGAGATGAGAGTGAGCTGGTGACCGGTGGGTCAGTGCTCTCTCCTGCACCCTTTCATTTGGGAAATGAAGGCAGTGTCCCCTTTTCCCCCGACCATGCTGGGTGATCCAATGCTAACTCTGGAAGCACCTCTACAGCCGCAGGAGCTGTGGAGCTGCTACGGAACAGCCACCTTCCCAGGAGGGGAGCAGGGCTGGCGGAAGGCTGAGAGCACGGGAAGGGGAAGCTCACCAGGAGCCCTTCAGTGAAGGGGACCGAGTGGCTTATGTCATGTGTTAGACACCACACGTAGCACCAAGAGGCAGCCAAAACCCAGGCCCCGCTTGGGAAACCCCTGAGCATTTCTGGGCAATGCTTCACCACAGAGTCCCAGGCCTGTCTCTGCCTGAGGGCCCCCCTCACCTTTTGTACCTGTGAGATTAACACCTCATTATTGAAGCTGGGATCAGGGGCTTCTGACTCAGCAAAGCTGTTCCTGCTGCCAGCATTGCTGGCTACCGCTGGAGCCATCAACAGGCTTTGTGTCTCAAACTGCTGGCTGGAGGATGGCCACTTGCCCTTCAGGATGGCATGGCAGATGTTGTCAATGCGGTTGATGATCACACGGTCCTGCAAACAGAATTGGATGGTGGCAGGCTGGGACTCGAATAACTGACTCGTGCATGTCATCTCAGGATTGAAGACAAACTCAGCCCTGGTGACCTCAGCACAGTGGGGAACTACTTTGGGGCAGGCACATTCATGGCACAAGTGCTTGGGAAGAGAACCCCAGTTAGAGCATCCATGGGGAGCCGTGTGGGGAGGCAGAGCTGAGGCTGTATGAGCCACTGCTAGTCAGGACTACGCAGTAACACTCGCAATACAAACAACATTAATTTTAAACTCACCTTAGGCCACTCAGAGAAGGAGTAAAGCGTCTTCTCCTGCAGCAGCTGCGCTATGGTCGGTGCTCGGGCATCCTGAAGGTCATTGATCTCCCCGGGCAGGACAGAAGCAGAACTCTTGCTCTCTTCCTCCAAGTACTTCTCTGGACCATCTGAGAATGCGACAGAGAACAGAGCCCATCACTGCCCTGCCTCTCTCACACTCCTCACACCTTCCCACTCCAGCACCCAGCTGGGTCCACAAGGGTCCCATTCCCCAAACAGCCACCATGAAATGCAGCAGCCCTAGGTCACAGCAGGTGGCCTATGCTGCTCAGTGTCATGGGTGGAGGCACACCGCCACACTCAGGAAGGGCCAGGATTCTCCTGGGACAAGTCTGGGGGGGTTGTATTGTAGTGGGCCCCATCCCTGGCCATCCCCATACCGAGACAGGAGAGGAGGCATATGCCTTTCCAGAAGGAGCTGCTTGCCAAGCAGTGCCCATGCCAGGAAGGGAACAGCATTCTGCATTCCATGGGATGCTCATGGCAGAACAGCTGCTGGGGCTCAGGGTCAAGGACTCTGGCTAGCCCCACTGGCAAATGCAGCCACCAACCCTTTGTTCCCCAATCACATCAGCTAGGAGGACCCAAGCTCCTGCAGAGGAGAGACAGTTCCGGGGGCTCGGCAGACCCAAGGCTTTGGCTCTGCAGGGAGGACAGCAGGTCCCTCCCACCCCAGGCACAGGTGACTGTCAACCAGAAGGAGCTCTCTGAACTGTACCTTGACTCTGGTTGCTGCTGGCTTTCTCCTCCTCACCTCTGTTCTCACACTCTTCTTGCTTCACTCCCTGGGGCTCGGGGTGCAGGGCCTCTCTGCAGCCCACCTGCCCCTCAGCCCCTGGGGCCCCCAGCAGAGGTGCAGGCAGGCTGAAAGCCTGGCTCTGAGCCTGGCCTGGTGAGTGCTGCAGGGTGTTCTCCTCATCCAGGCCATGGTCCTCCCTGCCGTCTGTCCTGGGCTCCCCCAGCCCTTCGGGTGTCCCCAGCCCCAGGGACTCTCTCTCGCCATTCACGTCTTCTGGGCAAGTGTCCTCAGGTGTAGGGAGGCCAGAGCTCTGCTCCTCACCCCCCAGTTCATTAGCCTCGGGGTCACAACCGGCCCTGGTCCTGGGACCACCCAAGCCTTCCACAACATCTGCTGCTGCCTCAGAGTTATCATCATCCTCTTCCTCCTCATCATCTTCCTCGCTGTGGCTCTGACTTGGCCCTGACTTTGCCTCCATTCCTTTCTTCTGCAGCAGACTGATGAACCTCTGCTCAGGAGGAACTTTTATTTCATAGTTATGAAGACTGGGACTGTAGAGCCCCACGCTTATGGCCCCTTCCATGGCACCGTGCTCAGGCGGCACTGGTGCCGGGCTGGTGAGGTCTCCCTTCTGCTGCAAGGCTTCACAGAGCTCTGCTGGGACGGCCTGTAGAGGGTCGCTTTCAGGGGTAGAAGGTGAAGGCTCAGCTTCCTCATTCTGACTGTCCATTTGGTCACAGTGCACCTGCAAACCCTCTAGGAAGGGAGCCTCTCTCATGGCATCCACATCACAGCTGGATGGATCCTCATCACCCTCCAGCTTGCCCTCAGAATGTTTAGCAACGGTGCTTCCAACATCTGTGCAACCTGGGCTATCTCGGGCAAGGGAGCTTTGCTCACTATTACAGGCCTTCTCCTCATACATCATGCACACCAGAGAGTCCGGCAGAGAGCTCTCATCGTAGTTACTGGAAATAATGTCCCGGACTTTAGACATGAACGTTTCACAGTTTGGATCTGGTGGGCTGCCCCCAGCCTGGGACATAGTGTTGTCTGTGGCTTCTAACTTCACCTGGCCCTCGGCTTCGTTCTCCAGAGATTCGCAAGTTTGGTCCACCTGGCTGTACAGAGGGGAACTGTAGAGTTTGGAGTTAGTCTGGTAAAGGCAGCACAGGGTTTCTGGGCCTGGGAGCCCCGTTCTTTTATGCTGGGCATAGTTCCTGTATGCATCTAAAAAAGACAGCTGAGGGTCATTCATGATGTAGTAGTCAGTGCGATTCAGGCCGTGCTTGGCGGTGCCGATCAGCAGGTCCCGATCATGTTTGCCACACTCCCACCACACCGGCAGGTAGAGGCTTGGCCGGCACAGCTTGAGCCGCTCGTGGAGCTGCGGACACTTGAGCACCTGTTCGCGCACCTTTCGCAGAAGCTCGATACGGTAGAGGGTTCTGGCAGCACGTTCCTCCGTGATGGGCTCCACGTAGATGTCAGGGTCTGGGGGACCTACAGCAGGGACAGAAACGCCAGGCCCCATTACACAGACTGATGAGAGTTACTCAGAGGCAGTGATAAGGAAGGTGAGTTTTAACTCTTGCTCAGGCTGTTAGGTGAGGTGGGGGAGTGCTCGTAGCCACCATTGAGGCTTCTTTTCCCAGTCTCACCACCTTCCATTCATTTAACACCAAACGGACACAGGGGAGTAAAGTCCCTTGGCTTTAGCGGCTGGATGAAGGGCGTTATTTGGCTGCAGAGGATTTCAGAGTCTTCTCTGAGCTCTGCTCCACCAGCACCAGCAGTGCTGGACCTGCCTGGACCTGCCGGCAGAGCAGCTCCTTGGGGTCCGAGCCCCGTGTAGCCCTTCTCAGGTTCTCAGGAAAGGGCATCCCTCAACTCATGCAGCTCTTTTGATGAGAAGAATCTACCTAAAGTGTTAACACAGACATCCAAGGAACTGTGCCTGAGACCAGACCTCCTGACAGGTCCGAGATGAAATCTTTTCTGCTGCTGTTAGAAGCAAATTGCTTTGCATTTGAATAGCCCCTAAGCAACCTTTCATCTGCCATGTCCTGCACGGTGCCAATGCACTGGGGCTCTGCAGGGCACTCTGAGAACATGGATGCCCCGTGTGTCGGCCTGGCTTCCCAAGCCTTCCAAGCAGTGGGTTCAGTCTCCCTTTACCCTGTAGCAGAGCTCTCTCGTCAGCTCCACCACAGCATGGGCACTGAACAGCACCAGCAGAGAGATGCTTGGAAAGAAAGCAGCAATACAGATCACCCAACCAACCTCCAGCTCCAGCGTGGAGGAGATTATGATCTGCTGCTTCTCTACTTCTCCTTCACCTCTACAGGTTGCTCTCTTGGACAGAATTGGTTGTGATTTCATGGGACAGCTCCATGAGACCTGTGAGAGCAGAAGCCCATAGGGCTGCCCTACCTTCTCATTGTGCTGGGGAGGTGCTACATGATGGTGACAAGGCAGCCAGAAACGCACATGGCTTCTGCAAGCCCACAGCCTGCATAGCATCTCACTGCCTCCAACTGTCCCTGAAACTCCTCCCTTGCTCTCCCACGCCACAAGAGCAGTGGGACCATTTCTGACCTATGGCTACATGGATCTACCGTTACTCTCCCGTAGGCCATGCAATTTCCACTCACCATCCTCTTTCCACACTGGGAGACCACAGACATTCTTGCACATGGCCACAAAGCTGTAGAAATACTTCTCCAGGCTCTCATCTGTCTTCTTCTCCAGTCGAGAAATGGCTCGGAACTGGGCCCAGTCAAAGATCTTTTTCTCCTGGTCATAGATAACCCCAAAGGAGGAGACAGTGCGGTAGAAATCTGCCTGCTCCCTCCTGGTCCACCTGTGGGGCATGGAAGAGACATGATCACCACTGAGACATGTTCTGGTCCCAGTATGGGCAAGGGACCAGGCAGAGAGGCTCGGAAAGGACTACCTAGTTACTGCCCACCAGTCTGGGGGGAGCTGCCAAGAGCAGCACATGGGGGAGAGCGTGCTGCTTTCTCACCACAACCTGAGATCCTTTGCCTTATGGTGCACAGTGAGGTGGAGCAAAGGCCATGGGTCCTCTGGCTCTGAGCTCACTGTTGAAAAAACACTCTTGGCTGTTTGAAAAAACTCTAAGTGCTGCTCCTGGCTGCGCTGCCGATGGGGCGCAGGCACCAGCAGCTTCTGTGGAGGCCCAAACCTATCTCACCTACTCACTTCCTGCCACATCAAGTTGTCTCACCACCTCCATGGAACGGCCAACTCTCTGTACCGGGAATTAGAAAGGAAGGTCCTGTGGACACAGCTTTCATCCAGCCTCTTCCAGAGGGAAACTGGGACTGAGGTTCATTGCTGTAAGGGTCCCAAACACCATCCACCCTGCTGACTCCAGTGGACTCCTGGGTGTCTCCCCCCACTCTGGAAGGAAAGTAGCCATGGTGACAGGGGGGTTCGGTCACAGCACTGTTAGAGGACAACTTTCACTCTGGCTTGGACTGTCTGAGGTTTCAGCTCATGGAGATCATTCAAAGGAAGGATCCAGGGCAGAGATGGTGAAGAGTGTCCTCACAAATACAGCCCTGGGCAAACGGAGCACAGAGGAACAGGCCACAGAGAACAGACCAGAGTGCAAACTGCAGGGCAAGAGCAGGAACACGTCACGGCAGAGAAATGTGGGCTGAAGAAAGCTTAATGTTAAATCTCAGCTCCTCTGAATCGCAGCTCTGAGCCAGCAGCAGCAAGCAGCTGGGACACATCAAGGGAGAGCAGACAGTGTGACAGCACCTACAGCACTCCCCAGCTGACCAAAATACACCCATACCAGCATTTCCACCTCTGCTCCCAGGGACTGTGAGCCCTCTGCAGTGATATTTCATTCCAAGAAGAATAACAAGAAGAAAGTAAATAAAAAAATCAGTGATCCAAATCAAGAAGCCCAATGAGGAGTCTGTTGAAAGGTCTCAAAGGCTGGTGGGAAACTGCCTAGGACGCTCCTGTAAGGAGACTAAAAAAATAAAAAGCCCACAGAATTAAAGAGCAGGAAATACCAGGCTGCTGTGGTGTCCACAGCACAACCACTGATGCCTCCACCTTGAAGAGGGGAGAGTACAACTGGAAGAGGTCCAGAAGAAGGGGAGAAGGAAGATCAGTGGGCTGGAGCCACTTCCATGCAAGGAGGCTGTGAACAGAGAGCACAGGGCAGCACAGATACCAAGCGGTTACGTGGGTTCCTGCAACAGGAACAGGTTCACAGGAGACAAAGCCATTGAGAACCGTTGACCACAGAGAGTTCTTGCAGTCAGGAAATCTCAGGGCTGCACAGTGGGACTGGCAGCAATGGAGGCAGCATCACCCTGCCACACACCCTCCTGGTTTCTGCAGAGCCACTGAGGGTGCCAGGATAGTCCAACCATCCTTCCACTTACTGGGATTCAAATGATATGGGAGCACACCACAACCAGGATATGCTGTCACTGGGCTCCTGAGGCCATGGACTGGAGGCTAATGCAGCAGCACGAGAGCCACAAGGGTCAGAAAGGCTACACGCAGGGCCTGTGACAGTGCTCATCCATCACCCCTCATCCACAGCATCTCCCAAGCTCAGAACATGGCTCAGTAGCACTCGATCTGCTGGGGCTGGGGGGCAACACCTGGGCCCAGCAGATGCTGGATTTGACTCTCAAGAGCTGTCCCCTTGCTCCCTTCACTGTGTCACTAGCTGCTACCCACAAACTACAGTGGACACTGCTTCTGAGCCAGGCTGCCTGCTGGAGCCACAAGGCTCCCTCGCAGCTGAGAGCAGCATTACTGACCCAGCAAGGACCCACACACCTCCATCACGGGGGCAGCTGGCGACACGACAGGCATGGTGGCACTAACCTAGGTAAATCCAGGGGGGTAAGGATTTCTACTGGCCTAAATAAGGTTTGGAAAGGACCTTCTGATGCTTTACCTTTTCTGCATTTCTTTGTTCACTGAGTCCATCTCGGATGCTCTCCTGAACATCTCGTCCTGCAGCCAGTATCCATGGTTACCGGGCACCAGCATCTCAGTGCGGGGAGGCAGTTCTTTGCGGTTGCAGCGTTGGTAGACAGTGACAAGCCTCCGCAGTCTGGCTGTGAGGGCAGATGAGACAGGCCAGCAGGATCTGTCTGAGTCGGAGCCATCCTGGGCTTCAAACATCAGCAAGGACATCAGTATTTAATGCACACTCAAAGCCACAGGTTCACACGTGCCTCCGGCCAGCTCCGAGAGCTCCCTCTCACCTTCTCCCTCCCACGCAGGAGACCAGGGATCACAGTCATGATCATGCTGGGGAGACCATCCCTGGACCTCTGCACCCCAAAAGCTGCTGGCTCACAGCCTCACCATGTCTGAGCTTCCTTCAGAGAGAGCCCAGAGGCAGAGATGGGGGTCAGAATGACAGCTCTGGCCCAGGCCATGCATGGGAGAGGACTGTAGCTCCCTGCTCAGCAGTGGGACCAGCCAGCCCAGGGCATCTGCCAGCACTGCCTGCTGCAGAGACCCTGCATACTCATCTAATGCAGGCCACTGCATGGACACGGTCAGGCCAATGGCTCCTAGTCACCCCTGGCTGGCTTTGGCTGGAAAGACTCTTTCTTGGGACCCTGGCTGCCATGCCACAGCGCCCATCCCTGGGTAACACGTGACTGAACAGGAGGGCCCCTGATGGGAGCCTGCCCAGGGTAAGCCTCCTCATCCCCTAACAGCAACGCATCCCCCCAGCCCAGCAGTGTGTCCCCCCAACCCAGGAGCATGTACCCCCAGACCCGGCAGCGTTTCCCACCAAACCAGTAGCGCCCGCCTCAGTGCTCTGGCTCCAGCTGCGCCGTGCCAGCCCCTATGAAACCACATGCCATGCTGTGGGAGATACAGCCTCACCTGCCACTGGCTCATCCCGCTTCTCACTGGCTTCGCCCACCCCAGCAGCCACGATGTCCTGCAGAAGGAAACCATCAGAGAGGGCTCTCCAGCTCCACAGAGAGCTCCCCGTCCCCACAGCCTACCCAGCCAGGGCAGGGTACAGGGTGGCAGGACAGGCAGGGCCGCATGTCCTGTGCCCTTGGGCTGCAGTCATTGCCTGCCCTCAGCACATGGGATCAAAGCAGCACAGACAGGGGGGGTGACAGCTCAGAGGGACAGTGCTGTCCATTTTGGGCCTGGAGGGGAGGTCCACCACAGTGACACAGGCCAGGACAGTAGCACTGCAACAGTCTCTGCCTCTCAAATGAACCCTGCCACCCTCCTGTGCTGCCTTGTTCCCTGCTCTTCCTCTCCCCTGGGGCCATTTCTTTTGGGACGCCCCCGACTCCCACATGGCTTCTGCAGCAGAGTGCAAGAGCCAGCACCCCTGGCTGTCACCAGCCCTCAATTGCCCCAGGTCCCCACAAGGCAAATGCTGCCCAGGTCCACAGGAGACACAGAGAGGCAAGAGCAGAAGCTGTGCTCCCGTGAGCAGAGACGACACAGAGAGCGTGGGGCAGAGCCCATGCACAGCACAACAAAGCCAGCCCAGAGCTGGGTCCCTGGCAGCGCTGGCTCCCTGGTGCCCTGCAGCAGAGCTGACAGAGCCAAGCCTGCAGCCCAGGGCAGGAGGGCAGCCTGGCAGCAGCACATGTGCATCCATCACCGTGAATCTCACTCACCTCCTCCTTTGGCGGCCCTTCCAGCTTTTCTCCACTGCTCTCTTCCTTTTCCATGCTGCCCCTGGGTAAGGGAGTGAATTAGTCCCTGCCAGCAGCATCGTACCCCTCTTGGCTGTGCCAGTTGTTGGCAGGAGGGAGCAGAGAACTGGTGCTCTTGCCATTCCTCCATCTCATATTGGGAAGCCAGAGGTGCTTAGACACACAATCTGCTTCCTTCCTCCTCCCTGCACACAGCTCACCCCACAGCACTGCCCCACTGCTAACACGGCCCCCAGGAGTGATCCAGACAGCCCCTGAGAGCTCAGCTCCATCCCTTGCCCACCTTTCGGCAGCATCCTGGGCCCCATCGCTGATGCCCTGCTCCGCAGAGAGCAGCTTCTCGTCCGGCATGCCCACCTTCTCCAGAAAGCACAGCGCTGGGTCAGCCCGCATGGCGTTGTACCTCTCGTAACCTGCCAACCACCACGGGTCATGAAAAAGAAGAAAACCAGCACAAAGCCAAGCCTGAGCCTGGTTCAGGCAAACCTCCCACGCTGGGACACAGCTGCCCACCCAGCTCTCACTCTCTGTCTGTGCTGCTGTGAGTGCAATTCTCACCCCCAGAAATTCAGAACACGCTCCCCAAAGCTGCTAATTTCTCTGCAGCCCCTGTGCAGCAGGCAAAAAGAAAGGTCAGCCTTTCCATCCCACCAGGCAGCCCTGCCTGAGAGGAGGCACAGTGCCTGGAGAGCTGTGCACAGCACCCGCGGCAAGTTGCAGTTGGGAGCAAACAGCCCCATAGCTCCTGGAAGCCACTGGGGGACTTCATGACCAGGCTGCGGATGTCAGGAGAAGCTCTGTGCCTTCTTCCTCACTCTCATGTGGCAATTGCAAGCTGCTCCTGGCAAACCAGAGGAGTCTGCCATGAGACCGGGCAAGGCCACCCTAGGCACAGCAGTGCCGCACCGGCCCATGCCTGGGGAGAGCTGCCCTGTGTGGCTACAGTGCATGGCCACGGCTCTGCCCCGCACACTGACAGGATGTCACCTCCAGGCACCGGAGATCTGGCCAGGTGCTCCACCTGGGTCCCTCTCACGCAGCGGCACCCACCAGACAAGCTGGGTACTCACCATGCTTGAAGACACCGATGAGCAGGGATTTATCAGCTTCAGCGTTCCACCAGTCTACTGGGATCTCCACGTAGTCAATGTCTGGCAGCAGCACGTCCAGCTCCCTGTGGCAGACAAGGTATGAGTGCCCCTCTCCCAGCCTCAGTGGACAGTGGAGCACACTGGGCACTGCTGGGCAGGGGGAGACAGGAGCCATCACGCACTGGCTCGGGGACAGCTAATAAATGCAAGGCTGGCCTGGGGCCCCGCCACAGGGGACATGCATTTTTCCCTGGTGTCAGAGAGCTGGAGCCTTGGCTCCACTGTGACCTACTGCATTCTTCATCCTCTTTCTCCAGAGATGGGGAGCCCCTCTCCCCTCCGACCCAAGCAACACCAAAGGAACTGGAAGTGTCCAAGGCCAGGCTGGACGGGGCTTTCAGCAACCTGGTCTGCTGGGAGGTGTCCCTGCCCATGGCAGGGGGGTTGGAACTCCATGATCTTTAAGGTCCCTTCCAACCCAAACCATTCTATGATTTTACGACTGGAGATCCTGTCTAATCTGAACAGCATCTCTTGGGGGAAACCACTTCAAACCTACCAGCCCCAAAAGAAGAGCACATCTGGCGGGGTGGGCTGTAACGTCCCCCCTGCACAGACTCGTGCTGATGCAGCTGTGCTGGGGAAGGCAACAGCCACTACTTGAGGAAATTAAGCTCAGCATTATCACACTTCTCTCTGGAGTACTGAGAGCTGAGTCACTGCAGGCAGGTCAGGAGCTGGCAGGCTGCAGGCTCAGTGGTATCAGCAGAGCCTGTCAGCCCCCGCATCCTCAGCGCTGGGAAGGGACTGCAGGCCACAGCAATGGGGCATGCTCTGCTCTGTGGTCTGGCCCTGGGAACTGGGCACAGTCTCTGTGGACTCCCATTTTGGATTTGTCAGGCAGTGCAGGGAGACATTCTCCTGCAGGCTGCAGGGTGTCCTTGAGTGTCCTCACCACACCCAGATGGCATCGCAGCCTCAGAGCTGCCTCAAAAGGGCTGCCACGGTGGCGGTCCCTGCTCAGGAAGAGCTGCCATCTAAGGATGAAGTTTTGCCTGAGCCAGACCTGGGGATTTGACTCGCCTGGAGCCATGGGGAGCCCCGAAGTGGCTGCGCTGGGTGGCCATGGCAGTGCTCCAGCGCCACCTCCCCGAGGAGCATCACAGGGGTTCACTGTGAGGTCCCTACCTGGCAGGCGTCCCCTCGAAGGCTTTGTCTGCAGCCTCCCCCAGCACTTCAGCCTTCAGGTAGTAGAGCATTCGCACCCGCAGCAGAACCCTGTCCCGGGGCAGCAGAGAAGAACGCACGCTAGCACACAGGTGTTCAGATGCCAGCCTAGGACCTGGCCCAATGACCCTCGCCAGAGCATTTGCAGGAGGATGCTCCGAGGGTCAGCAAGGTCAGGGAAACATGCTCAACACCATGTTTCCCCACGTGGGGAAAAAACACTTTTTCAAAGCAGGACGGGCACTGGCCATGTGGTGTCACACCACAGCGCCCAGCCCTGCGATCTGCTAGGGCCCCGTGGCCGAGGTTTGCTGCTCAGGGCACAGCTCCCCTCCGAGAGAGGTCCAGCAGCCAGAGCACAGTGATCCTGCGTGGGCTGTGAGCCCTCTGCAGCTCCCTCCCACCCTCCCCACACTAAAGGCCCTCAGCCTACGGGCTCCCCCGCTCACTTGTTGCAGTGCTGTTTGAGGTGCTTCTTGTAGCTGTCATCGTGCAGGACAACCTCGGGGTTGCAGGTGGCAAGCCAGTCTGCGTTCTTTATCTCGGGAAGCAGCATCTGGTTCTTAGACTTCTTCCCCTTCCTGCCTCTGGGCACCGGTGCTGACAAGCCTGTAACAGCAAGTGGCAGCCAGTGAGCACCATGGGCACCGTGGGCCAGGCCAGGAATGGCTGCGAGGCAGCTCCCGTGCCGCAGTGCCCAGGAGGGCGGCAGAGCCGGGGAGCTGCAGGAGGCCAAGCAAAGCTCCTGGCAGCAGTTTGGTGGAGCCAGGATGGAAACGCACGGGGCAAACACAAAGCATGGGAGGCTCCGTCTCCAAGAAAAACTTGAGGATTACCACAGAAACCAAATTGCTGTGAGCTCTCAACACAATGCTGAGCCCAAAGCATAACATAGAATCATAGAATCATCTAGGTTGGAAGAGACCCTTGGGATCATCGAGTCCAACCATCTACAAAGTTCTCCCCTACACCATATCCCTCAGCACCACATCTAATCGTCTCTTAAACACATCCAGGGATGGTGACTCAACCCCCTCCCTGGGCAGCCTATTCCAATGCCCGACCACTCTTTCCGTGAAGAATTCTTTCCTAATGTTCAGTCTAAACCTACCCTGTTGGAGCTTGAAGCCATTCCCTCTCGTTCTGTCATTAATGACCTGTGAGAAGAGACCAGCACCAACCTCTCTACAGCGTCCTTTCAAGTAGTTGTAGAGAGTGATGAGGTCTCCCCTCAGCCTCCTCTTCCTCACACTAAACAGTCCCAGCTCCTTCATGGCCCCTTGATGTATAAAAATATCACATAGAAGCATGGAAGAGACCTTGGTCCTGGGCACAGCTCTTAGAGCCTTACCTACAGCCAGCTCTGAAGTTCATCCTACGGGGACAACATAGTTATTTGGGACACGAGTTCAAATAAGAGGGTCCCAAATGATCAAAATACCAGACGACAATCCTGATAATCAGATCTGTAAGGGTTGTTTCCTATTCCATGCATCAGGGGGAGGGCTGTGTGGGAACTGGATCACTGCAGGGGACATTTACACTTGGCAAAGATAGGAAAAGGAAAGCAACTGGCTGACAAAGATAAAATGAGATCCAGTGGCTGGAGCTGAAAATTGAACACATTTTCAACCTTGAAATAAGATGTGAGTTCACAGCAGAACGTGGAAAAAACTCCTGGTGTGGTCATTATTGTTCAGAGTCCTTCGAGAGGGACGAGCTGCCTCCCTGGGCAGCCGCTTCTGAAACAGGGTCCTGCAGACATCCTCTCGTGCCTACGTGTGCGAAGGGGAAAGAAGTGCCTCTGCAGCCCCATCCTATTTGTATGGTCTCGCGACACCAGGGAAGAGAGAGCATCGCCATGTCCTCAACACCTGCGTAAAGTTTGCAGCTCCAGCCCAGCTGGCTGCCGAAGGCTGCAGTGGGCACCAGGGCTTCTGTCCCTGGCACTGAACCAGCCTGAACCCTGGGCTAATGCTGCTTCCTCAGCAGCTTGGCCTCTTCCAGGATGAAAGGCCGGACAGGGCTGTGTCCTGGTTTGAGGTAAAACAGAACTAATTTTCTGTTCAGTAATTTTACTTTTCCAGCTGGGCCTCTTTCTAACGAACTAAACTCTGAAATTAACAGCATGTTGTTCAGAAACTGTTCACTTTCACAGTGATAGGACCTGATTATTCCAAGGAACGGTGTGCAGAGAGGCCCTTGCTTATACTTATTGCTATATCAGCCAAGGTCAGGCAGATCTGTTATTTGCCCCACTGGAGGGTCGGAAGCGGAAAAGCATAGAGGGGTCACACCTGTAGGGAGGAGCGGACGGGACAGGTGACCCAAAACTGACCAACAGGGTATCCCATCCCATCTGCATCACACTCAGTATAAAAGCTGAAGGATCAAAGGGTCAGCCTCTTCTTCCTTCTTCTTCCTTCAATGGCCGAAGTCCAAGGAGGACCCTGTCTGTTCGTCTGCTTTTGATCCTGATCCGAGCGTTCCTGACTCCAGATCCGGAATCCGGCTCCTGGTAATCCCCGAGTCCAGCCTGGGACTTTTCCTTGTGCCTGCTGGTGACGTGATCATCCTGGGAGCTTGATACGGTTTGTATATACTGTATACTTTTTTTTCTTTTTTCCCTTTTATTATTATTACTTATTATTTCATTATTTATTTATATTTTCATTAAAGTAGTTTAGTTTTTTTCCTAAACTTTTTTTTTTTATTCCTTTTTTCTTTTCCCCCCTTTCCTCTTTCCCTTGGGGGGGGGGGAGGTGGCCATCTGTCGTTCTAGTTGGTCAATTTGGTCAAAACCATGACAAGCTCTAATCAGGCTCTGTTTTAAATCTTCCACTAAGTCCTTCACCTCTNGCAGAGCTCTGAGCTGGGCTGCCCACACGCTGTGCTCACCCCTCATAGTCATGTGGCTATGGAAGTGAGAAGGAACAGCCCCAGGGTGCACTGGCAAGGGCTGGAGGTCGGGCTGCTTTCGCTGCCTCGGGGAGGCCCAGAGCATGTCTTGCCCAGTCAGCTTTCTGCAAACAGGATTGGTACCTCAGGCTCCTTGGTGAGCCACAGCAGCACCCACCACATGGCTGCTCTGCACTGGAGGGTTCTGCTCTCCTCCTTCTCCTGTGGTGAGGCTTGATGGTTTTGTTGTCCCTCTGCAAGACTACATGGAGGTTTCAGAGGTGGGAAAAGCCACTCTGAAGAGCTGATGGAGAAGCTCCTAGTTGCTTCCCTCTGCTAAATATCCAATTTTAGTACTGCTTTTGCACTAAAGCATTCTTGAGCCTCCAATGAAACTGTGTCTTGGTCGTTACTTGGCATTATTTAAATCAAGCCCATTCATATAAGTCAATTTGTTTCTTACTCTTGGCTTTGCTCTCCACAGGTCTCTTGAGCCCAGTCCCAGTGCCGCTCTGGGCAGGGCTGTGTGGCAAGGGCAGGAGGCAGCACTGACATTGTTAGAGGTGACTGGAGTAACTTAAGGAAGCCACTGAAGGCCATGTGCTTGGACCTCACACTGTAAAGCCAGTCAGACATTTCCTCACAGAAGGAAATGGTGGTGTCGAGTCCTAAGCACCACGTAAGAGCTCTTAAAGAGTAAAAGCTCTTAATAGTAAGGAGCACACTCTTGGGGCTCAGCAACAGCAGCACTCCAGAACAGCCTTCCCCATGCTCCACCACTTTGAAACACGAGGCCCGGGTTTCAGCTGACCTCCCTGATGCCAAAAGCAGGATGGAGAGTCCCAGCCTCCTCGCTACTCACCTTGTGCCACATCACAAGTGCACAACAAGCAGCACACAGCTGTGGGACTCCGACCACCCCGAGGGAGCACTGTGGCCTCCCCCAGCCCAACTCACCTGTCCCAAAAGCCGCAGGACGCAGGCATCGTGCTGCTGGCAGAGCAGAGTTCTCTGACACAGAATGGGCAATGACCGTGTGTCCCAGGCCACAACCCACCAGTGGATCCAAGGAGCCAGTACTGACTTTGTCTTCACATGATTAAAGACAAAAGCCACTGTGGCTGCACGGTGCTGTTTGCATGGTGGGCTCTATTTGCTGTGCTGCTCCCACCCCAAGGGATGCCCACGGAGAGCAGATGTTGCACTGCAGGCAGGTGGTGAACCTGCAGTGCCTCAGTGCCCGGGCAGAGCCAGGGACAGCAGGAGAGCAGGGCTGAGGAAGGCTCTGAATGGCCCCTCTCTAAAGCTGAGGATACACTGGAAACCTCCACCCAACAGAATGCATATGCAATCACAAATTGGACACGTGGTGTGATATGTGGACCTCACACACACTGGAAAACAAGTGTATGAGTCCAGTGAGCAGGGAGGACACAGCCAAACCTGAGATAAAGGGCCCTTCTGGATGGAGTGAGAGAAGGCAGCACCTGGGTAGGATTCTGCATTGCAGAGGTCTCAGGACAAACCAACTTTGCATTTCTGCCCATGAGGACAGGGACTGCAGACCACTATGTCTGGGACAAGAACCATGATGAGAGGAGACACAAGCTGGTGACCTGGGGTGAGACGGCTGCACAGACTGCACTGCCAGCTTCCCCGGCGCAGCTGCATCTGGTGTCTCAGCTGTGACTGTTAGGTCCTCCCAACAGGCTCATGGAGTGTTCCTGCACAACGATCCACACTGTGTCCTGCAATGCCCTGAGGAGCAGCCAGGCATGTCTACACTCTGACTGAAATAAGTACCTCACATGTGTGTGTTCATCCAGTCACCAGCGCCCCATGAGCTCACTGGCCAGTGTCTCCCCACACAGGGGAACCCTGACAGTATTCACAGGTCAGAGAAAACTTAGCAGTGCCCACTTGAGAGTAAGATGGTACCTCTGCTCCCACCAAAAGGCTCTCTCTTTCACGTGGGAGCACGTGAAACAGCCTCTCCCACCCAGCCATCCCCTGCCACCGACTCCGAGGGTCAGTGTGGAAGTCAGTCCCATGGCAGCCACTTTCTCTGTGCAGAGAGTAGCAGTGCCCAAGCACAACTGCTTTCTGGCTGTTTCAGTCAGCTCTGCTCTGACTTCTGCAGCCTCAGACCCCTAGGCTGGCACAATGGCGACAGGTACAGGTGCAATGGCAGAGAGAACACGCAATACCTGAGTGATTCTGCAGAGCCTGGTTCTGGCCGTCCTTCGTCGGCGTGATGAGATCCCAGATAAAACTCTTAATCTTCTCATCCCCCTTATAGTGTTTAACGCAATAGACCAGCAAGGCCCGACAAATCATCTCCATGTCCTTCTCATTCAGGTGCCACTTGAACCGCCCATGGGTCAGGATATCTTTCCAGCGTCCCCAGCTGGAACAGCAGGAATACAGACAGAGTAAACACTCCTGTGCAACTAGAGACCTTGCCAGTGCCTCTATCCAGGAGCTCGCTCAGGGGATGGCCCTGTCAACTCCCCTGGATAGGGGTGTTCTGCCCGCACATTAGGGGAACAGACAAGGGGAGAGGTTTTCCCAGGGCAGAGGCAGGAACAGACTCTGAAAGCACCGACTGTTAGCTCATACTTGTGCCCCCCAAACTCTCCTTCCATCCTAAATGTTCGCTTAGAGCCCAGGTCCCACCAGGGAGGGCACTGCTGGAAGGAGGGGATATTGCAAGCAGGGTGGACAGAAAGCGGCTAGGGCAGCCAGTGGCCCATGTGCATGCCGGGGCAGCTGGAGGCTCTGGCTGCTCTTTCTGGGAGGGGGTGAGACTCACCCAAATATGAGCAGGTTCTTCTCCACACGGAAGCATTCAGCCCGCAGGTACCGCCGCGTCTTCTCGTTGAAGCGCCGGGAGCGGGTGGGTCGCTCATCCGAGTCACTGTCCAGCTCAGAGAATTCCATCAGCTCATCCTCTTCGAAGGAATTGTAGTGTTTAGTTTGCTTCCGCACCCGGGGTCTGTCGATGACCAGGCTCTCCTAGAGGGACAGAGAGGAGAACGTGCTCAAGTAAAGGCAGAAACACCTCCCTTCCCAGGGCACGGTATGTCCTCTTCTCCACACTGCCTTCCTGCTCTGCTCACGGCTTGCCAGCCCTGCGGCTAGCCATCACCTTCCCTTGGCACACCTGCTCCAAATTACCTGTGTGTGGCTCTGCCTGCACACACAAGAATTCCTGGCCAGCACAAAATTCAGGCTGAACAATGGCAGGCTGAAAATCAGGCCCTCTGGGTTCAAACCGCTGACAACCAGCAGCTGATTCAGCTCTGACTCACGCTCTCGGCCCTCCCAGCACCGTCTGCGCCCAGCACTCTGCTGAATTTGTGTCGGCAGGGAGAGGTGGTCTGGAAGAGGAAAGGTAGCTTCCAAAAGGTGCAGAAAGGAGCAATATGAACTTAAATAGCACGTACCTGCCTCCTCTCCTTCCCCCCACCCTGCTGAATGAACCCAAGTCATCTAAATCCATCTGGATTTCAAGCATGCAGGACAAACACGCACACAGCCTCTCCCATTCTCCCTGCTGGAGCAGTGAGCTCTGCAGAGCTGCAGGACATCCCTCTTGCTGACGCTGCCTTAGCTGGAATTTCGGCAGGGCCCTGGGACTGCACTGAAGGCAGCTGCAGAGCCCTGCACTCACTGGAGGAGCAGGAGGAGAGCCCCGGGTTGCAGCCGAGCCCACGAGCTCAGCAGGGCCAGCAGAGAGGTGGGACCCCATCTGTCCTCTCCTGCCCCCCAACAACCAGAAACACCAAGCCGCCCAGCTCCGTCTCAGCACTCAGCTAGAGAGCTCCTTGCACGGGCAGAGCAGGCAGGGGCTGAGAATAAGGATACTGCACCCGGGAGATGCTCCCCAAAGGCACGTGCCGAACCCCCAGCTGCTCTGCTACCAGGCCAGGAGAAGCCAAGCACCAGCTCACCGGAGCTCCAGCTGCCACCTTTGCCCACAGCTGCTGCTGGGAAGGAGCCAATTTGCCAGTGAGGGCAAGAGTCCAGGAGCATTCATTTACAGTCTGCAGCCACCTCACCCAGACATGGTGACAGACCTGCCAGATCCACTTGGCTTTACTCCTCGTTCCCATCCCTGAAGGCAGGACAGCAAGGCTGCATCCCCTCACAGAGGAAGGAGGGACACAATCGAAACCTGTCCCCACTTGCTCCATCAGGCCAGGAGAAGCCCTGGGCAGCTCCCTTCATCCCTATTAGCATTCAGCTTTTAGAGACCTGTTTCTAGAGCAATGCCCGGATATTGAGCCTGACCCACACAGTCTCAAAACCCCTGAGGCTCCAGTGAACATGGCTAGCATTCAGTTGGATACAGAAAATATCCAACAAGGAGCACGAGAGAGGATTTGACACTAAGAGCAGGGGGAAGTACCAGAGGAGTTGCCCAAACCAGAGCTCATCTCACGACACCCCTTGTGCTGTTGGGGCCAAACCCAGCCGGCCCGGATGACCTTGCTTACACCCTTCTGCTCCCAGAAGATGAGAAGCTGAGCAAGAGGGAGCATTTGCAGACACCATGCAGGGCTGTGTCCATGCCCTGAGGCACTGAGCCCCTGGCAGCCCCACCCCAGCCTGCTCTAACCTAGGACAGAGCTCTGAGACCAAACCAGACCAGGCATCCCCACACAGTGGTGCTCTGACAAACCCAGTGCTACAGCCACAACATTCAACTTCCCTGCAACCCGCTTTTGTTTGTGAGCACAAATGAGGTGGGGAAGCAGCACGGCACCTCACAGCCCACACAGTATTGGCATGTTCACCATTCCTTCTGCAAAGAGGTGCTGCATTCCAGCCCACACTGCTCTCACTGCAGCACCCCAGCCCGGTGCTCGCTCAGCGAGGGCCCCTGGTTCCAGGGATGCCCTCACATCCACAAAGCCAGTGAGAGGCTGGGATCTGAGGGTGCCAGTGTGCCTGACATAAGCCTCTTGACCAGCACTATCACGCCTCTGCAGCTCCTCGAAATCCTGCCGTGCTGCTCCTGGAACCCACACATGAAACATTAAGAATAAATCACAACAGAGAAGCACGGTTATCATGGTTATTACCTTGGCATTAAACAGGACCATGTGACACATGACTGCTTCCAGGGACCTGCCTGCTCCCATGTTACCTGCTCCCCACCAGCCACAACTAATTGCAAGTCCACTTCGTTTCTAAGTTTCTAGACGACTGGACTTGCTGCTGGGTTGAAGGCTCCCTGAAGAGGCCCATGGGTGCTGTGGCCCTGCAAAGGGCCTGGAGGGCCACCCAGGGAGGGGAAAGGGAGCCAGGGCCAGCAGGTGCAGTTACATGCAGCACAGCTTCCTCTCCACCAGCTGCTGGGAGAGCCAGGGTGCCCAGCCAAGCTTCACCCCAACAAACACCACCTCCTTAGCCATCAGGATCTGGGGTGGTGGGAGCTGGGAGGCTGCAGTGAAGCGAATTCGGCTGGCACCACAAGCTCCAGGGCTTAAAGGGCTGTAGTACACAAACTCATGTCAGCTTGCCAGGCCTCCTCCAGAGCTGCTAGGCCAAATGCTCCCCCCTGCCCAAGGTGTCAGGGTTCACGTGGACTTGGGTTTGGGCGGGGGAATCGTTACACAGCTTCCCCCAAGTGTGGACAGAGCCTTCCTCACCCCAATCCCCACCCACAGCAAGAGCTGGTACTTGGGCCCCTTTATGCCCTGCCAGGGCACACAGCAGCTTGGCCCTGGCGTGCCTTGAGCTAACCAATGCCTCTGGGCTTGGTGAGACAGCCAGGGAGCCGGCAGATCAGAGCTGGCTCCTGGAGGGCAGCACAGGACCCTCCTGGTACTGCTCCATGCCAGAGCCCCAGTCCCAGCTGCCCAGGCTGCCAGCACCCAACCTGTGCTGTGGGGAACTCCATCACAGCTCCAGTTCATGCACAGGCCATCACACCAGTCTGCTGGGTGCACAGACACGCCATTGCACTGGCTGCTTCACCCTCTCCTCCACTCACATGCTGCCAGCCCCAGCTGTTGCCTCTTTAGCCAGGCTTGGGAGTAGCTGGGAGCACAGGAGCACCCCGACATCCCAGGCAGACACAGCCTAACGTGGCTTAAGTAATTGGGGCTTTAGTCAGTGCTCGTGAGTCAGTGTTCCCTTGGAGTAATTCCTGATGCCTTACACCTATCCCTTCACGAGTCCAGCAGAAGCACACAGCTCCTGCCTGGAGACCATGCCACACGGTGGCAAATCTGTTGTGGGGCACACAGGCCATGAGATGGATCCTACCTTTTCATTCTTGGCATCTGTATCGAGCTCTGCTATCTTGGCCCACTTTTGCCAGAAGTTGGGGTCATCTAAGGAAATGTCAGTTCTGTTTCCTGATGCTACGAAGCTGGCCTAGGAATGAAAGAAGAGGAGTGAATAGGGTGCAACCCACCTTTCAGATGTGTCTTCCCCCATATAGAAATCCCCAACACCTCTCCCAACACACAGTCTCACTGCCACAGGGTGTTAATATGCCAAGCTGACACATGACAAGAGGGGTCTTTGTTTGCTTAAGGGAGCTGAACCCCTCTGTTCTGCAGTCCTGCCTGACCTGCTGGAAACAGAGCCTGGGTGTGCCACCCACAAGAGAAGGAGGGACACTCGGCCCTTTGTGCCCCCAGTGGACACCAGCCACGAGTGTGGCACAGAGCTGGCTCCTTGGGCTCTCTCCCATGGGGATGTCAGAGCCCCACAGCGCACAGCTTCCCACGACACAGCAGCACCCAGCTTCAGTCACCATGCAGGCCAGCAGCCAGGTCCCACCACCACCCTGGGGTTCTCCCTGCAGAGCCAGGTCTCACAGCAGCAGAAGAGTGAGGCTGGAGACAGAGACGGGCTGTGCTGCAGGAGGGCTGTGCTGAAGGTACCACAACTTCTTCTCACACCACTGGCAGCCCACATCTCCACCTGCCTTCCTCTGGACCAAAAAAAGCTCAGCCCACGAGTAAAAGATCAGCCCAGCTCAGGACTGGATCTCACCCAGGCTTTGAACCCTTCCCAAGGAGAGGCCTGATCCTGTCCACAATAGCCCTGGGCAGAGGATCTAGCTCTGACCATGGCCTGCTGCCACAGCAAGGAGTCTTTAGCCCATCAGAAGGGCAAACCCTCCACCCTGCAGTGCCCCAACTGGGATGCAAGAGCAGTTCTGCATCCATCCACACCCCCAGCTTGGTGACAGCACACCCTGGCACTGCCCAGCACCTGGAGGACAGACCCTCCTCTGCCTTCTCACCAGCCTGAGCTGGCTTCAGAGGGAAAGTGGAAGCTGGGTGAGCCCTCCCAGGCAGCCTCACATCACCAGCTCAGGCCGATGGCCCCCTCCCCAGTGCTCTGCTGACCAGTGAGACAGAAGACCACGCTGCTGCCATGCCCCAGCAAGGTCTCGCTCCTCAGCGCAGCAGGACAGGCAGGAGAGCTTGGCCTTCATGTGGACATGTCTCAAGAGACGCAGGAGATCAGCCCACCACTACTGCCCTGCATGTTCCCAGTGTGTCCCCCACCACCCTGGGGGAGTCCCCCTTCCCTCCTGATAGAGCACAGCACACCTTGGCAAAGGTGGAGCCCTTCCCCTCAGATTGGATCGTGATGGTCTGTGTCCTGCGCTGGAGGATCTGATCAATGTCTTCCTCGCAGAACTTCGAACCTTCATCCTCCTCGTCCATGAGAGCACCGTAGGCACCCTTCCGCAGAAGGTCCTCCACCTCCATCTTTGAGAGCTGCTGAACCTGCCCAAAACAGGGGGAAATCACCCACCTGGTTAGCTGCCCTGGGCACTGGACAGCAGAAGGCTCTTCCCTTTACCCCAGGAGGGAGGGCAGAGATGCCCCAAGCCAACCCAGACCTCCCACTACCACAGCAAAGAGGTTACTTCAAAACACTTCCTGAGAGACTGTCAGGAATTTCAGTCCATGTCATCCAGACACAGTACCACATGTGTCCCCCAAGCCCATGGCAGTGCAGGAACAGCCTGCCAGGCCACAGAGCGGCAATGCCAGTGTGTGGGACTGGGTTCTCCCTCCCTAGATGTCTGCCCAGGTCTCTGCTCTAACCTGGCAGTGACTTGCAGGGGAAGGAGGAAAGCTCTCCCGCAGCACATCCCTCCACGTCTCACTGCCAGCCCACCTACCCCGTTGGTGCTGCCCTTGCGGTTGATGTCCTGCAGAACAGCCTTATCCAGGCCCAGCTTGAGGCTGGCCTTGTCGAACATCTCCCGCTCATAGGAGTTCCTGGTGATGAGGCGATACACTTTCACTGCCTTGCTCTGCCCAATCCGGTGGCAGCGAGCTTGAGCCTGAGAGGGCAGAGAGCACAGCATCAAAAACAGGGAGCCCAGCAGGATGGGGGCTGTGTGGCTTGTGGCCACACACACCACTCACCCACCTGAGCCACAGTCAGCTTCTACCCACCAGAGCACCCTCACCAACGCGGCCGGGCTCTGCCAGCGGGTGCTGGTGAGCACCAGGCCTGCACTGCTGTGGAGCAGGAATCGGAGACCCCTGCACCCCCAGGCAAGGACACGGGGCTCAGGCTGGACCCTTGGTTCTCTGCAGATGGGGGGCACCTCCAACACCAGGTATGGACAAAGTGTTGCCTGGTCAATGGCCCACCTGTGCTTTTAGAGCCATGATCTCCCCCGTGACATGTCCCCTCTGCCTGTTCTCCTGCTGGCTCTCCCAGCACAGCCAGGTGCTGCTTCCCTTCCCTCCCCAGCCGCCACGGGTGACAGGAGCTGTGCTGCAGGACCTCCCGGCAGCCTCTCCTGGTCTGGCCTGTTACCTGGAGGTCGTTCTGTGGGTTCCAGTCTGAATCAAAGATGATACAGGTGTCAGCAGCAGTCAGGTTGATGCCCAGCCCACCCGCTCGCGTGCACAGCAGAAAGACGAAGCGATCCGAGTCGGGTTTACAGAAGCGGTCGATGGCAGCTTGGCGCAGGTTCCCACGCACCCGCCCATCAATGCGCTCGTAGGTGTACCTGCTCCGAGAGGGGAAGAGGCGAGAGCAGGGTCACAGCAGGGCCCAAACTAGCTCTGAAATCTTCTTGCCCCTTCCCCCGGCCTGTGTGTAGGTACACAGGCACTTACTAGCAGGACCTGTGCACGTGTGCAGGCAGTGTGCGCTGTGGCTGTTCCCAAAAGTCGTTTCTCTTATGATGGCAAAATCACCATCACCCCACGCACGGTGCATGGATATGGGGCTCATGGGAACCACGACCAAGGGAAGGGCCTATTTCCATTTGGTTACTCCTAGGATTAGCCCTGGACAGGTCAGAGCTGCCCAGCTTTGGGGTCTCTGCACTCACCAGCAGACCCTTTGGTACTCGGTAACTCGGACCCTTTGGGCACAGAATGGCCAAATCCCCACCCTGGGCTGTTTCCACTCTGTATCTACAGAGCAGGATGGAGATGATGTGGAGGAGCTGTGGTGAACACTGAAGCCTGTACTAACCGCCTCTGAATGAGATAGTCTTCCAGGATGTCGAGGCAGCGCACCATCTGGGAGAAGATGAGCACCTTGTGTCCACCAGCGATCAGCTTGGGAAGCAGCTTATCAATGAGCACCAGCTTCCCGGCCGCCTGGATCATTGCCTGCAGCTGGAAGTCCTGTGCCTCCGGGCTATGTGTTTTACGGAAGTCTTCCAGGATCTTCTCTTCGGCCCCTGCGGAAGGTGAGAAGGGACGTGAGCTCTTGGCAAGGCTGGCAGTGCAGCTGCCCCCAGCCTCCCATCCAGCACAACAGCAAGCCACCATGTGAGGAACAGAACCCATACAATCCATCAGGCCTAGGAAGGTTGGCTAGAGACCTCCAGAAGCCCCTCCACTCCTGTGACTCCTTCTTTAGGGCTTGCACCAGCTCTTGGCAGAACAAGCCAGGCTGGCATGTTGGAGGTGGTCCCACGCTAGAACACCCCCAAACATAGCAAGTCTCACAAGACCCTGAGGTGCCCACCAGCAACGAGCATCTGCAGGGAGCTGGGCTGCCTGTGAGGGCAACGGGGCAGATCACTGCATCCAGTGCTGGGCCTGCATGCACAGCCACACCAGCAGCAGACCGCATGAGGGCCTGAGCTGGCTCCCAAGCTGGGTGAGCTCTGCAGGTAGTGACCAGTAAGTGTTGCAGTGATATCCATCTCCCCACACCTCCTGTGCACAGCCCTCACCATTGATGAGATAGGGGTGATTGCAGCACTTCCGCAGCTCCATCATGGTGTTGATGAGGTTGGGCATATTGTGCTGGTTGGCACCCTTGGAGAGGAAGGAGAAGTTCTTCTCCAGGATGGCCCGATAGTATTTCTTCTGGATATTGGTCAGCTCCACCTCAATGATGGTCTCCTGCTTGGGTGCCAGATTCTTCTCCACATCATCCTTCAGCCGTCGCAGCATCATGGGCTTCAGGATGGACTGCAGCTTCTTCACCTGCCAAAGCAAGCGCAGAGATTCTCTGCCCTCCCTGCATGGCAAGCACACGGTGACAACAGTGGAGGGGCCTGCAACACTACAGCCTCCCCAGGCTGGAAACCCCCCACAAATGGCCCTGAAGCAGCTGCTCTGCTGACAGCCAGGACAACTTCAGGGTCTGACTTCCCTGGGGCAGGCACGTGAATAACCAGCCCTGGGCCAGGAACTCCACGTGCTTCTGCTGCTGGCAGGTTTAGGTAAATGCCTCTGCTGCGGGAGGAGAGCTGAGAGCTTGGAGAACAGCTGAGATGATGGTTGCTCCATGTGCCTCTGCCTGCTCCCTCAAAATGTCTTCGTACAATCTCCACTTAAGCCAGACATTCAAATGACAGCGAGACAGACCAGGGGACTAAGCTGCTTTCCGTGACCCATGCTCAAGAGGAACTCTGGAGGAACAGCTCCCCAGGGGAACCTGACAAGGGCGACTGACACATGGACTTACTCCCCCTGTGCTCCTGATGGTCTCAGGGACAGACTGGGTGGGAAAGCTGGGAGAATTGTGCTGCCCGGGCATGCAAGAGGCAGTAGGAAACCAGGTGGGGAGCAGACCACTGCCTTGGCAAAGGCTGGTCTCCTCTCTCCAAAGCAGTGCTGGGGGCTCTGTCACAACTTTGCTTCTCCTGGCATGAGGAGTCCTATTTGGTTCCATAAAGCACATGTCTGAGTGCATGCCTGGCTTGGTGACCCTGTGCCTCAGCGGCCTGTGGGAACAGTCACTAAAGTCACCCTTCTAGGTACCTGCTCCTCTGTCTTCAGGTCTCCAAACTCCTCCAGAAAGGCTGTCTCTGAGGGAAACTGCTGTGGCTCCAGGAAATTCAGGAGGCTGAAGAGCTCCTCCACTGAGTTCTGCAGGGGGGTCCCTGTCAGCAGCACCTTGTGCTCCTGGGTACACAAAGAAAACAGGTTGAGGACACAAACCAAGAATCCCACACTGCTCCCAGGCTTCATCCCTGCCCTGGCACAAGACTTTCAAGCAGGGCTTTGCTGGCATCGGACGAGGACACTGACAGAGTTCCAGCCTCTGTGAACCTGAGGGCAGGATGTCCCTCTCTCCTCAGGGCTCAGGTAGAACGAGAGAGAAGATGGCCCAGAGCCATGTGATACCAAAGGGCATCAGGGACCTGCTGCTAGAGCCAATGTGAGCAGGGTGCTCCAGGGGCATGTATGACTGTGTCAAGTGTGCACTGGGAACAAGGGTGAGCTGTTATTAGAGGTTCACCATGTAGTTACACGCACAATAAAAAGAGACAGCGGTCTAGACAACCCCCCCAAGACCTGGGAGTGCGAGGAGCAGATGTTCCCTCAAGGAGAACGCACTCCCTGTGCTGGCCCCACGGGCTCTGGCTGCAGGCACCAGCAGGTGCTGCCTCCCCAGGGCGCACTACCTGCTCTGTCCCAGTGCCAGGTACTCGGGCACTTGCTCACTGCTCAGGCTAATCCTGCCCAAACTAATGCAGGGAAGGTCCCCAGGAGTCACCAGTTACAAAAGAACAGCAACTGTAAGGTGGGACGCTCCCACAGGACTTGGACAAAGGAGGGTGATGGTTATGAAGTGGGGGCCAGCAGCAATCCTGCTTTGCCTCAGGCTGCTCACAACCTAGCAGGGACCTGCACAACACACAAGGTCATGGGGAAACAGCAGGGTCTTTGGAAACTGGAGACATAAGACTATTAATTTGCAGAGGCCTGGCCCAGCTACAGTGAGTGTGATGGAAGCTGGGCAGAGCTGGGAGATCCAATAGGCCTGATGGCCCTTAGTCTAGCAAAAAGCAGCACTGCCTTTCCCGGGGCTGGAAAGGAGCTGGACATCCAAATTCCTTTCTCAGAGCAGCTCATTGATGCCTTTTTCACTACCCACAGTCCTGCACCTCCACCCCTGGCACATCCCCAGGGTACAGGGCACACCACGGCTAGAGGATGCTGTGTACCCCTGGTCAGCAACTGCCTCACGTGCTGCAGCAGCCACCCCTCCGCTGCAAGGCCAGGCAGTGCTCTGCCAGGAGCTCACACATCAGGGAAGGCACGGGAGGACTTGGCCTGCGCTGGGTTAATATTCCCCTTCAGCAAAAAGGAGTTTGTGATGGCTGCAGGGCACCAGGGCCCCATCCATCAAAGCATCAAAGGCCCTCCCAGTCACTGGCACTGCAACCTGATGGGTCCTGGATGGTTTTCGCTCTGACAGGGAGCTCTCAGTCCTGGCACTGGGCCTGAGCAGCTGGCAGTGGCATCTGACTGCTAGGCATCGCTGCCTCTGGGCCACTCTGCTCTCATGTGAATCTGGGCAGGACATGCTCACCAGGGCCATGAGCTTCAGCCCCTCCAGGAGTTTGCAGTTTCTGTTCTTCAGGCGGTGTGCCTCGTCAATGACCACGCAGCGCCACTGGATCTTCTTCAGCTCTGGGCAGTCAGCAAGGATCATCTCAAAGGTGGTGATAACCACCTGGAACTTGAAGATCCCAGGGAGAGGGTTACCCTAGGGAGACATAAACCATATGCAGTGCTTGACTCCTGCAGGGTGGCAGGACACTGTGAGACATCCTGTCAACGTATCAGCGTTAGCTTATGGCTTCCAGCTGGGATTTCCCCAGATTCATCTCTCTCAAGCAGTGGGCAGGTTCCTGCAAGCCTCCTTGAAGGCTGCAGGCTGCACCTCTCCAAACCAGACACTGCTCCAGGGAAGACAAACAGGTCTGGACAAGAACTGCAGCTGGGGCTCTGCTGCATTTTCCCCTTTCTGCATGAGTTAGGCCTATTCTTCACTCATACACAGTGCACCCTAAGCCCACGACACCAAGGCGGTCTTAAAAGATCACCTCTCCCTCTCCAGATGAGCCACAAGCTCCACAAGCAGCTCAGTGCTTCCCAGGTAAAGAAGGCCAGGACAGAGGGCCACATCCCGGGAGTGTTGTGTGTGTCAATCACCTGTGTGTCCCTGTACACCATCTCGTACTGCTGGATCATCTGCCGGCTGATCTGGCTGCCATGGTACACGATGGCATTCATCTCCGTCCAGGTACGGAACTCCCTCTCCCAGTTGGTGATGGTGGAGAGAGGTGCGATGATGAGGAAGGGGCCATGGATGCCCATCAGGAATATTTCTGAGAGGAAGGTGATTGACTGGATTGTCTTCCCCAGTCCCATCTCATCAGCCAGGATGCAGTTCTTCCTGCGGAGATGGAGAGGGGCAGGTGAATATGGCTCTCAGGGGCAGGAACCACCCTGTCACCAACTCCTCGATGGGATGTCAGCACATCACCTCCACCCACACCTCTCTGACGCTGCACATTGCTACAGTGGCTCAAACTGCTCTGGGTAAGTCATGCTGTCCAACGTCTTGCAAGATGATGGACTCAAAATTAGTGTGAGAGATACCGTCCTTCAGGTGCACACTAGCCAGTGAAGATGCATCCAATGGCCTGCTGCAGCTGAGAACATGCATATTCCTGCACTCCTGCTACAGGAATGGACCAACACCAAAAATCAAGGTGTATGTTAGACTGATAGCTAAGTCCTACTATCTCCAAGACTCATTTACCAGGGAGAAACATTCCTAAAGACTCAGTTGCAAAGTTAAACCAAACACAATTTTTCTGGCAGCCGCCTGCCAGCTCCACCACTGGAAGGTCTCAGCAGCTGCTCTGTCAAAGCCCTTTTTTGTCAGCTCTACTCCCCAGTTCCACTGCTCCCGTGACCACGCACACCAGAGCCCCACTCTCAGCAGGACTCCTCCTGCTTCAGCCCCTCCTCACCTGTTATACCAGTTAAAGAGCAGCCAGTTCATTCCCTCCAGCTGATACTCCCGCAGCTGGTTGCTGTTCTTATACTCCCGGGACTTCTCCAATTTCTGCCAGGACTCAGATGCCGGACGCTCCTAGGAAGCGAGAGCAGGAGCAAGGTCCACAGAGAGCAAGAGGCTAACACTCAGCGAGGCCAGACCCCGCTTCTGGGGCTGCACATCAGGACAACACTTCAGAACAGTCATTGACAGCTGATTCACAGCAAGGTCTTGGCCTCTGGATCCCACCCTCAGATCCTACTAACTAACCCATCTGGAGGGGAGGATCTGGGCCTTGCACTGCAGCAGCAGGTACAAGAAGGTCAGCACTGCTGGACCTTGGCAAGACACAGATAGTCCCTGCCTGTCCACAGCAGCGAGCTGCCAGCCAGGTACGTTACCTCTGGGTACGTTACCATGTGCTTGATTTCTGGAGGGATTTGGAGGGCTTCAAACTCTTTAATTTTCCCTGGGTCGACGTCCTCCTCCAGCTCCCAGGTGCTCTCCTCATAGGGCAGCGAGCACCACTTCACCAGGTAGTGAGTCACCTCCTGCAGCACAGAAACACAGGCTCAGAGACAGCAGGGGCTCACAGCCACCCAGCCCCAGCGCAAGGGCACAGATTGCCACTGAGAGTGGACCATGGGCCTGGTCAGTGGCCCTCCACCCACCCTTGTGCCAAGGAGTCCCTGGGGACAGGGTTCAGGCTGCACAAGCCTGGGAAGGCCTCAGGGTGCTCAGAGATGACACGCGATGAACATTGTGGGTCTGGACCTCCTGCCAAGCCTCTTTCCTTCCCTACCTCCGCAGGGGTGAGGAAGTGATGCAGCCACTCACCTCCCCGGTGTCAGGGTCCTTTGTGTGAGCCACCTCCAGAATTCGATCTACCTCCACATAGTCCGGGTTGAACAAATCCTCATCAGGCTGCAACAGCAAAGGGTAGAAAGAGAGGTAAGTTTAAGGTGATTCCAGGGTTAAAGAGTTGGGGGGCATGAGTTAACAGCTGCAGGGCATCTGTCCCCAAGATGCTGCTAACTGTGCGCAGCACACCAAGTGCCCTGGACACAGGTACATGACATCTGTCCCTGGGCAGGGAGGACACAGGAGCCAAGCAGAAGGCAAAGCTCTTGCTTTAGAGCAGCCGTGGGCTCCATGCTGCCCTTGCTGGGAGGCAGGAATGTCCTCTCCAGCCCATCTGGCTCCCAAGCACAAAGCCCTGAGCTGTATGCTCCAGCTTATGTGCAGCACCCAGAGCCGTGACTGCCACAGCGTAGAGCCACACGTAGCACTGGATGAACTCCACTCCTCTGCAAGGGATGAGACCTTGTTCTCTGTCTCTGCCTCTCTCTGTCCCCACCTTCAGCTCAGCAGACACCAGCAGTAACCTCTCTTGAGGCAAGGGCTCATCCTCCTGCCAGGAACACCTGGGGAGGAGTGGGCTTTGGACTAGCAGCGGTCCTCAGAGAGACATACTGTCTAGGGCTTGGGAAGGAGAAAAAATAGGCTTCTGTGTTCACAGCTCCCCAAGCCCCAGTTAGTCACAGGAAAGAGCATTTGCTCCTTGCTAAATTGTTAGTGGTACAGTGCGTTCCAACACACGCTTTTTCTTTGCATCCTGAGAAAGACCCCAAACAGACTTGGGAGTGAGAAATTTGATGCACACCCCCAGCTTTCCAACTGCATCCATGGAGAAATTTTCACAGCCTACTGGCCTGATTTATACTTGAAAGGGGCAGTTTGAGGAGATCCAAAACTATCTCCAGAGCAGCAAGATGAATTATAGAATACCTTTCATATTAAACAAGATTAATCTGCTTATAGAGCAGGGCAGGCAGGACCTGCCCTATGCCCAAGCAGAGAAGCTCTCTTCCATAGCATCTCTGCTCCACCATGAAAGCACTTTCAGCACTGCATGCCACCCTCCCTCCCGTTGAGCAACGCTTCTAGGGTTGGCAGTGCCTAGCATGTGACATTTGTCACCCTCCCCACACCTCTGCCACCAACACTGCAGGTGTTCAGGGCACTGTCACAGCCCCTTGGTTCCAGCATCCCCACCACATGCCCTCTTGTGCCATGTCTTGGTTCAAAGCAGCCCGGAAGCTCCAGGTGCCATGCTGCTCCCTGGGCATTGTCACGGTACCAGCAAGGGGCCACAGGGAGGGCCCTGGGCAGCACCCTGGAATCACTGAGTTACAGCAGAGCTCAGGCAGGGTAGGCACAGCTGCAAAGTGAGCCCTGCCTACCCACTCCCAGACCTGAATTTTGGCCCTGAAGATGGTCTTGCCTGGGCAGGGAGGTGCCAGGGGCAGCACTCAGCTCTTGGTCTGCTCAGCCACCACACTGAGCCCGGGTGTGCTGGGGTCAGGCACAGCTGCTTGCTGTGCTCAGCTCTCACCTCTGTAAAAATATGCTTCATCTGTGCCTGCTTGTTCCGGAAGCGCTTTATCTTCTGGGAGATCCTGGGGTCCTTCTCCAGCTCTTCCAGAGTTGCCCATTTACAGTGGAGGTAGGAGCTACAGAGGAAAAAAAAACCCAACAAAACGTGACGAGAAAGGCCTTTGGGCCCATTTCCATCCACCATGCAGACCAACAGGGACCTCCCAGCGACCCAGAGAACACCTATGGCTCGCCATGGGAACCCCCAAACTGGAGGAAGCCATTGCCCAGGTCCAGGCCACGACTGAGCACTGTGGCTGCAGCAGCCTTCCTGCCTCCTGCTGCCAGGGCTGGCTCAGGAGGATGGGGGCAGTGAGACACGGATGCTGGGGCTGCAGCTGGAGGTTTGACAGAGGTGGGAGCACACAGCCCTCTCCTGCATGCACAGGGCCCGCTGCTGCAGCACAGACACCACAACGCCACACGTACAAGTTCCTGTACTTGACGTAGAACTCCTCCATCTCGAACGCCAGGCCTCCGGGGTGAGCCTGAAACCAAGGGAAGGAGAATTAGCGCCAGTCAGAGCCCGTGCGGAAAATGGGGGGCATCCTCTGTGTCCTGGGCGCAGACAGGCGTCCCCTGCCCAGCCACAGGCTCCAGGCAGGCTGAGCCCCACAGATGGCAAGGATGGCCAGGCACTTGGCATGCCACCTGCCCCAGAGGCTCAGTGGCACTGGGGGAACATGGTGTAAGACCACCCTTGAGCACAGGGGACTCAAACACCTCCTGGGCATCAGCCCAGGCCTGACTCCTCTCCAGAGGCTTTCTGGCACCCAGGGCAGGAGAGGTACCACATTGATCCCCAACCCAGAAAGGTGCCAGTTTGGGAATACCCCAGCAGCACCCTGCGAATAGCGAGTGCAAGGAACGGCACAGCAGCATTGCCTGCTGCTACATCTCATGGCCCTGCTGCACAAGGCAGCCAGGTCCAGTCTCTCCTCTGCCCAGGGACCTCCAGCCCCATGGACATCTTTGCCACTCACCTCCTTCTGCACTATCCTGGAGGCAAGGATCTTCTCAATGATATTGGCATCATCTTCGGGAGGTTCCTGGGAACAGGAGAGCAGGCTGTTTTCCTGGCTCATCGTGTGGCTTGGTCTCTAGCATCCTCCCAGCCCAGAACTGCTGCTTGCTCCCCTCCAGCCCACCAGCCTGGCAGGAGCTGCGCTTGGGGAACCCTTGCTGGGTGCCAGGGTGCAGGTGCTGCCAGGCCAGCTACACTTGCCCTCTGCCCGTGCTCCCTGGGCCAGCAAGGCTACAGCACTGTCCTGTTTAGCTGTGTGGGTTCTTCCAGCTAGACCAGGGCAGCCAGAGAGGGCAGGAAGTCTCTCAGAAAAGAGGAAGGAGCTTGGGTGCTTCTGCCCTGACTTAAGGAAGGGAAGATACCACAACATGCACATCCCCTGCTCCTAGCAGCTCCCCACGCCAGACCTCTGACTTGCCTTGGCACTTATATGACCCTGTAGTGCTGGATGGCCCCAAGGGCCCCAGGGTTGCCGCAGGCATCCTCCATTGCTGCCGCCTGCCCATGGCCACGTGACACGGGCAAGAGCATTTCAGCCCCACCACCATCCATGCAGCTCTTCCCAGCAGGCTCAAAGTGCCGCCTCCTTCCCTCCACAGGCTTTAACTCTGCCATTAGAAAATACCCCATGAGGCCACAGAGACCTTCTGCTGGCTACCCACAGGCTCCCACTCCCTCACACTCGGCACATGAGCTGTGCTGGAGGTGGCCCTAACACTGCCCTGCTTCCAGCTCCAAGCCAGCAGGCACAGGGCAAGCGGGGAGGCTGAGGCTCTCCAGGACGTGTGCTGTAGCAGGACCAGCCCCACTAAACACCAAGGGACAAGAGAGCAGGGCTTGTGCCTGTCTGTGCTGTAGCAGAAGAAGCATGGAAAGATTAGGGGAGAGGACAGACAGAAAAAATGTGGAGCTTGCTTGAGCATTAGAAAGTATAGTTTTGCCCTGACTGGGAGATGGAACAGCAGCAGGAGGAAGAGTGAAGTGCAGAGCAGAAAGGAGGAGAACTCTGTTCATCTCCTTCAGACAGAGGTAGCCTGGTCCAAGGCAAAGCAGCTCTTAGATGTCCCTTTGCAGACTAGAAAGACCCCCCCAAAGAAAGGCACAGGGCAGGCTGGGGAGGGACAGACAGCTGGGGCATCCCACACCACTCACCCAAAAGGGTCTGGGAAAGCCAAGGCAGTGCCCAGGTCTGCAGCAACCACTCTGTGCCTCAGCAGCCCCCTGCAGCGTGGGGCAGGATGCTGGACCCAGCACCGCAACACAGGGAGCAGGGTAACAGCAGCTCTACCTTGGCCCCTCAGCTGCAGAGCCATGGCCCAGAGTGGGATTCCTGCCCTATTTCAGGAGCTCTGGCCAACGCCAGGGTCATACAGACAAGGGGAGCATGCAGAGATGCTGCAACCACTGTGCAGTGCCCATTTCCCCACACCCAGGCATCCAGCGTGGCGCTGCTGTGCTCCCAAATGTTCACACAAATGCCGGCCACAAAGATTTTGTGTGAACAAGCCCAGAGGCACAGTGCTTCCATCACAGCTGCCTCCACTGCCCCGTGGCTGGGAGCTCCCACGCTGACCAGCTGGCTTACACAGGTCAGTGGCTCATCACGGGCAGCTCGCAGGCTGCTGGAGGAGCCCTGCACCACCTCAGAGAGCTGCTGAGGAATATGGCCAGAATTCAGGAGGGAAAGCTGCAAGTCCAGGCCTTGGGGAGAGTAGCCCTGAGGCCTCAGCACTCCTGTCTTGCCCTGCTGGGTCAGTGTCAACCCTGGGAACAGCCGTGGCCAGGCCAGGCCTGCTGGCAGGAGCACAGAGCAGCCGCTCAGCAGAAAGCCTTGCTGCCGTCAGACACCAGCCTTAATAATTCATCTGAATAGGGACAAATTGAGGTAGAAGTCCAGGACTAAGGAGAGTAGGGCAGCAGCGTGGACACATGCCAAAGGCAACCCGTTTCCACCTGCTGTTTTGAAAATCTCACTTGGAGAGATCACTGCCAGGAGCCCAGCTGGGACACGGCCCTGGGCAGCAGCTGAAGAAGCACCAGCAGCACCTCCCAGGGGTGTGAGGCAGCCTCCGTGCAAGGCAGGGAGCATCGGGCCAGGTCTTATTAACTGGCTTAATAACAGAACTGACTAATCCCCACACCAAAGCCTTGTGAAGAAGGACGTAGAGAGGGACATGAGGACACCATGAAAACAATTAGTGACCATTATTAATATCTGGCAACTTTGTTAGCGACCAGAGAGAGGGAATGAGCTGCAGGATCCAACACACAGACCAGGAGGTGCCAGCACCTACCAGGAGCCAGTGATGAACCTGTGGGCAGTGAGGCCCAAAATGCAGTGACACTGGCTGGTCCAAGCCACGCTGCCCAGATCCTGACCACGTTGCTTGGCAGATCAGCTTGGCTACTGAGATAGGAGCCAAAGGTGGGGATGGGCAATGGGTGGGTCATGTCTTTGGGGAGATGTCCAGCTACATGACATGTTCCAGAAGCCTTAGTCTCCAAGGAGCAGGGGGACAGTTGGACCTGCACATGTCTTGTCCATCCCTTTGTGCACTCACAGTCCCTGCAAAGCCAGCCTGCACCCTCCCAGATAAGCACACTCTCACCCCATCCTTGTGCTGAGATCCTCCACTTCCTCGAACCTTGGCACTGACACCCTTAGGACACCCTGTGGGAGGCAGGAGGCCCCCGTCACCCCATCCCACATCCAGCCCTACCTCTGCCTGCCACGCCAGAGTAGAGGCAGAGAGCGCAGAGGTTCGCCCAGCTCCCAGCACGGCTATTGTCTCGCCATCATCATCCACCACCTTGAAATCCAGGTCCTCATTGTACTTCCTCCTCTTCACTTGCCGTCCTGAGCGGCGTTTCTGTGTATGGGATAAAAAGGCAGTCACAGGGGAGACAGGCAGACCAAGTACCTCCTCCTGGCTTGAGCAGAGGAGGGAAAGCCCCAGTGCTGCCTGATCTTCATCCCACTCCCTGATCCAGGGGGATGGAGGTGGTGGGAAGAATAGACACCCCTTGGCAGTAAACCCATCACTGCAGTGCCGAGGTCTCCATCAATGTCTGACCCACACAGCCCCAGCAGCCCCTGAGACCTGAAGCAGCAGAGCCCTGCAGAGACACACGCAGCTCCCCAGCCCCGCAGGGCTGACCTGCATCCCCGTGCTGTGCTGGGAAAGCAGAGCTGCCAAGCCACGGAGGAGAGGGAAACTCAAGGCTCAGGGACGGGCAGCACCCAGGGCAGCAGCACATGCCCAACCCAGGGCCGCAACCTGACTTTAGGCAGTGTGGCTGGTAGACCCCAGGGCCACGTTTTATCAGCCACACTGCTGAAAGAGGTCTCTGATCGCTGTGTCCTGGGCCCAGCTCTTCTCCCACTCCGAGACAGCCAGGATTTCCCCCACCAGCAGCCAAGGGTTTTGGACATACCTGGCTGTCGGCCGACTCTGCAGACTCCTCTGGGCTCTGCACAGACGGGCTCAGGAGATCCTGATCCAAATCCAAACTGTCCACTGGTATCTCGTTTTTCCTCTTCCCTTTCTTCTTCTTCTCCACAGGAGTGTCCTTGCTGCCAAGACAGACTGACAGTTATATCTTGTCCTTGGGATCCCAGGGGAGAGCCAGCAGGCACCCACACAGGGCTCTGCTCCCACTGGATCACCCAGAAGCAGCTCAAGGCTCCCAGAGCCTCCGCCAGCATTGGGGATCCCCAGCTCATTAATCACCACCAAGTGTTTCTCCACCCAATTCCAGTACACTGGGATGAAAGGGTCCACCTGCCCTACCCTGGTGTGGGGCAGAAAGGGGCTGGGGGCTCCCACCAGCCAGGGAAACAGGGGCTGTAGGAGCTGGAGTTCAGCTCATGGTCAGCCCTCAGTGCTCCTTCAGCATGGGGAGCCTGGATGCGTGAGGTCAGGATGCTCGGGATCGTGGCTCAGGCATGGCAATGAGCTAGGAGGAACCACGCCAGCCACGCCAGCCTCTCTCCTCCAGGCAGGGTGACCATGAAGTCTCTGCAGTGAAGGCAGGTCCTGCACCAGAGCGCAGCAGCCTCTCCCCCAGCAAGATATCTCTCCCACCAAGATAGGGACATATGTCCTGCGCAGGTGCAAGGAGCATCTCCCCATCACCAGCCCCAGCTGGTGCCATCCCCAGGGAAATGAGGTGCCTGCTCTGAGCACTGCCCGTTCTGCCAGCCACCTCTCGTGTGTGCTGCAGAGCCCTGCCAGACCCCAGGAGACCTTTACACCAGCGTTGAGACAGAAGCTGCTCCAGCTCGTGGTTTGTCTTCCCTGAGCCACAGCACCAAGTTCCCTCCCGAGATGGCAGCTAAGCAGACACTGACCTGTGCCTTCAGCCAGAAGGAGTTAAGCCCCGCGATTGCCATAGACACGGGTAGAATGCAGGTCCCAGACTCTCACCAGTGCAATAGCCCATGACGGCAGTCACCACCACATTCAAGCGTCTGCTGGGAGGCTCTGTCCCACCAGGCAACTACCCTCCGTGCTCAAATCACAGGAGGGGATTTGGGCCTTGCTCCCAGTGAATCCCACCACCTTCCTGCAAACACAAACTGTGCAAAGACACAGCCCAGCCCCACGGCACACCCTCGGGGCCAGGGCCACCCAGCCCGTAGTGGCACCCAGCACCCACCACAACCTGCCTGTGCACAGGAACATGCTCAGGAAACACCAGGGTAAGAAACAACCGCTCCCAACATGCCCGTCCATCCTTACCCTCTGCAAGGAACACTGTTAAGGGAAAGATTTCAAACAGCTGGTGCCTGTCCCTGAGCTGAGCAACGTCCCCTTCCTCACTCACAGCCCCGCCATCCGGCCCCTCCACATCTCAGACCTGCACAGCAGCAGAGGAACGATTAGTTTCAAACCCATGTCAAGGTTTTGCATGAGAAAAATGCCTGGGACTGGCAAAAAACAAGCAGTTAAAAATCTGCTGTTCAGGCCGAAAATGCCCTGGCCGTCCACCCGAGCTTCAATCAGAGGCCCTGAAAATGCACTGCGAGCACTGCTCCCACCCGAGCAATAACTCCCAAGATATTGATTGGTAAGTCACAATTAACAACTGCTTCATTCATAGCAGTAGTTGGCTATGATTAGAAATAATTTAGAAGAAATTATGCCACCATTATCTGCCACTTAGAGGACTCCTAGCAATCATTTCACTCGCACGGAGCGCTTATTCTGCCTGCCGCTCGCCTCCCCTGCCTGCGCTGCCAGGGGACCCCCATCTCTGTCCCAGGCAGTGGACACAGGAGGACACACAGCCCTGCTGCTCTACAGAGCTTCCACCTTGACACCCATGGGTGCCTCCATCCAGCAGCCATTCCTCCTGTGGGGGACCCAGAGGCAGAGGCAACAGACTGAGAAGAGGCTCAAAGAGGGGCTGCGGAGAGGGGGAAACAGTCCATGGGCTGGACTTTCCAAGCAGGAAGGGTGGACCCAGGTCCTTCTGGAAGGTCCAGGTGAGCAGGAGGAAGCACCTTGGCTCAGGATCCACTGGAACAGGGTATTGGGAAAGGACAGAGCTTTGTGGCTCTCCCAGACTCCCACACACAGTTTCTTCTGGCTGCATGATGTGTTATGGATTTATATTAATTGGTCTTTTTTGAATGAAGCGCTCTCTTCATCAGGGCTCCACACACTGGCCCCCAGCACAGCAAGCAGATCCCCCTTTAGCCCCCATCCTTGTACCCCCAGATCCTGCTGTGCCTTTGCAGGAGAAACCAGTGTCTCCAGCTCTTCAGCTGGGATTACCCCACCAAAATCCCCAGTTTAGCAGAGTGACCTGTCCACCACCTACCCACAGCAGGTTGCACTGGCACAGGCTGCTTTTAACAGCCTGTGAAGGCACTGCTGGCAGCCAAGGGACCTGACAGGGTGGCAACAAGCTCCTGGGCAAGAGCCGTAAGTGCCTCCAGGAGCCCAAGCCTCCACAGTCTGCTCTTGCCCAGGTTTCCCCTGCTTTGGTCTGGTCCCAAAGGTCCAGGTGGACCCCTGTGAACTGCCCATATGGCAGTTTCTTAGTGGTGGAGCAGAGGTGTCATTAGGAAAAGCTGTGTTCTGCATCCCTCATCCCAGGACCTCTTCAGTGCCCAATGCTGCCTTTACTTGGACTTCACCCTTCCCTTCCTTCCTGCAGCCCCTCTCCTTCCCCCTCCACCTTCAGCCCCTCTGCTGCAGCCCTTCTCAGAGCCTTCAAGAGCCCTTCTCTCACCCTCCCAGCGCTGTCCACTTGATCTGTCCATCCCCATCTGCTCTGGCTCACCAGCCCACAACTGACATGGGGGCTTGGTTTCCTCATGTGCAGAGCCCCAGGCTTGAGAAAGACCAGAAGTGACAGCGCTAAGGAGCTCAGGGACCTGCAGGGACACGGCGCCCAGCTCTTGCCCTCCTGAGGTCCCCACTAGCCTGGCGTGGAAGCTTTGCTGTCCCACATCTTCTGTTCAGCAGCAGCCCATGCCAATGGGCTCCACAGCCCTGGCCTCTCCAGGATCCTGCTCTCACCGAGCTCCGAAGCAGCCGGGCTGTGAAAGACCCAGACTCCTTGCCCTGCACATGTGCCCTGACAGCAGCCACGGCAGGAGGAAGGTGGGAAGATCCCACAGGCCCTGGGACACCCTTTCTGGTGACCATTTCCAGAAAGTGCCCTCGAGAAGCTCTACCAAACTGGTGTTTTCTAACAAAGAAAGGTTTTGCTGAAAATTTCCCAGCTGGCTCCTGTACTAATCCTGTTTACAGTAGAAATATATTCATCCTGTGAAGGTTATTTACAGCCCACGAGGAGGACCCTGCTTTGTACAGGACTCTCCAAAAAACACTTATTTTTGCAAGTCCATGACAGCGAACCAAATTATGTTGGTGCTGTTGAGTCCTGCTCAGCTTTCTGCACATATTCGCAATTAAAAAGAAATCAGAGCTTCTGGCCAATCAGCCTGTTAATTAAAAGAATGAGGAATTACTGGAGGCAGTGGCATTGGGCTGTGCAGTACGAGGGAGTCCTCAGGCCTCCCTGCTGCCAGCCTTTGCTGCTAGCACAGCTCCGCAGCTGCAAGGCAGCGACAGATCCTGCCACACCAGAGAGGGAGAAGACAGTATGTGGTCCACCATCCTTCCAAACCTGAGCCGAGGGCCGGCAGGCTGCTGGTCCCCAGCAATGCAGGCACAGTCACTCGCACAGATAGCCCAGAGTCAGGTTCGTATCACTCACATACCCTCTACCCAGGCCCCAAAACAGGTATGACAGGCCCTCCGCCATGCAGTACCTTGCTTTCCTGGTGAGACACCTCCCTAAGGTCCCTCTGCCCCCCCGGACACTCAGAACAAAGGCCAGGCCAAGGAGAGGCCAAGACTCTTTGGTTCTCTTCTGGATCTGGGATCTCATAGGGCCTCATCCTCAAAAGGGCACCCACCTGTCCTATCTGCATGGCTGCAGAGCTCATCCTGGCCTCCTGACCAGCACATCCATCCTTCAGGACGAGGAGCTCATGCACCCTGCAATGTGGTGGCCCAGCGCGGCTCTCTTGGCCAAAGCTCGTGTGAACCTAGAGCCCTGTCCACACCAGGCACAGAGACAAGGTCACATCACCACCCACCTGCTCTTCTTGGGTCTTGCTCTGGGGCCAGGCTCAGAGCCACTCTTCTTGTCTTTAGGCTCCTTGGAGGCTTTGGGTTCCCGAGGTTTCCGGGGCTTCTTGGCCACCTCCCTCTGCTTGGGCTCCTTCAGCTTCTTGGGCTCCTTAGCCTTTTTAGGCTCTTTTGGTTCTTTAGGCTCCCTCCTCCTCTTTGGTTTCACCTCCACAGCTGCTTTTTCTCCCCCTTCCTGCTCTCCGAGATCCTTTTTCTTCCGTTTCTTCTTCACCCCTATGCCTCCGCCCCCACTGTCCTGCATCCCATTCTGGGTGCTTGTCCGCTTCTGGGAAGCCCCGTCGAGCTCGTCTTCTGGGCACTGGCACTGGCCGCCGGTGGCCATGGCTGTCACTGTCATCTGGTGGGGCACCTCGTCCTGCTCCTCGCTGCTGGCAAAGGGGTCCTTGCACTCCCAGGCATCCGACATTGGGGAGCGGCTCAGTGCTTTGAGGTTTGGCGGCTGCAGAGAGAACAGAGAGGTGGCATGTGAAGCACGTGGCACATATAGAAATAGCAGGCACTCTAGGGGGAACTGCAGCCCCAGTGAGGCTCTCGTCACCTGGGTGCGAGCAACATCCCTTGATATACTGGGGACTATGGCTAACGGCCACCACATGCAGATGCAGCTCAAAGGAGAGGACCCCTCATTACCTGCCCGATGGAGGCCGACAGATTAGAGAGGCCATTCGGTTCCCCACCAGCCCGCAGAGGTCCAGAGCAGAGGCACCCAGCCCTGCTGCTGTGTTGCTTGTTGCTGTGTTCCTAAGCACAGCCCTGCCTTTGATGGCACACTCCACACCCAACTCTGCTGAGACCCAGAGCAACCCACACACCCAGGCCACCTCCTGCCCATTGCCCAGAGTCAGGGATTGTCCCAGCAGGGCAGGGAATTAAGGATGTCTTGCACATCCTCCAGCAAAAAGCAGCAGGCCCCCAAGTTGGCTCAGGACAGACTTCAGGGCAGAAGAGGGGGGTTAGATGGACACCTCTCCCAGGAGATGCTGGATGCTGGGCTCCCAACAGCCCAGGAGAAGGGAACTGCTCTTCCTGCTCCGGCTCTTCCTTCACTTCCTGCAAATTTTCCAGTGCTGAACACTGAAAGGAATTCAGGTGCGTACCTGGCCTGCTCTGCTGGGCAGGCCCAACCAGAACAGCATGAAAAGGCCCAGCTCTGCTCAAGCCCAGGCTTGTGAGCCTTGACCTCGGCTCCTCCGGATAAGCCCAGGCCGGTGGTGCTGGCAGGGGACAGCCCAAGGAAGGGAGCTGTGAGTGACAATTCATACCGGGGACAAGAAACATCCCTTGCAGCAGCTGCCAGAGGGGAGAGAGCAAGGGATGCACAAAGAGTCGGGCAGAAGCAGAGCTGTGCACAGCAAGGACGGGGAAAGTAATGCTGGGCTCTGCTTCAGCTGCTCTGCCAGTCAGTTCCCATCCCCAGTGCCCCGGCAGCGCCTGGCTCTGCTGCAGACTCAGCCAGCTCACTGCACCTCTCCTCTCTGCCTGTGATCAGGGGGCCACTGGAGAGTGGCTGGGGCCATGGCTGGCACCGATCTCTCATGGTACTGCCAACAGCCTACTGCCACTGTGCACCCAGGCAGGTCTCTGCCCGCTGGCCCAGCAGCACGGGAGTCTGAGCTTCTCCTCCAGCCCCACAGCAGGCGGCAAACCCCAAAGCCTTCACAGGAGATGGCACACTTTTTCATCCACAACCATGTGATTAACTCTTTTTAATGCACGGCTCGGCCACGAGCAGAGGGAAGCTCTGGCCATCCCCAGCCTGGTTCACCACCTAAGCAGAATCACAGAATCTTAGTGGTTGGAATGGGACCTCCGAGATCATCAAGTCCAACCACATAAAAAATAAAAAAAAAACCAAAAAAACCCCCAACCAAACAAAAAAACAAACAACAAACCCAAAAACACCACCCCACCAACTAAACCCCACAACCACAACCCCACACACAACACCGCACCACAAACCAATAATCTTGGGCACTAGAGCATGCCCTGAAGAGCCATGTCTAAACGTTTCTTAAATACCTCCAGGGATGGTGACTCCACCACCTCCCTGGGCAGGCTGTTCCAGTGCCTGACCACTCTTTCAGTAAAGTAATTCTTCCTAATATCTAATCTGAATCTCCCTTGCCGCAGCTTCAGACCATTTCCTCTGGTCCTGTCATTATTCCTTTGGGAGAAGAGGCCAACCCCCACCTCTCTACAGTCTCCTTTCAGGGAGTTGTAGAGGGCAATGAGGTCTCCCCTCAGCCTCCTCTTCTCCAAACTAAACATGCCCAGTTCCCTCAGCCTCTCCTCATAGGACTTGTTCTCCAGACCCCTCACCAGCTTGGTGGCTCTCCTCTGGACATGCTCCAGCACCTCAATGTCCTTCCTGTAGTGAGGGGCCCAAAACTGAACACAGTACTCGAGGTGAGGCCTCACCAGTGCTGAGTACAGAGGCACGATGACTTCCCTACTCCTGCTGGCAACGCTATTCCTGAAACAGGCCAGGATACCATTGGCCCTCTTGGCCACCTCGGCACACTGTGGCACAGATCAGCTCCAGACCAAACCCAGCAATGCAAGTGGGGCTGGAAAGCTGCTCTTGCAGATGGGTGTTTGGTGGATGTTCCATGAGACACGGCATGGGGCTGAGGCCCTGCCAGGTCTGTGGGGTAGCTAGTGAGTGGCCTGGGAGCAGTGTGTCTGAGGGGACAGTGACAGTGCTCGCCCTGGCACCCTGCACCCACAGTTGCCCCGTGTCAGTGGTGCTGGTTCCTTCACAAGCCATTTCCATGGTGATGAGGTGCCAGCACCTCTGGCAGCCATGCCCAGGCCCCACAGACTCCCAGCACCACCTGGCTCTTCAGATACCCCAGAGCTGTGGGAGATAATGTAAATATTTACATACTATGGGCTGAGGACTGGAGCCCATTCGGGGTGGTCTAGGCGCAGGGCACTCTGTAGGCTTGGATTTCTGATTTGGATTAGATGAAAGCATTAAACAAAACAGGCTGCAAAAGGGAAAAGAACCCAAGTGTCCCTGCAGCCACCCACGAATGGGGCTGCTGATACCAGCATCCCTGCCTGCACATGGTCACCTCCAGCACTCTGTCCTGGCCCCTGCTGCTGGTCTGCAGCGGTGACCTGGGATAGAGGAGAGCAACCATCCTGTCGCACAGACAAGCCATCAAAGTGCACCTAAGCAGTTACAAGGAACCTATTCCAGGCTGGGAGAAAACCAGCACTACAGATGCTGCCTCTGAGCCCACAGGCTGAGCAACAGGATCAGTCCCAGCCTTTGCATTCCTCAGATCTTGCAAGCTAGGGATCAGCTGGAACAATTTACTGGATTAGCTACAAAGCTCCCAGACCCCCGAGAGCCTGGATCTCCTTTTGCTTCTGCGCTGAACCACAGCCAAGTGCAGATACCAGACAGAAAGCAAATCTTCAGCATCTTTGTAGAGCAGGAAGGTGAACTACTCCTTTCCAGCCACAGCTTGTAGTCCCGAGTCTCACAAGGGGCAGACGACCCAACGGACAACAGGTCTGGATACTGCAACTCTGGTGCCATCCAAGAGCAGGTGATGCCACCTGCCCTGCCGGAGATCGGCTCCCAGCTCCCCCACAGGACTGGACCAGGACTGGGTTGGGAACAGTGCTGAGCACCTGGAACAGCTCTGTCCCCCCCAGCCTGTGCTTGGGGGAGCTGAGCCATGACAGCCAGCCACAGGGACATGGGTCCCTCTTGTGTGCATCAGAAATTCCCAGCAGACCAGCATGGAGTAGGGAATGGCTCATGATTTCTACTGCGTTACACCAGCCAAGTGGTCCATAGCTCTCCCTTACCCCATATCTCTGTCTGCATCTACAGCTCCGAGTCAGGCTATGGTGCCCAGGCAGGTCCCGCTCGCCACTGGCACCTCCAGTGCCCGGCAGGAGCCTCAGGCCCCACCCCATGTGAGAGGCTAATAAAGCTGTCAGGAGAGCAGGCCTCAAACCATGACCTCCTTCGTGGTGTCTGCCTTGTGCTCGCGTTGTGCTGCTGAGGCAAATCAGAAAGGGCATTTCTATGGTTGCTGATGAAGCCGTCCCAGCCTGCCATAAGCCCTGCTGCAACAAAAAGTGGAATGTTTTATAGAAACAACCACAAGCTGTCAGAAGGTTTGTGAAAATGCAATCCTTCTGCTCCTCCTGCATCACCTCTCGGCTGCCAACAGCCGTTCCCGTCGCTAGGTATGCCCATCATGGCGGGAGCACAGATGTGTCCACTGTAGCACACCCCATAGGCAGCACTGTCGGCCTCCACATCCAGCAGTGCCAGCGCTTTGCCATGGGATGCCCTGCAGGCATCAGCCATCCCAGCCTGCCGTGCCCAGGAGGCAGTGGTGGTGTAAATCAGCAGCGCCTGCCTCCAGCTGGAGCAGCCAGATGCTTCTGGCACAGGCCCTGCCACGAAAGGGCCATCAAACACCAGCCTGTGGGACTGAGCAGCTCATGGCCAGAGCTTGCACAGGCAGCAAAAGCACAGAGGGACAGGCAAATAAGGCTCCTCCGTGCTGACTGTGGGCAGCTACTGCCACCCCCAGAAACCCTTCTGCACCCAAGGCTGCTTGGTTTGTTTTGAGGATAAAAGGCTCCTTGTCAGGCTCCTACAAGTCCATGGCAAGCTCCTGCCATCCACACGCTGCGGAGCACAAAGCTGCCGGCAGAGCTCAACACACTGCTGCAGCCATGAGCTTTTCCTACTTTCCCTTAATGAGGTTCAGTTTATCCTGGCTTCTCGTCAACAGGAAAAGCCTGAGAAAGCAGTGCCAGTGTTATCTGTGCTCTTGCATGGCTTCAAAGCATGCTTGCAGCTTGCCTGTGGCGGCCTGGCCAGCCCTTTGGGGGAGGCAGGAGCACACTGTCCCCATGCAGGCAGGGCCACAGCATCAGCTGCTGCCCCTGTGCCGAGGGAACCACCACCTCTGCTCCAAATGACGAGGAGCTGAAGGGTCTGTGTCACATTGATGGGGACACAGCAGCACAGGGAGCTCTGCTGCAGTGGCACCCTCCAGGCTGGGTGGCCCGAGACACACGTCTCCGCGTGACATACTACCATGTTCAGACCCTTCACAGGGGAGAAGCACATTTAGCTCCCGGAGCCTAAACGTGGCAAATCGCAGCCTCAGGACGCTGTTACAGCAGGCAGGCAAGGTGGGCTCCCCTTGTCTGCTCCAGACCAGCCCAGGGCTGCTCTGGGCCACTGCCATGACCCCAAATCGGGGAAGGAGAGGGGCAGGGCAGCCAGCGTGTGCTGTCACCCCGGCTGGATGTGGCTCAGGAGCTCCAGCGGCAGGACTGCATCCAGGCCATGACAGCTACAGCTACATGAACTCACTTGTAACCATGGGCACCAAAGCGCCTGGTGGCATTCAGTACCACAAACTGATAAGGCAAATCCCACTGATTTTCTTTAAATTGTGCTGCCATCCTAGGTGGCTTCTAGATCTCAAGGTGTGAGAGTACAAAGGAGGGTTTCCTTGTAACTTGCTCCATCCCATTCACTGTTTGGCCGTTCTCCATCACATCCTTCCCCTGCAGAGCTCTCTCAGCCCAGCTAAGGCACAGGTGACACATCTCCTTTTCCTCACAGGAGGGCTGGGCCAGCTCTTAGACCATTTGTCTCATCCTCTTCTAATCCCACCAGCTTTGGGGTGGCAATAGGAAAGCATGCACCATCAGAGAGGTACCACAGCAGCAGGAGGGCTTCTGCTCTGCTTCTTCTCCCTTCCCAAATCGCTGAACAAGCCTCTGGGACAACCTGCAGGCAGATGCCAAATTCTCTGCCAGCGTTTTACAGTGTCCTCCAGGAGCAGGGACAGTCCCGAGTGAAGATTCCCACATGGCTGGCTCCCCCATATGCGTTACTTGACACATCTTACGACTTTCTTCAACTCTTCGGACTCCATTTCCATTTCAGCACATCAGATGATGGCAGGAATCAGCTGGCACCTTCTCCTCTGCTCCATGCCATGAATGCATAGACATTTTGCCTGTACTTTGCTTCCTACTCTTTAACCAGTCCCTAATTCACAGAAAGACCTCTTATCAGGACAATGCTTAACTTCTTTAAAAACATTCAGCGAGAAACTTTCTCACCAGCTGTTTGGGAGTCCATGGGCACTGTACCAGCCCAGACCAATCTTACCCCCGTGGTCTGGCTATCTTTAAAATCCTTGGCAGATTGCAAGGATTTTGCTTTGCAAAAGCCACACTGACTATTCACCAGTGTAGTATTTTCACAGATAAAATGTTTATTATAGCTCCTAACCATTTACACAATACCCAATAAACATATTGGCTTTTAATTTCACATTTGCTCAACCTCCCCTTCCATGGACGTGGCTCTGATGGGCGACGGCCCCTAACCCTATTTATTAGCAATTCCCAACACCTAATCAGGCTCCTTTACAATTCTAGAGTAAATCCCATCAAAGTGTGGTGGCTTGTGTTACTTTGCTTAAAAATGTCTTTATCAACCTTTTTAATTTAAGGGCAACTCTCCGATGCGTCGAGTATCGAGGGGTAGCTCTGGGTTGGGAGCCTTCCTGAACCAGATGTTCTGCCAACATCCCATTTCCACGAGCACTTACTTGACACCTCAATCACTTATTCACCCTGTGAACCCTCTTAAAGGCTTTTTAGTCCTGAGATATTTGGAAAAAAAAAAATACTATTAGATGCTGTGTTTTTAGCAAGTGGTTCCTAAAAATCTTTTTAGTTCTGCTTTGTAACAGGCTTACTTTTAAATTCCCAGAATATGTGTCCTTTTTCTACTACAGCTTTTTTCTTGCCTAAAGAAAACCATCATTTTACATTGAACAGCCTCTTCTACAAGTTTTCTTACATGTCCATCTAACCATGCAGGTTTGTTGTTGCTGGGATATTTTGAAGGGGAGGGGGAAGAAAAGACAATGACATGATTTAGTAGGTAATGCCCATCTCTGAACCTCTGGTACCAGACCCAAGCAGCCTCCATATGCCCAGAACACTTTTTATCCTTAGAACTGTGCCTTTGCACTGTCTCTCAACTGGCATTTTTTGGGGGTGACAATTGTAATGATTTTACATTTTCAGAATACACTTTTATGTAACATTTGTACAATTTTTTATTCCCAAGGGAATCTTCTATAAATTACATTTCATACAGAAAAGCAAGTCCCTCAGCAGCAGCTGGAGCACAAAGTCTCGTCCCATGCGTCTAACTACTGTCAAAGAGAAGGTCAGGGGGGAAAAATGTTTAAACCTCCCCAGAGAGCCATGAAGGCTAACGGAGAGCACTTATAATTGCATGACCCCGTTAGAGGGCAAAGCCAAGGTTAGGGTGGGCCTTAATGGTATGTTTCCCTAACTTTAAATTGTTTCATTTCATTTATAGTCCCAATTTGTCTCAACTTCTCAGTCTTTATTCAGGACTTAAGGGAAAACACGACCAGGAGATGTGACGTAAAGCAGCTCCTGCCTCTGGTCCTCAGAAGGGCTCATTCCCCACTGCTGAGCCTCTACGATGCACCAGCCGCCCTGGCCCACAAGGGTCACGCAGCACCCCTGACCCCCTCCGAGCCCTCTGGCAAAGAGTGGAGCTGGGGTCACAGGGACCTGAATGAACGGTTTAAAAAGTCCACTTGGCATGTGTGCAGGGAGCTTAGGAGGGAGCAGTGAAGTCCAGCAGCATTTTCCTACCCAGGACATGCACCAGACTTGGGCCAGCAGGACTGAGCTGGTCCAAAATCCTTGTTCTCACCCTGCCTGCCCCAGGTACCTGCAAAGGGAACCGGGAGAAGAGGAAGGAGAGGGAACAACTGCAAAGAGATGATGGGGAGGGGAAGAGGGAGGAGACTGAGGCCAGGGAAGGGCATTTAAGACAGGGGGCCAGGATGGCATTATGGGATGAGAATCCTAAGAAGCAAGTGAGAATGGAGAACAGCAGGCAGCTTTGGGCGAAGACAAGAGAAAACTGGGGCCAAGCACCTAAAAGAGATGCAGCAGAAGGGGTCAGGCTTGGCTGGATGGGGTAGAAGATCCTACACCTTGTGCTCAGCCAGGAGGGAACCATCATACACCCAGAGCCACGCTCCCTCCACAGCCTGTGAGACCACATCACCTCCTGCCTCTGGTGTTCCTGGGCTCCCACCCCAAGCCTGGACAGCCCAGCATCACCTTCTGCCCCGTAGCGGTGGCGCCGACTCTACAGCTTACACACTTGCCATGTGATAGCTGGAATGGCAGGAGCAGAGAGAGGCTCCCCTGGATCCAGGCAGCAGAAGTCACAGGCCATCCCTGCTGGGAGGTGTGCTGGGGATGAAGTGGACGTTGCACTGGCACTGCTGTGTGTCAGACCCTCCTCGCTTACCAGAATCACTCCTCATTCAAACCCTACAGCACCACATGAGTTTGGGGGTGGGAAGGGGAAAGGAGAACAGCCTGATGTCCACCTCGCTGCCCATCCTGCACCTTGAGACCCTGCCCTGAGCCCTGCAGACTTTCCCCTGCAAGAGCACAGCGTTCCCAGGGGGCAAAGCTCTGCCACAGCCTCAGGGTATGAATGGCAGCTCCATCCTGTGAGGAGGCTATGGCTGAGCCCTTCTCATAGTCATCGCCAAGAGCAAAGCTGGCTTCCCTGGCCACCAGGCTTAGACAACCTCCACACAACACACTCTTGCTGGGCAGCACAACCAGAGCCAGCAGCAGTAGCCATGCTACATGTCATCTTGCAGAAAAGCACCAGCACCATTCAACCCCCATTAGCTGGAGGCTGGGCAACGCCTTCCCGCTGCCCCCCAGGAGAAGCAGGCACCTCCACAGAAGCCCATTGAGGGCATGGCTTAAACCCTGCCGAGATCTGTCCTGTATGTGGAATGTCCATGCGGATACTGACTGCAGGGGCCATTGAAGGTTTCCACGCTCTTTAGACAGAGGCCAATGTCCAGGGGCTGCCCAGCACCCCAGCTGCTCAGCTCACCCCCACGGCACTGACCAAAGCCACCAGCTGGGCTGCTGCTGTGCCAGAGCCCAAAATGGGCACCATCACACAGCTCTGCCTCCCGCGATGGTCACGCTGGCAGCCACCGGCCCAGTTTATCTGCGCAGCCGGCTGCAGAGCCTCATGGTGGGAGTGGCAAAGGCAGCTTCTTCCATACCCAGTATTTTAGCAGGCTGGTGAGCCACCCCCTCTGGCAGCTGCAAACCCCACTGGTGGTGTGAACAGCACGGGCTCTGGGATTCTACTCACTGGGTGTCCACACCCCTCACTTCCAGCTCTTAATGCAATGCAGCAGAAGCTAAAAATACACAAGTGCCACCCTCCGTCATGTCTTTGAGCAGGCTCTGCAGTCGCCATGGGATGTGTGTGACAGAGGTGGGGCCTGGCTCTGTTCCTGAGACGCTCCACCAAGACGCAGCCCTCAACAGCTACAGCCGGGAAGATCCGTCCCGTGACTGAGCTCGGCAGCAGGCACCATGTCCCTACTGCCCTGGCACAGAGCACGGCAGGGGCAGAGAGCAACACTACTGCCCTGGGCTGGCCAGGCTGTCCTCCCCGCTTAGTCCTCTCTCGCAGGGTGGGGAGCACAGAAAGAGGAGGGCCTGAGCAGCAGCAGGGTAAGGAGCCCTTGGGGGAGGACCAGGATCATCACTCCTGGCTGTGGGTGGAGGCACAGGGCACTCTGGCAGCTCAAGCGCTTCCCTGCCCTTCATCCTCACCAGAGTAGGTGCCTACAAGCTGCTCAGCAGAGCAAAGCTCCTGCATGCACCTGGCACCAAGGGTCATTGCACCTGACAGTCTCATCACGACAAAAAAAGCCCAAGATGGGCCAGGAGCCCCCAGACCCAGCCTGGGACAGAGCCACAAGCACCCGCAAGCTGAGGAGCCCCGTTCCCCTGCATGGGCTCCAACTGCTGCCAGGACTCTGCTCCAGCCTCAGGGAGCTCTAGCAACAGCCCTCGGCAGCGCTTCCAGCACCTGAGACATCAAAGCTCACGTTTCACTTAAACAGACCCATAAAAATTGGGAAAAACCTTCATTTTATGCAGTGAATGCTTGAAGTAAAAGCAAGCAGAGCTCCCACAGATACTCCTGGGGCCTGCACACCCTGATGTGTCCCAGCTGCAAGGGGACAGCAGCCATGTGGTGCTACAGCCCCAGGCTGTTCCCTGCTGCCTCCCCATGCCACCGGTGCACTGCTGGGGATGGGGACATTCCTACTGCCTCCAAGCCCCGGCTGAAAAGTCAGAAAAGTCCTCCAGAAGAAGGCAGGAGCTAAGAGGTCACAGGACTTCCCATCTTCTCCCTCTCCACGAGGCAAGCAATGCTGCTCTGCTCTTACAGTCTGTGTGGGCCGGGAGGGTTTCCATGACTGTAGAATAAGATTTACAGGCACTGTGGGACAACTGCATTTATTTTAGTTCAATATTTCTCAGGTTATTCAACAAGTCAGACCTTGGCAGAAATAAGCTCTTTAGTGCCCAGGGAGGAGCAGGACACAGACGGGAGAGGAAGCCCAGGGAATGATAGCACTGCCAAAGCCCTCAAGGAAAATCCCTTGCTTGTCAGTGCTCCCTGGGGTAGGTGGCACCCCTGTGCCACCTCTGCCACCAGACAAGGTACCTTGGCACGAAGCCTCGTAAGTCATGAGGGAAGCGACAGGTTTCATGAGTTAGTCACAGCTCGGTGACAAATCCACCAGATTTTCATGCATTACTAAGGAAGAAGAGTTGTGCAAACACAGACCCTGGCTGGGCTAACAACAGCTCCTCATCTGGTACACCAGTTGGCAGTGCCCCGCACACCAAGCCATCCCAATCCGTGAGGAAGGGTGGCACTGCTGCAAGGGGCACCAAGGGGGCGGAGAGAGGAGCTCCTCCCAGGACAGCCTGCTGCGAGGCCCCAGGTCTCCAGCCCAGACTTCGTAATGAACTGGTGGTGGACATGGGCAGGACAAGACTCAGGGTAGCCACGGACTTGCGAAAGGAGAGAGTGCATCCATAACCCATTCCCAAAAAGAAGCTGAAAGCTCTCCTGCCATCCCTCACCAATATGAAGTGTGTCAGCATTTTGCTAGCCTTTGTGCCCATGGGACTGAATCTACATGATGACCAAGATGGAGCTTCTGCGGGTGAGAGGCTGGCAGGGAGACAGGTAAAGAGATGCATGGCCCTTGAGAGCCCTAGGAACCACACAAGCATCTCACCTTCTCCAGATAGACTGCTCAATGGACTTTTAAAGGCAACAGCCCTCCTTGGTACCACAAGGAGTCTGTTTCCAAGGTGTGGGAGCTCCTGTGCTCAGGTGTCCGGGGGGACACAGAATGGCACCCCTTGCTAGTTTTGCCTCTGATGCTGCCCAGCAGGCACTTCAGAGCACAGCATGGAGCCACCCTCCTCAGGGAGCAGCCACCACCTCCACCACATCAGTCAGGAGCCCAAAGTACCCCCAGGAGCCCTGTTTGGCCAGCTTTCTTACAAAACACTGAACTCACAGCAGCATTTCCGACTGCTGCCCAGACCCTTCTGGGGATATCCCAGCAGAGCCCTTGCAGAGCTGCTGACCCCAGGAACACTGCAGCCCGCTTTGTGACATGCTGCAAGGATCGGCCTTTGCTGCTGCCGGTTCAGAGAGCTCAGGACAGGAGCAGCTTGACCCCCACCCCTCCTTGCTCAGCCTGGCATGCCTTTATCTCCCTCCCAGACTTTATCTGCAGGGGCAGTTCCACAAAACACTTTGGCAGCTGAGCCTTTTAAAATCTCTGAATGCTGGGGGAGGACAATTTTGCTGTGCTTAAAACCCACGTCATTTCAGCAATCCCATTTCCAGAGCAGCCAAACCAAAAGTCCAATGGAGCCGTGGGAATTTCTTACCTGGGCTTTGCTACCAGAGCAGAGAGATCACTCACCTGTGCCCCAAAACGCCCTGCTCTCCTCCTGGCCATCCCCCTGCCCCAGAAGCAGTGACCCAGCAGTGCTGGGTGCTGGTACTCAAGCCCTCCCCTCCTCCCCTTGAGGCTGGCTCTGCTTCATCACAGCAACTTCAGGACACACTGATAAACTCACTACTTCCTACAGTACTTGTGCTCTGTACACACACCTTCCTATACCCCGCAGTGCTCAGCCTGCTGCAAACTCCTAACAGCACACTCACCTCTTCCAAACCCTTCCCTCCCTTCCTCTTCCCCATTAACCTGCCACGACGGCGCAATCTGCAGCTGCCCCGAGCAGCACAAAGACGCTGCTTCAGAGCTGGCTAGAAATGGCACCAGCTCCAACAGATTCATGGCTTAGCTCAGTGTTCCATCTAATGGTTTCCCATTAAAAGCATAATAGACACAAATAGCTCAGGGTGATCCGGTTTGTTTTATACCTCCAGCCATATCTCACTCGGGCAGGCAGGGCGAGCCTCCATACGTGTAACAGAGTGCCGATGGTCAGGTTCTTCCTCTGCACATGGTTAATACAAAGACCATTGGCTCATAAATCTCCTCCAGGAGCAGCAGGTAGGCATGATCCCATGCGGCAATTCAGAAATGGCAGCTTGGTGGGATGGGATTATTTCTGAGGAAGGGAAGATTCCCTGGCTAAACTCTCACAGCCCCACAGACATGATCTTCCCAACCTCCTGGCTGGTGTTAGACCTGGAGCATCATGTTATTAGCAGTAATCCCAGCAAACATGCAGTTTTGTAATACATATACTACAGAATGATACAGGGTTGGAAGGGACCACTGGAGATCATCTAGTCCAACCCCCCAATGAGGTTTGAATCTCATCATATATGATGAGATTCAAACAAGAACCAATACTAGGGACTTTGAGGGAAAGGAAGGGTTTCTCTTCCACAAGAACACAACCAAATCAAGAACATTTCCCTGACTGAAGATAAATCCCACCTTGTTCAATAGCCCACATGAGACTCATCTGCTCTAGGCTGCGGCTCGGGTCAAATTTCGACTTGCTGAGCAGCAGCCCTGCCTGGAAATATGAGGCTTCCCCCTTCCCCCCCTCCCCGCCATCAACTGCAACAATTCACACACAAGACAGGGTCCCCAGACTTTGCCAGCTGAATTGGGAGAAGGAAAGAGGGTCACAAACCTGCTTTTCTTTTTTCTGTATTTTCATTATCATCAAATCTGGGTTGAATGTTATTTCTGCAAGACACAACACAAAAAAATATTCACAATAAAGAGACTGTTCACCAGTCTTAATCATTTGTTATCCTGAGGTACTCCATCCTTCCACATCACCCCTCTGAGGCTGAGCCAACCCCGGTGTCGCTCAGAGCAGCAAAGCTGCAAGAGTAAAATGCTCTCAGGGACAAGCTGGGGGACGTGTGCTCTGCTGAGCCGCTGCAAGGAGCACAACCACGCAGCTTCTCTCAGCTTGGTGCTACCCGAAGCCCGCCGGGCAAGACCAACGTCTTGGCAGTCATGGTCCCAGCATGAAGTGACACGCTCGGGTCTAGCGGAGATGCTGTCTACCCCCCAGAGCCCCAAACCCACCCCAGGCACCAGAGAGACGTGTTGGGTGCTGCCAACCCTGCAGCAGCAGAGGGAAGCACTAAACAAAACAGCCTCTGCCAAGCAGCAACAGCAGCAGTAAGAGACCTGGAGAGGATGCAGGAGCTCAAAGCTGGCTGCGAGCCCTATTACCAAGGAAGAGCTGCTCAGGGGACCAGGACAGGGCAGGCATAGAGGGGGAAGAGCCATGCCTGCAGACACCATCTGCCCTGCCAGCTGCAGCAGCCCTTGAGGTGGGTGCTGTGTGAGTGGCACTCACAGGAGGAGAGGGGGCTGCAGGCAGAGGTCATTCCCAAGCAACCCTGCCACACCAGGCCTGGCCAGAGGGGTTTGCAGTTCCAAGTCCAGCTCTTAGCAGCACCTCACTGCCAGAGGCAGAACTGCCTGTGCGAACAGGTCCCCACGCTATCCCCCACCAGAGGGGGGGACCAACTGGTGATGCAGCACCCCAACAGCAGTCTGGGGCAAAGACTGTTCCCCTGAGCCCCCTGCACCACGGCTCAGCACCCTGCACCCAGTGGCACCTTTTAGCTGGCCTCTCCCCGACAGCCCCAGCTCCCTGCAGGCACTGCCTGAGCAGAGACCCAACACCCAGCACACCCTCCATGGCCGCCATGCATCCTTAGGACACGGCTAGCTGACGAGGAGACATGGACCTGCCCAGGCCCCGTTTCTCTGGGGACGGGGCATAGGCTGGACACTGCCAGACGCAGGAGAAAACCAGGCTCACCATTTCCCTCCTGCTGGTGCTGTGTTGGTAGAAAGGCCAGGAGCAGCCCCACCACACGTGGGGTCAGCATCAGAAACGGCACCAATCCCGGGTGGACAGGGCATTGTTGCAGCTCCCCAGAGTGAACACGCTCACCAGCTGTGACTGCCAAGGGAACAGGGTGAGGTTACAGCCTCATGCCCCCCCCCGTAGCCCCAGCTATGGTATACCCAACAGAGGTACTGGGGTTTGCCCAGAGCCCCCTGCTCCATGCAGTAGATGCTTTTTGGGGAGCCAACCCTCTGCAGTTGTCTGCTCCCACAGTGCCAGCAATGGGTGCCAAAGAGCCCAGAAGTATTTGACAAGTGTTTTAAACACAAATCCCACAAACACCTGCCTTCTTTCCCTCCCGTTCCATGCAAACCCCACTGCACCAGCCTCCCTTATGCTGCGGCTGTCAGACTCGCTCAGCCCAAGGTCGCAGCTCACACTACCACAGTCTGCAGGGAAGGCCCAGCGACCTCCCAGCACCCTCCATCACGTCTCCCCTCCCCAACGGGAGCACCCTGCTAGGGCCAGACCTCACCAAAACCCACAGCCATTCCTCTCCTCACCCAGCACCTCTCCTCCCAAAGGGGAGGGACAGCCCAACAGGTCCCAATGCGTCAGCGCTCAGGCTGATGCTGGTCCGTGGCTCACACCCACCACAACAAGAAGAAGCAAAGGCTTCTATTTCTGATCCCAGATACATGATGCAGGCCAGGCTAGCACATCCCACATATAAGTCAAGTTTGGTGGCAGTAAGGCAAGGCATCCAGTGCCACCAGCTGAGTGGGGAGGAGTTTGATGGCATCTGTGGACAGGATGACACAGAACTTTCTCATGACTAAAGCTGCCAGCCCCTCCTGTACTGCTCCAAATGGGCCCCAGAAGGTCCTGGAGGACCAGGGGCTAAGCCAGGCTGGAAGATGTGTGCAGCTGCAGCAGTGGTGCTCTCCAGGAAGGACCAGGTGGAAATTTCAGACCAAGCAGCCGCTGCAGCTCAGAACAATCCTGCCAGGTTCTAGCAGAGAGCAGCCCCATCCCAAGGGTTTGCTCGGAGCCAGAAGTGCTGGAGATCTGGGTTCGGTTCAGTTTTGAATGAGGCCTCTGGACTGCAGAAGACTCCAGGTCTCCAAGAGAGCATGCTCGTCTTCATGCACCAGCCCCAGCCTGCACCCAGCAGGTCCTGCCAGGGCCCATCCAGTCCCTCTCAGCTCCCAGGGCAAGAGATGCTCTTGCACTGACTCTGCTTCCAGCCTTTGACTCAGAGATCTTCTTCTGGAGTAACCCAGAAGATGGGTCCTAGACCCTTCAGCCCTTGTGGGCACTAGCACTCTCTCCCTGCTGTTTTCTTTCCATCCTCAAGAGGCTGTGAGGTCCCTCAAGCTGCTCCTTCCCCAGAGCCGTGGCAAGCCATGGGGTCCCCTCTGTGCTCAAGGAGCTCTCACCATCACCTCCTCGCCCCAAGTACTCATTCCCTGACACATAGTTAAGTGGCATGCTTGTCACTTGGCAGATACTGCGGCTTTTTGCAGGCTAGCCCCAGAACAGAGCTCACAATGCAAACAACCTCCAGGCCTGAGACTGAGCCCTGGGCACCCAGCGTCACAGCACTACAGTGCCCTTGTGCACCTCGGGCAGCCTCCTGTCAACACAGCCACGGGGATGGCACCAGGACGGGGTCCAGCAGCACCGTCTTCTCCCACAGCAGGAGAGCAGGACACTGGCAGTTTTCATCCACGCTCCTCCAGGAGCCACTGCATCTCACCAGCATGGCCCTAGCCACCTCCAGAGCCCAGGACAGGGTCAAAGCCAGTACAGAGAAGGACTACGAGGGTGTTTGTAGCCCTCTGCCCCCAGTACAGCAGAGCCAGGGCCCCACAGCGGGGCACAATGGCAGTTTCACTGGGACCTAAGAGATGTCAGGGAAGGAGAAAGGCTCAGACGTTGTCTGCAAGGCAGCAGTTCAGCACCGCTTCTAGCAAACAAAAGCCAAGATAAATACCTTGCTACAAGCTGCTCCGCACTGGGCTAGCCCAGACTGGAAGCCTCTTATCTCAGCTCTGAGTTTTCAGGGCTTTTTTTTTTTTTGTTAAAATAAAACAAACATCACACATTGTGGATCACACACTTTTAGCGGCCACATGCTCACCCCCTTCTGTACAAGGGTAACACAGGCAGTTGCCAGCAGCTGAACAAGAGGGCCGAAGGATGGCAGGAAGCTTGGTGCCACAGAAGCAAGTGGCCCAACCCTGCCATCTCTCCAAAGCCCAGGCAAGGGCTGCTTGCACTGATATCAATCTTGGTGGCTCAGTCCCACAGACCTGGCTTCTGCTCCCACCCACTGCTGCTTTGGCATCTCCCCACTGTTCACAAGCACTGAATACTTGGGTGAGGCTGGGATTGAGAACACGGGCCAGCAGGATGCTGCCTGCAGGCAGGGAAGGGCAGCCAGTGCTATCAGCAAGCTGCTTCAGAGCAGCCATGCCTTGATTCACAAACCTCATCTCTAGCAGCAGGAGCCAGACGTGGGCTCTTCACCAGGACAGTGAAAGGCGGCTGGTGCATGCCACAGGTCCCGCAGTTGTCGAGAGCAGGGATGATCCTGAGCTCTCCAGCAGAAAGGAGAGCCAGGATACTGCTGCCAAAGCAGCTTTCCACCTGCAGCCTGCCAGTCTCTTTCCTGGGGCACCTTTGGACCAGGCTGGGGCAGAGTAGGCAGCCCATTCCTAATACCACTTTTTCCCAGGGAGCGCACAAGGACTCATCTGCACACAGGTGACTCATGAATAACTTTTACCAGGTTAAAGTTAGTAACAGGGAAGGACTTTCGCAGTTCCTGAGTGTGGCAGGCTGCAGACCACCACTGGCTTTAGGGGTCTGCAAGAGGCACGGCAGGAGCCCAGCTGCTGGGCTACTCAAGCCATGGCTGGCAGCACCAGCACACAGCAATGGAGAAGGAGCTCTTGGCCAGCCCTCTGGCACGCTCTGAATGAGTGGGGACAAGGGCACAGGTTCAAGAAAGGACATGGGAGAGCAGAGGACAGGAGGAGATTTCTCGATGACTGAAGCAGAGAGGTCACTTTTTGGCACATACCTTTTTTTCTGCTCAGACTCACACCCACAGGGGAACTGTGGAAGACCACAGCTGAGCCCAGGGAGGGGTCTTCCACAGTGCTGGCTCTATTCCTGGCAGGAGACAGCTTACAGGCCATGTTTCCCCTCCTCTAGGCAGCAAGAGCTGCCCACAGCTGCCAAGAGAGCCGCTCTCGTCCTTGGCAGGGAAAGTGCCTGGGAGTCCTCACTGCAGGCCACAGCCCAGGACAGGCTGTGCCCCAAAAGCGCTCAGCCCAGGCCACGGCCAGCAAGGGACAGGCAGGAACGGAGCAGGCAGACCCTTCTCTTACCCAGCTCCCTCCCAAAGAGCCAGGAGGAAACATCTACAAGCCTGCCTTTTTCTGTCTGTCCCCAGATACAGCAGCTTGAACGTGCCAAGCTCTACACGGGCATCACCTGCTCTTTTCACATCCCATTGCTGGCAGAGCCCAGCTGCCTGGCACAGTGAGAAGGGCCAGGGCCAGGACAGCCCCAAGGCAGGGCAGCCTCACAGTCAGCAGCAGTCCCAAACCACCAGCAGACAGGTCTTCTCTACACTCCATTCTCTTGTTCCAGCTGGCACCAGGCACACAACAGTGCACCCATATACTTCCATAGCACAGACATCAGTGTGTGCATCTGTCTTGATAAAACAAGGCTGGGACACCAGTTAGACCCAGGAGACAGTTTAACAGAGATACCTACTCTAACCACATGCAAGGTCACTTGAGTGCAAGGAGAGGCCCAGCAAAGCCCTTGCAGGTGTCAGGAGAGAGCACTTGGTCTCCTGTCCACACGCAGAGCTAGCCACAGCGAGAGGCTGCCCCGTGAGGATGGCCAGCACCCCAGGTCCTCCTGCAGTTCCACTGCAGCTCCCAGGATGATGTACCATCCTGGGTCATGGAAGGCTGCATTGAACTCTCTGCTGTCCAAGGACCAGCGTCACTGTGGACAGTTGTAAATCCAGATGTCAGGGTACCTGGGGCATTTACCACATTGCATTGTTCATAATCTCGTGGAGTAGGCATGTCCTGCCATCACCTCTTAGGGGACAAGCTGGAAAGGAGGAAAGGGACATTTTCATGTCTGCACGGTGCTGTAGGCTGCTTTTGCCTGCTTTATCCAGAGCATCTCGCTCTGGATAAAGAACTAGGAACTAGTCCAGCATCCTGAAGGGAAGCACAGCACCTGCTAGGGAGCACCACCACACTGGCATGTGGATATATACATTGAGAAACTCATTTAACTAGCCATTTCCATGCTAATTAAGTATTTGCAGATTAAAGAGAAACTCTAATCTCAAATGAAACAGCCCAATTTTCTAAATGAGCTTATGGTTTTCATATGGAGATCAACACGTTCCCACTAGCAGGTCACGCAAGCGCTCCAGGCTGCAAGATTCAGTTTTATTGACGCTGTCACAAGTGGGGAGTTTTTATTCTCCATGCTCAAGTTTTTATGCCTTTTTAAACCCAAGATAATTGATGCACATCCCACACCAGTGCAGTCACCAGTGCTTTTGGCTGCCACAGCCAAAGGCAAATCCTCCAAACCGCCCTGGCGCCAGGCAGCACACACAAGCAGCAAGCACATCAACGTGCCACAGCACGCTGGCAGGGTGACCATGCGCTGGAGACCTGTCTTCTTGCATTTCAAGAGACAAGCAAAGAAAGCAGTGCTGAAAGCTGTGTTTCGTCCCATCACATGAGCAGACCAACTCGCTGAGGCATGGCCTCTACAGAGCATCTGCTCCTAGCAATGAAATTTTCAGTTACACAATTTGGGGCACATCAGGTTACTATCCTATCTCTTGGATTTATTATATTGTTCTGAAAGCGCAAGACAGCCCTGCACCAGACTGAGTCCACATCGTGCCAGTATTTTCTGTTGCTCCTGCCAGGGCTCCTCCAGGAGTTGCAGCATCTGTACACAAGCCAAAAACTTTTATCAGAAATTCCACATCTGAGCCAACACCGACCCAAGACCATGTGCTCTTCCCCTTCTCCACCAGCCTTCCCACAGGAGTGGTCAAGCTCTCCTCTACAGCTGGAGGATTGATTTTCCCAGTTCAGAGCCTGAGGCTCACTAACACATGGCTTACATGCTCCCGGATCCCTGGGGACACGTACAGCAGCCCCGAACACCAGTCCTGCAGGCAAGCGTTCTGTGACAGCAACCACAGCTCAGTGCGGTCAATGATAATTTATCCCATTTGTACACACAGCTCCATCAGCACATGTCCCCATGGAGTGGTTCACCTCTGTTCTCCCTCAGAAATGGGGGATCTTCTCAAGACAATCTACAGGTGGAGAAGAAAAGAGGGCATTGAAAATGAGCTGACAGCAAAGGCGAGGAGAAACTGCAGTGGCCCAGACTAGTCAACCTGTACAGATCTTCTCCAGGGCTAGAGGAGAACTTTTAACATGTGTTTCAGAAACATGCTAGCCAAGTTTCGAGGAGGTGGTCAACATACAAAGAATGTGGTCAACACACTGGAGGGAAGAGATGCCATCCAGAGGACCTGGACAGGCTTGACAGGTGGGCTCGTGCAAGCCTCGTGAAGTTCAACCAAGCCAAGTGCAGGGTCCTGCACCTGGGACATGGCAATCTCAAGCACAAATACAGTTTGGGTAGAGAATGGCTGGATAGAAGCCCTGAGGAGAAGCACTTGGGGGTGTTGGTGGATGAGAAGCACAACGTGAGCCAGCAGTGTGCACTGTAGCCAACTGCGTCCTGGGCTGCGTCAAAAGAAGCGTGGCCAGCAGGTCACAGGAGGTGATTCTACTCCTCTACTCTGCTCTCGTGAGACCCCACCTAGAGTACTGTGTCCAGCTTTGGAGTCCTCAACACAGGAAGGACATGGACCTGTTGGAACAGGTCCAGCGAAGGGCCACAAAGATGATCAGAGGGATGGAGCACCTCTCCTATGAAGACAGGCTGAGAGCTGGGGTTGTTCAGCCTGGAGAAAAGAAGGCTCCGGGGAGACCTTAGAGCCCCTTCCAGTATCTGAAGGGAGCCTGTAGGAGAGCTGGAGAGGGACTCTTTGTCAGGAAGTGTAGTGACAGGACAAGGGGTCACATATTAAGGAAAGGTGTAAAATTGAAAAGTTTCCAGGGTGAAATATAGCAGCAGCTGGTACACAAGGAATCCACTCCACCTGTGACTCCCTGAACAATATGGCTTGTAAAGCAGCATAGAGGGTGGAGTGGAGTGAAGATTCCACGGCCAAGCTCTGTGATTACACAGCAGATCTGGGAACAAGGTGATCCTATGCAACTGATAAGCTGCATATTTGCTACCCTGAGCCAACAGTCTGTCAGATTTTGATGAAATGCTGTCCTTTGTGTGAACTTTGCTCCTTCTAATGTCATTCCAAAACACACCTCCAGCCTGGAGGCTACCCGCCTCCAAGGTGTGACCATTCCTCCTTGAGTCTGCACCCTGAATTTTTCTTAAACTCTACCTTTAAATGTGAGGTGAGAGAATTTTACACCAATCATAAGGAAGTTATTTATGACTAGAGTCACTCAAACTCCACCTTGAAGGTAAAAAATAGTACAATATAGCCCAAGAAAGGGGGGACGCTAGGGAAGACCCCATCATGAATGAGTCAGGGAGGACCCCATCAAGGACTGCCTCTGACTCCTGGGACCAGTCGAGGGGCTGAGCCTTTCTTCCCCCCCATAGGGACGCCTTTGGGTAAGACTTAGACTCTCCCGAGTGCTTCCTCGGGAAACTTAGAAATCTCTCTCGAGGGTTACCTCTTACATTTAGAGCCAGGCTGTGGTGTTTGTAACTTTGTCACACATTCTGTACAATTAACAATACTTTTATTTGCAGACGTGCTTTGCAGACAGTTTATTTATCACTGGCAATCCATAAGAACCTTTATATCTGTTGCTTAAATGAACTGCAGTGCTTAAGTAGCTCGCCGTTTGGGTTTCTCATTGAGCGCAATCGGACTTGAGAGTGGTAGTTCATGAGCACAACTGGACAGAAGGTGCAGTCTGCTATTCCTGTATCCAGAATGGTGATGGTTTAGTACATTAAACGCGACTGGGCTGATAGTGGTGAATTGGGCATCACTCGGAATTTAAACCTAGCCGCATCCAGCCTCCCACCTTGGTGAGGACTGTTAGAATGCAAGGGGGTTTATTTTCTGCCAAAACTACTTTGCCTCTTAACGCAACAAGGGGTAATGGTTTTAAATTGAAAGAGGAGAGATTTAGATTAGATACTAGAAAGAAATGCTTTACTGTGAGGGTGGTGAGACAGAGAAGCTGTGGATGCCCCGTCCCTGGAAGCGTTCAAGACCAGGCTGGATGAGGCTTTGAGCAACCTGGTCTAGTGGAAGGTGTCCCTGCCCATGGTGGGGAGGTTGGAACTCGATGGTCTTTAAGGTCCCTTCCAACTCCAACCATTCTCTGATTCTATGAAAAGGAATAAAGCTTTACAGCAGTAACAGGGAATACACAAAGGCATGTGCGAGCTAGTCCATCTTGGCCTCAGTTAGCCATACCGCTCGCAGGGCATTAGACGCTGAAGCCTATGAAGTGCAGAGCCCTGGCATGCTGCCCAGTACCATGTAGCATATTAACTTGTTCATGGGAGCAGAGACAGAAGAAAACAAAATTTTGAGACCACAGGAGTCGGGAGAGGACTAGATGTGTGCTAGGACTGTCATTCAGCACCGTTACAGACAGTCCCTCGCAGCCTCAGGGACTGCCTAGGACAAAGCCATCACAGATGGGCCACTGCTGAGGGCGCTCTTCAAGTTCGTACCCTATGGAAAGGCAGACTGCTGTTGCCTACACCCTGTTGCTCAGAAGGAGAGGAGGGTCCTGGCATAGAAGCCAGAGTGGCTTTCCAAACTTTCCACCATACAACATGTCTCCACACCAGAGCATCCAGTTTCTTGCTTGCTCAACACCATCTGCTGAAAATCTAGCTCCAGGCAAACAAAACGCACACTTGTGCACTCACCCTCAAGTGCAATCTGTGACTTATGCACGAGCTGGGCAACATAAGCAGAGCACTGGGGACTCTCTTTGTACATGCAGCTGGCCCAGCACCATCAGACCAGGAAACACACACTCCTGCACCTGGCCTGCAGAGAGCCACCAGGGAGAATGAGAAGCACCCGGACATAGCAGAGCCAGGAGAAATTCTGGAGCAGCAAGCACCCCCTTCGGTACATGGTGGCAGCAGGTACCAAGTCTACAGTAGCTAGATTCATCCCTGAGCACAGCAGAAAAGGTATTAGTGCAAAGCCCTAGCGCAGGAGCCTGGCAAGTGGGACTCACAGTTGGTAGGACTAGGTTGCTCCAGAGAGCAACACAACTCACACAGCTCCTCGGGGTCCCACTCTGCCCAGCTGCCTGCAGTACCCTCCCGTGACTGCTCTGGGGACCCCATAGGGCCCTTCAGCACCCCACGGCAGAATGCACTTCTGCAAATACCATGGTGAGCTGAGGGTTCTCAGGGCACCCTCCGCACGGTCTCCCACATTACAGGCAAGGATTTTACAGCTCCGCAGGCAACACATCCTTCCTGGTTTGTAAAAAGCTCTGAAGCATGGAAATGAAGCAGCAGGTACATACCTGGACAATGCCTTGACAGGACCAAACCACCTTGGAGAGGCAAATTCACATGGGCTGAAGTTCTCCCTGCACCTTCCTCCACTGTTTTAAACCATCACCTTCCCTTGAAATTGGCTGCCCAGCTGACATTCCAGCCTGGGTGAGCGTTCCCTCCCCCCAGACACCTACCAACAGCCAAGCTACAGCAGCGTTCAACATCAAAGCTCCTGTCGGGGACATCCATATGTCACACAGCATGTTCCTGCTCCTCTGTGCTTTGGAGAGCCCCCTCTCCCAGCATTCCCTCGAGTTCCTGTGATGGCCAGTGCTGGAACAGGAAGCTTGGCTTTCTCCACCTATCTTGCTTCTCTCTTCTTATAACTTTATATTACATTTATTTCCTATATAGGGGACTAAAATGAGCAGGCAGGCAGCCCCACACTGGAAAACCAGGGGGAATGTCACACACAGCTGGACCCCAGCTCTCTGCTGCTGCTCTGCATGCCTGTGGCTGTGCTTTGAGAAGGCCCACCTGCGGTCAGAGAGGACTGAAGCTGAAAAGAATGTTACTCTTTCTGCACTCAACCTCCAGGAAAATCCAAGACAAAACTCTGCTTGGGGTGATCAGCAATTTCACAGCACATACGATGCTTGCAAGAGCTGGCATCCCTGAGAGCAAATGGGACAAATTCAGGAGGCTGGGAAAGGCTCAGAGAAGTCTGTGCCAAACAGTCAGCAAGGAAAAGCTCCTCTCCAGATGTCTGTCCGGCACAGGGGACTCTGAGACTCTGCCTGGCGTGCCACTGGCAGATCTCTTCAGAGCACATTGCCCAGGGGAAGCGTTAGCCAGTCTCCAGCAGCCAGCCCCAGCAAGAACAGCTACCAGCCTTTTCTCTCCAACCTTGCTGAACATCCAGCAAGAAAGTATCCCTGGCTCTTGTACTAAGCCTCTGGAAGCACATCTCTAGCCACGGTGCCTGCAGAGAGCAGGAGCCAGCCCAGGAGAACATTTCACAGCCCCTCTGCAAGTTGGACCCACCTGGAGGAGTTACTGCAAGGTCAGGCTACCCAGCAGACTTTGTTCTCAGGCCTACACCTACCCAAAGAGCTGAACATGTCCTAAATATCACTGTCACCATGCAATCTGAAAAGTCCTTGGGCCAACCAGCAGGGCTGGGTGACAGGCATCTGTGGCAGAATCCTCCAAGCGAGTCCCAGTGTCCCCAAGGACTGCAGTGCCTCCCACATGGCCATTGCAGCGCCACGTGAGGCCTGCGGAGAAACCCCGACACACTGCTGCAACCACAAGGCCATAAGAAATGTTGCAAGTCCCAGTGCTGGAAGCAGGAAGTCTAGAAGACAAACTGCCACAGGACACCAACAAATTTCTAGTATGTGGTTTGTAAAAGTAGCTGCAATGCAAGCTTGCCTGCAACTGGTACACAGCGTTAAAACAAGCAGTTCTTCAGGGTCCCCCTTTATCCACCAAATAGATCTGAGATAACCTCAGACATATCCCATAGCAGTCTCAAAGTCATGACCCAAAGAAGTCCCCTGATTTAATAGGGGAAGCGTATTTTTGGCCAGGTTTTAAAACTTTAAAGACAACAAAGTCTCAAACAACGTTCTCTAGTACTAGTTTCAGTTACATACTGCATAGCTCATGGTCTGTAACCACAGCAAGCAACATTGTTCTGCTGCTTCAGTCTGCCCAGGAAAAGGCCCGCCGCGGCCCACACCTCCTCAGCCCGAAGAGCAACCGGGAGAGAAACCAGGGGTGCAGGAAGCTCCCCGAGAGGCGCTACCCATGTCTCAGCACCCATAACCTTGCCTCCCAAGCTGATGGTGCTTAAAAATTATTGCAGAATAATAAATAATTTCTAATGCTCATCTTGCGTGATAGACTAATCTTCTGTGATGGCGACAGCAAGCTCTGTGTGAGACTTGCTCATATATCAAGCTCGTTTTGAGAACGGCAGGTCTCCAGGCAGCAGGGAGGAGGCTGTGCACGTGGGAAGATGCTCCACAGGAGCGGGCCCCTCCACGGGAAGCCCAGCACTGAGGGATGTTAACGGGGCACCACTGGAGCGGGCGGCTGACTGTCTGCTCCTTCCAGAAGCCAGTCTGGGTTTCAGGGATGCACAGCCTTCAACCCAGGACCCTGCGCAGGCCAGCTGTTAGCTCTGAGAATAGCTCAGCTCAGCTGCAGAGGATCAAATAATTGCCCCAGGGATGGGGAGCACCAACTATTTTCAACTTTCCAGGAGCAATCCCAGAGGAAGCAGAGTGCCAGCCACCTAGCCCAGCAGCAGCTTGTTATGCTCTTCCAAGGCCTTCTTCTTCCCAAGAAAAGGAAAGTCTTTCAGAAAGGTTTTAAACCTTAGAGCTGCTTTTCTGAAAATAAATAAATAAATAAATCCCAGACTCAGAGGCTGCAGTTTCACACCAGGAAAATACAAAATATGCAGATTTTCCACCAGAGGCACAACCCTGACATCTCCCACCCACCCTCCCAGAGTGGCAAAGAGTGGTTCCTTCACACGTTGCTGCCCACCGGCCCCAGCACGAGGGGGACACAGCACCTTGGCCATGCTCCTAGAGACAACTGGGGCCAGAGCTGGGCAGCGCTCCTACCCCTCACCACAGGCACTCTGCAACTTGCACTTCGCTCCTCCTCCATGAAATCTCTGCAGGTCACCTTTAGAAAGCCACACGAGAGCCCTAAAACTATTTTACAGCCTGTAAAATTAGTTGTGCCCATAAAGACATTCTTTATGGCAGTACGCAATGCCAGCTCCAGGACACTGCTGCTTCCAGGCCCAGGAGCACCTGCTCCCCACCCCACAGACCAGCCCCTCTCAGGGGCAGAGCCTAGGGTGCTGATGGGCCTCAGCTGCATTTCAACCACACCACCTCACATCCCAAGAGGATATTTCAAGGACACCAATGGAAGCGCTCAAAAGCTTGAAAACGCTACAATGAAGGTTGCACGAGCGCTATTAATTGAACTTCTGTAGGTGGCTGTTCCACAGGAAAAGCCTTGCCCACCAATAGTGCATGCTAGCAGCAGTGCCAGAATCCAAAGCTGAAGCCTGAATCCAGAAGTGGGAAGGAGCAGCCCGTCTGTGCTGGCATCTGCATCCTTCAGCAGCCCTGCAGACAGGAGAAGGCTCGGCTGCTGTGCCATCCCCTGAGAGGGGATGAGGAGGAAGGGAGAAAAGGAAGCGAGTTAATGTTCCACAATGCCTGTCCAACCACTTGACTTTGAAATAGCAGTTTTCTGACTTAAAAAAAATATATATATAAAAATCCAGGAATTTGCATATAAGATACCAGGAGAGGAGTCCCAGTGAACCTCAGTTCAGCTCTGCTCTGCCTGGGGAACGGGACCTCCAGGTGCAGAAGCCGGGCAGGGGAGTGGGGTTGGGAAAGCACTGCCAAAGCTAAGTGGGAACTGCCAAAACACCCGGTCAGGGGTAAGACTCACCTGGCAGCCCTTGTCTGGGGTTCAGATGTAAAATTAAGGTTAGGGCTGAGAGAAAGACAAAAGCTGCAGTTCAAGAGAGGCTGGAAAGGGCTCACTTGAAGAAAGTGGGGGCTGGCAGAAGACCTGGGCTGGCAGAAACCTTCCACAAGGATGACCTTGTCCAATGTTCAGCCATAAGATTAGGGCTGAGATCATGCTGAGACAAATTCAGAGCTGCAGCTGGAGTGGGGCTGCCAAAGTACCTGGCAGCTGCCAAGAGACCTGGGCTGGGAGAAAACGCTGGTCCAGGTAACTGGTAGCTTCCCAGGAAAATCAGTTATGGCTAAGAAAAACAAAACCCAGAGGTGCAGGAGCAGAAAGGTGAGGGAGGGCTCACCTGAGCAAAGCAGGGGCTGCAAGAGGCCTCACCTGGGAGAAAGCCTTCATCAGGGAAATGGCTGGGGGCTTAGCTAAGGCTCAGCTGGAAAACTAGGGTTAGGGTTCGGAGAAAGAAGTCTAGAACTCATGTGGGGCTGGAAAGGGACTGCCAAAAGGAAGAGGGGCTGCCAAAAGTTCTGGGCTGGGAAATGGCTCAGAAGCCTTCCCTACAGCTCAGCTGGAAAATAGCTCCTAGTGTCGGGGTTTGGACAGAAAGGAGAGGTTACACTCACCATTGGGATGGTGCTGGAAAGGGGGCTGCCAAGGGACCTGGAGTAGGAGACCCCTTTCCCAGGGAAATGGCTGGGGGGCCCTTCCTCACTGCCCAGCAGGCAAACGAGGGTTTGGGCTGAGAAGCAGAAAGCCAGGTGTTACTGCTAAAGCGAAGCTGGAAAGGTGCTGCCAAAGTTAAGAGAGCCCTGGGCTAAGAGAAACCTTTGGTGTGAGCAATGGGTTAGGGGCCTTCCCTACAGTTCTTCACAAAAAAAAAAAAAAAAAAAAAAAAAAAAGAGCTTGGGTTGAATAAAAGGGTGATCTTACAGCTGAGCTTGGGCTGAGCTGGGTCAAAGTTTTCATCTGGGCAATGGCTGTGGGGCCTCTTCTATTGTTCTGTGGGCAAATGAGAACTAGAGCCAGGGTCAAGCTTACAGCTGAAATAAACCCTCGAGCTGCAGCTGGACTGTGGCTGGAAAGGGGCTGCCAAAGCCAAGTGGGGGTTGCCAAGAGACCTGGGCTGGGAGAACTCTTTCATCTGGGTTTCCACATCTAAAGCTCAGATGGAAAGTGAGAACTAAGGTTAAGGCTGGCAGAAAGCAAAAGCCTAGGGGTTCGGTTGGAACAGGGTTAGAAATGGGCTGCCAAAGATTGTTTTAGGTTGCCAAGAGACCTTGGCTGGGAGTCATCTTTTGTACAGAAGGTCTTGTCAAAAGGTTCAGCTATAAAATTAGGGTTAGGGTAACACAGATGGAAAGGGAAAGCTAAGAGATGCAATTGAAGCAGGGATGGAAATAGGCTGCCAAAGCAAAATGGGGGCCTGCAAAGAGACTGGGGCTTAGAGAAACCTTTGGTCTGAAACATGGCTCAGCAGCCTTCTCTACAGCTTCCCCAAAAAGAAAGAGAAAGCCTGGAGCTGCAGGCAGTGGGGCTGGAAAGGAAACAGGAGATCTGTGCTAGGAGAAGTCTCTGGTCTGCAACATGCCATCAGGGCCATGTCTACCCATTCCCAAGAAAAATGAAGGCTGGGGATAGGATTGAAGAATGAGAGCTGCTATTGGAGCGGGGCTGGAAGGCAGCTGCCAAGACACTTGGGATGGGAGAAATTTTCAGCCATGCAATGCCTGTGGGTCCTTGTCTAAGGGTGAGCAGCAGAATGAGACTAGGTTTGAGAGAAAGACAACTTCTCCATTTAAGGTAACACAAAGACAGTTGTCATAACAGGCTTCTGCCCTCCTTCATTCAGGTGCAAAGGAAATAAAGCACAGCAACAAACAGCATTTTTAAAAATCAAATGTTTGTTTTCAGAGGCTGGAGCTTCGCTGAGACTGGCTGAATTTTTACACAGGTAAAAGATCAAATTTTGCCTTTTTCTGTAACCTCTTTCTCAAAAACAACATCTGCTCTTGCTGAAATCTTACAAAAAAAGCAAGCTGAGGCACTGCAAAGATTTGTACTGCAAAACAGTGAGAGCTAGACAAGGATTATTCCGACTGCGCAGAGAAGCTTCATCACAGAGAGGACCAACACCACCTAAGATTGAATTACATTAAAACATATCTTGTGGGAACAAGCTGTAATTAAACTGGCCCACAAGGGTGACGATCTCCACAGCCAATGAGCTGAAAACAGAGCATGTGTTAACAAGCAGAAGAGGATGATGCCCACAGGTCACATATTCCAAGAGCAGGCAACGGGATGAGTCTGCACCACCCAAGCTGCCCTCAGTTGATGTCCTACTTGCCTTTTCACTCTGCTGGTGAGTCCTCATATCTGGTACTCCAGTTAATTTTGCAGTTCACACCCCCAAAAAGGCCTGGGCTAATATAAGTTCATTAATCACCAAGATACTGGTAGTCTGGTTACCTCCATGTAATAGAGCACATACACAGGTGAGGATCAACCAAACGGGGCCGGTCCTCAGGGTCCCAGGAGGACAAGCACTTTGGTGGAAGAATGCAGGGGATGAAGCTTTAGTTCATTTTTGGGCCCCTCACTACAAGATATCAAGCTGCTGGAGTGCACCCAAAGACAAGCAACAGTGAGAGGTCTGGAGCACAAGTCATTAAAGGGGAATAAGAGCCCCACACTTCAGGCTGGAGGTTCCTCTGCTTATTACAAACCAGAGAAGTGCTCTACAACAGTATACCCAGCCCTACACATTCTCACTCATCCCCCAGATTAGCTGGCACTAGCCCCGCTTGAGATGCGCCCCCTCTGCGGTGACCCCATGTGCCAGCTGTGCTCCCTGCAGCCCGAGGGTCCCCTTCCCAGGTGCAGGGACAGCACTAGACCCAGCACAGCAGGCTCTGGGGAGCTGCCAAGGACAAGGTCTTAGTGCAAGCAGCTCCTCTGGATTAGAGGCATCAAGAAGTGTCCAATCTCCATCTGTCCACAGACTTCTGGTGATGCGTCCTTCCAGATGAGGGGTGCAAGCCTCACCTCCTCACCACCATATGGCCTTTCTCTCTCCTCCCTCCTATAGTTGTGATTACAGAAAGGATCCCTTGAAAATACAGATTCCAAGCAGGCATGTTGCTGCTCATTCCAAGCAGGCATTCCACTTTGCATGCAGCCCTAAAGGACAAGCAGGAAGGTAGGGAGATAAAGAAGAAAGGAGAATTGCACAGCCATGCCATGAAATTACTGATTCTCAGACAATCAGGTCTGCTCTGCTGAAGCGCCTCAGGAAGTGCTGCATCTCCTCAGTGTCTAGGCACGGCCTGAAGGAAAAGACGCTTGTCAGGGGTGCGAGGTCCAAAAGCCACAGACTGAAGGTAGCCCAGGTGGAGCTGGGCAGACCCAGCACACCCTTGCTGGTCTGGTACCAGATGTGCTAACCTGCTCTGAGAAAGGCTGGCAGAGATCAAAGTACAGACTGAGGAGAAGATGCAGATCTCTCTAGAGCAGGAGCCAGTGTTCCCAGCAGCACAGAGCTGCAGGTACCTCCCACAGCCACAGCACAAGACACTGCTCAGCCCTTCCAAACACAACGCAGCAAGAAAGGGCACCAAGCAATGGGCAACCAAGAGCTTTCAGAAGACTGTCTCACAAGTAAAGGCCCCTAGTCTTTCTTTTGCCTCTCACCACCAACCCCTCTGCCAGTCTCAGCAGCTGTCCTCGCGCAGGCACACTGTTTCAGGGTGGCGGCGACATCCCCCTACCTCAGACAAGCTGCAGAAGCAGCTCTTTGCAGGGAAGCGGTGCTGCTCCAGCCCTGGCAGCCTGAGAGCTGCTCTGCTGCCCACCACCTGCTGGCCTCGCAGCAGCAGCCCTTGGCTCAGACACAGAGGAGCAGTGTCTCACGCCTGACAACGAACCTCACAGCCTTGAGGAAAGGGGAGAGGAGTCAGTAGCCGTTCCCTACCATGAAGAGATGAAACTCACCACATCATTTTTGTATCAGGGTCAGGCATCACGTGAAACCCTCCAGGCCTTTGCAGAGCTGAGGCATTAATACTGCTGCTCCAGCAGGAACTGGTCCTTCACAGTGGTCAGAGGCACAGGAATAGCACGAGCATCTCAGAGCGTGCCCCATCCCGCAGCCTGAAGAGCCCCTCGCATGGACAATCTCTATCAGGCCAAGCTGGATCACTGTGCTGGGAGCAAGGGACCAGCCTTGACAAGCAAACACAGACCATTCCCAAAGGAGGAAGGGTATCTGCATCTGCATGAAGACAGTCAGGGGAAATAAGTACTGGCCATTGCTTGCCAAGAGGTTTGCTGCATTGGCCCACTACTCCTGCCCTCGTCACTCAGAGCACTATGCAACAGCAGACAACAGGCCAGGACTGACAGACTCTGGGCAGGCTCTCCCAGGCAAGCTGAAGCAGAGATCCCCAGGACTTGGTGATACCTGCCCATCAGAGGGGCCTCCAGAGCACTCTCCACCCTCAGCAGTTTTGCTGTTGGAAATGCAGACAGTAAGCCTGAGGACAACCAAGCATGGCCCAAGCGTCAGCCATCCTCCCTACCTGATGCATCCACACTGCAGGTGAGCAGCAGGAGAGGACCCAGGGCAGGGACAGAGCAAGAGCAGAACTCAGAGCCTGCACTGTCCTTCATTCGCTTGGCTCGACCAACACTCTTCTCCAAGGTGCCAAACAGCAGAGAGAGAGACATCTGCAGTCCCCTGGTGCTGTTTGGTTCTCGCTACCTTATCAATTCCCATTTCCAGGCAGGGCTGCGCAGACACGTCTCAGCCAGCAGAGCTACCGGAGCTTGAAGCCTTAGTATCTGTGGTGCAATCCAGAGGGACTCGGGCAACTACATTCCTGTGGGCTGCATGGAGAAGGGGCTCTGCAGAGACATGGCCCTGCCACCGGATTTAGAGAAGTGCTCCTGCTCACTTGGGGAGATCCAGGCAGGGGAGACCAGCACTGACAAGACAACTGCCTGCAAAACACCAAAGGGGCTGAGCTAGGGGAGGGGAAAAGAGAAATACAGCACGAGTGACACTTCTCTCCCTGGCTCCTCCCAACCAGCTCTCAGTAAGCTGAAATAGAGGGCTGCACGGCCCAGAAATGCCTCCTCTGCTGGGCAACCCAGCCAGCTGCTCCTCACAACACGCTCAATCACTCAAGAGCTTCTCTGTGGGATACTCTTTGAAGGCGGTATCCAGGCCCCGTCAGAAGCCACCCGTCTGCAGTCTGTCACGCAAGCAGCCTGGCAGCCCCGAGCCCGGCTGCCTCCCCGCCGCCTGCTGCACCAGGATTTGTTTATGTGTCTGCAGCTGCTCCGTGCATTCACCATGGGAATCCAGGCTGAAACTCCAGCCGTGCCGAGCGGAGAAGCGGCCTCTCCCTCCCCACGCAGCCGCTCAGCGTGCGCAGCCCGGCAGGCAGAGTGCTGCGGGGAGCACCAGCCCCTGGAAACGGGCTCGCTGAAGCAGTGAGCCGCATTCCCAGCCCTCCGCAGTACCTCCCCCGCATCCTGCCTCCAGCCCTCCGCTGGGGGTAGAGAATGCAAATCTCGGGTTGTAATTTTTCCAAGTTAAAAATAACCCGGTAGTTTAGTAAGAGAGAAGCAGCAGCAGCAAGACAGGAGGCTGGGGAGCCTGTGAGCTTGCTGCGAGGCAGCTCTGGCATACATTTTTCCTTCCCAAGCAGAGGCTGTGGAGAGGCAGCCTCCCAGCTCTGTGCACACAGCTACAGAAAGCCGTGTAAGACCCCTTCAGCATTTCAACTGCAGCCAAATGCTCTTCGTTTCACCCTCTCCCTGCTTCCCGGTGGAAGGGGACACAGACCCCGCTCCTCTGAGCACAACGCGGTAAGCAAGAGGAGAATGGAGCATAGGAAGAGGTCCAGATCATCCAAAGTCAGGGAGCAAACACCCACCAGGGCAGGCCAGGCAGAGCGTCACACCAACGGCCAGGCCCAGGGGAGTCACAGCTGTGCTCTAAGCAATTTTATGATCTTGGAATATTTGAATCTTTAAAAAAAGAAGGGGAGAGGGGGAAATTAACTGTGATCTCTGTGGGGCCACAGGAGCAGAGAGATCTGCTGATAAAGGCACCCAGTGCATGTGGCAAGCCTGCCAGTCAAGCCATGCAGCACCTCCCCAGGACACCCAACTCCACCACCCCACAGGGCATCGGGCAACAAGCCTTTGACAGGCAGGCAAGAAATAGCCACAACCTCCTTGCCACTTGCTCCATGGCACAAGAAATATGGCAATGCTGCACAGCATTCCTCCTCCAAAAAGCATGCTCTGCACCAACACTTCTGCTCCCAAGCCCTCCCAGGAAGTCTCTCAGCCCTAAAGCAATAGCCATGTCAGGGACCCCAGGGAGACAGTTGGGACAGTGCCACTGCCTGTGCACAGAGGATGCTCTGTTGGCACTCAACAAGCAAGAGAGCACACACAGGCTGGATGGAGCCCCCGGTAATGCAGCTTCAGTCAGCTGCGTTTCATGACTCTCATGACAAGCTCACACAGCAAAAACAACGACAGCTCCTTCTTGGAGAGTTTTCAAATGCAGCTCCTAACCCAAGGCCATAACCACAGTGACCTTCAGCAGTTATTTCAAAGCTGCCCCGTGCCACAGGGCTGAGAACCGAGGGCTCACTTAGAGTCCAGGGAGCACAGCAGCAAGCAGGGACCCAGCAGCAGAAGGGGTGGGAATGCTGCAGAATGGCTGGAAACACCTTCTGTTTTGTTCAAGCAAAGGCACATCATGAAACACAAAGCCACGGTGGCCAGCCAACAGGCGCACAAAGACACAGCACCCCAGCTTGCTGCTAAAGAGAGCAAAACCAGGTCTGAGCTCACACTAAAATGCTTTTCTTTCACCACTTTCATGGACAGCAAAAAATGAGGGAACACACCACTCCCAAGTGGCACTGGGGGTTGAAAGGTGGCCATCTGCAGAGTGGGGATGCACCCAGCGCTGGCTGTACCCCCCTCCCCACTCTGCTGCCCTGGTGTGCAGGACCACGATGGTTTCTCAAGCCTACATCTGTTGTCTTCTGCTCAGCAGGACAAGAGTCTCACTCAAAACAGTTGCTCATAAGCCCAAGGCAGTGAATTTTTAATCCACAACATTAGCAAGGCAAAAACCAAAAGAGGAAAAATAAGACAAATCTCCACAGCTCAGTACCTATGCAGACAAGGAAGAGAGAAGGGACGTAGGCCAAGCCTGCCCAGCCTCACAACCAGCACCTAGCAGGCTGGGCTCCTGCAAGCCACAGGCCCGTGACCACGCTCAGCAGTGCCGAGGGCCAGGATTTCAGTGGTGAGGGTGGCTGGTGTGTGTGAACATGTGGGGCACCCCTGTGCATGCAGGGGACCCACAGCAGCTCCCACAGGGCAGCGCCCCACCAGTACGACTCACGTGCCACATCAAGAGCGTCACCAGCGCAAGATCCTACAACATCAGCAAAGCCCATCCCATGGACCTGGCATTTTCCAGACTTCGCTCCCCGTTAAACACAAACATGTTCCAGTGTGGCATTCAACCCAGGCCACCACACAGGCCAAATTAACGGCCTTGTCTGCCAAATCTTAACAAGCCATTTCTCCATCTACCTACTGACCAGCCAGCCAACAAGGAAGGACATGAATGGGGTCTCCAGGGAACAGACTGTGCCAGTCTGAAAGCCATAAAGCGTTGCACTTCTCCCATCACACTCTCAGCACTTAATTTCCTACTTTAAAATACGGGAAAATGCAGTATCTGTATCCATGTGCCACAGGAAAGTCTTGAGTCACACAGGCCTCTGGCAGACTGCCAGTTCCACAGCTCCCACACAGCTCCCTGACCCTGCCGGTGCCCCACTGCGGGCAGGAGGCAGACGCTCACTGCCTCCTTCCAGCCAGAAGCACACTCCTCAGAATGGCAGCTCAACACAGCTGCAGGCAACCCAAAGATGCCTGTTGGGGAACTCCTCTTCCTTAGCCTGGACCGTACCCTGATTTGTTCCTCCTCAAGGCAGGGAGCCTCACGTACCAAGGAGCGTGTGCTAAGGTTGCCAAGGAGACTGTGCGAAGTCCCGGGTCAGAGTGACAACACAACCCTAGCTCCATTTTAAAAGGAAATGGGCAAAGTAGTTCTGAGGACACACTCTCAGTGCAAGAAGCAGGCTCTCTTCTCTGGAGTGCCTGGCTGTTACCCCTGGGCAGAGATGGGATCATGGGCTCAGCTGCTACTGGCTTCCTGGATCAGTGGTCATGAGGAGCCAGACTTCCCAGTAGCAAAGAAAAAACTCTTCCAAATTACTGGGCCTGTGGGAACACAGAGGTTATTGCCAGCTGCTTCAGAGGCGTATTGCAACAGGGCAAACCACCCAGCTGCTCTCCAGCTATCAGGAGGGATATAAAGGTTTCAACAGAAACCAGCACCCTGCGCACTCTGCACATTTTTCTGCTGGCTTTTATTTCTCACACACAAGCACTCAGAACTTCACTTAGCTGCCCAAGTCCATCCTCAAGGTCACCGGCCCTGTAAAGATGGCCACCAGGGACATAATTTAGCCCACAGCACCTTTATTAGTATGAAAGGTGTACAAAAGCCAGCTCGACCGGTAGACCTTGACAGCTGGCCAATTCAAAGAACCTTTTATAAGGTTACTGCTTGAGACACACACCAACGAGCACCGAACTCAAGCTATCCCAAGGCAGATGGCCAAAAAATGAGATGGTATTCCTGAAAGCACAGATCTTCCCCTCTTGCTCTTGTTAATATCCTGCACAGCAAACTCAAGCTGTCAGAGAACAGCTTTGCCACACTGCAGACAGATCCTCAAAGGCAATCAGTGCCCTTTGTGCCTCTATTTTCCAGCTTTAGAATGGGGATAAAAATCAGCCTTTACAGCAGTGCTACTGAGAAGATGAACAAGCACTTGCAACACACCTCAAGACTTGGTTGTAGACACACGAGGAGCACACCTGAGACTCAGAGCAGATTTCCTGCTGGGATGGCACAGCCACACAGGCCACTGCTCCAAATGGTGACAGAGACCCCACTGCAGAGTCCAGTCCTGCTGAAAAATCATTCCTTTAGGTGTTTCTGTCAGTCTTCTCCAGTTGAAACTGCCTGCCATAGACCTCTACAGTGGATCACTTTTACCCCTGCCACCCATCTGGTGTCCTCACACCCCTGTTTGCTGCTGTTACCTGCCACCTTTAAGTTATTCCCCATTTCCCTTTTGCTAAAACCACAGTAAAGTGTGAACCAGGCTTTGTGCCTTCCTGCCAACTTGCCCCTGCTTCATCTAGTGAACGGTCTACGAGAATGTGCCCTAAGAAACACATCTAAGCCAGGAGCTGAATGAAATGTGGCCAAGCCACCAGCAGCTAGGCCACAAGAGCACAGTCAGCAATTTAAGCATTTCCAGGGCCTCACAAGCAGGACAGACACCACTGCTTTGGCAAATGCCTTGTCTGCCTACAGGCGATGAGCAGGGAGTGGGGTACAGGGCAGGAAGCAAGCTCGGGGCCAGCCTTGTTTTGCCCACCATGGCCACATCTCACACCTCAGTTCACGGGCACAGGCACTGAAGGCTAATCCCAAGCTACATCTTAGCGTGTGACAAGTGAGCAGCTCTCCTTCAGGCCAGGGAGCACCACCATCCTGGTCCTACAGGTCTCAAAACCTAGGTGACAAAGGAAGCTTAGCTCAGTCTGGGCTATCACACACGGTGAAGGCTGGAGAGGGAGTAGAGGGGACCTCCAGGAGCAAAAGGCCATTTTGCCACACTGCTCACTCCCCAAGTACAAGATGTCACTACCACCGGCTCACCCAGATCATTTGCTTGATGCCGCCCCATTGGAGAAGGGCTCCTGCACACACAAAGGCTGTACCTGCCCTGCCAGCACTGCAAACCCAGGCCACTAACCCCAGTAGGGAGCAGAAAGGTTGGCTGGCAGGACCCCTGCCTGTGTTAGCACCTCAAGCTGTTACTCAGCATCCAGGAAGGCAACATCCCAAACAACCACAGCCTGAGAGTTTACTGTATGCTGGGGTGAGACCCCATGGCCCACGACATCTGTTCTGCCTGTACATTCTAAGAGAAACTAGCAAATCACAGCCCAAAATAGAAACAGACGGAAATCTGCTGTTGTCCAGGCCTGAGAACTTGTATATTAAAGCACCAGACCTGTTTCCCAAGTGCCTATAGCAGGGGAGAGAGCAAAACATAGCAAACTCTCCTGATGCAACACAGAGCAAGATCACCCATCACAAGCAGTGAAACCATCCCAGTCCTCAGGTCCACATCCTTACACTCACCTCCAACTGCTCTGCCCTGCAAGGACTGGAACTCCCTCATGGGTTACCTCCCAAGCCTTCCGGTTTATTTTCAATGTAACTCTCTCGGATACAAGTTACCCACAATCTCAGCTGAAGCTACTTTTGTAGTCTCCAGTCTGTAGGAAAACATTCCTCTCAATCATCTCAATGCTTCCTCGCATTTGTGCCTTTTACATCATTCCAAGAAACACTCCTGCATGGGAGGGAGACAGAAATGCCACAAAGAAATTAATCTATTCCTCATGTGCAAATGGCTTGGAGTTCAGCAACACCAGGTTTGGTTCCCTCTTCAGCTACAGGCAATTCTTTAGTACACTTGGGTAGCCTTTTTAAACAGCGAGCACCAGTGTCCTGCCCAGACATGCTGCAAGTAAAATGCTACCAAAAATCACATACAGAGAGGTAGCCCCTTCTTGTCTCAGCTCATAGAGTCCTTCAGTGAGACACCATCTCGGGGTGCAGTGGGGAGAGGATAAGCCTAACCAGGCTTGCCCAAGGAGGGAGCACAGGCTTCCTGTCAGAGCACACCAAAGCTGCAATCACCACCACTGACTGCAGAGCACCATCTCTGCAGAGTCCCTTTTACTAAGCAGAGCTGGGACCTCAGAGCACACCAAGTCCCTGCAGACAGTGCACAGGCACTGCCACTATGGGTCTCTCCTGGATTCAAGCTATGCTCATTCAGGCCACAGAGACAGAAGACACCCACCATATCCGGGGACCCTCCTGGCCAACCAACGCCATCTTCATGGGATCAGCTAGTCAGCAGGCAAGCACGTGGCATCAGATGCACCAAACTACCAAGAGACGTGTGTCCCTGCTTGTCTGGCAGGGCTACAGACATCAGTCTCCTTTGTCATGTAGCAACATGAAGGCCAAGCAAGCAAACTCTGGACACAACAGCCCAGCACAGGTCCCACAGACCCATGTCCTAGCACACTCTTACTGCACATACCTGTCAGAAGTCCATGCCAACATGGTTTCCACATCTCCTCTGGCTCCATACCTGGATAAGTCACTCATTTTCTGACCCCTTCCTTCAGGGCATGTCTCTGGAGGAACTAGTATGCACTAGTTCCACTAAAAATCCGCTTCTGCCCTGTGTCAGACATCTCCCTCTCCCAGCTCAGGCTGGCAGAACGAGCATGAAGCAGAGCTAGATCAAGGAAAGTGTTTAGGAGCACTGTCCAGAGCTTCTCAGCCCTAATGTCATGCTCTGCTCAGCAGAGCAGCCAGTCGAGAGTCTTTCTAGAGACCAGAGAAATAACCACATCTCCCCACACAGTGTCAGATGCAAGCACAGCTGTACCTATTCACACACACACGGCCTGCAGAGTCACACCTCACTACAGAGCTCCTGGAGACACCAGGAAATTGAAATTACTCCTTGAAATTACAACTACTAAAGGCTCAAAAGGTCTGTACCCATAGCAACCCACTCCTTCCTCTGCCTTCCAAATCCAGGACCCCGGTCCTCACTCTCAAAGCGCAATTGCCCAACTCCAAAACAGCAATGTTATTGTCAGACACAAATTCTCACCCTCTGGAGCAAGGAGGTGGAGCAGTCACTGTGACTGGCCCACAGATCTGTAACCACTTCTATGAAGAAATCAGGGTAACCACAAACCTCAGCATCTTCACAGTAAAGGCAAGCCTTGCTTCAGTCAGCCTCACCACAACATCACCATAGAGCGAACAAACACAGCACAGTCTCTGCTGTCTGCAGCGAAGGAGAGAAACCTGCCTTTATGTATGCACAGAAGTGCATGCCGGGAAAAGCTCAGATACCCTGGTGAGGGGCACCCTACGGGGACTGAGAAAGATCACTAAGAAACAGGGCTTTGCTTGCCCTAAAGCAACAAGCAGAGAAGCATACAAATAAGAGCAATGTGCTGTGCATTCCCACACCCCACTGCTCGCCTACCCAGGCTACGCGAGCCCAGGGTACAGCAAGGATGCACCATGCACATATATAGCAGTCATCAAGAGAGAATGGCTCTCTCTTCTCTGATAATTAACAGACACCTAACAAGCTTCATTTTATCTTAAGTATGTTTTACGTTCAACCAAAGCAGATGGAACATTTAGGGTTAAAGGTGCTGCACGCATAAGACCTCGAGAACTCAAGGCAGCAGCTCACACAAAAATAGCAGCATTCACAGCACGTCTATAGCAAAGCACTAACGTTTATTCTTGTATCTAGGACTAACTTTAATTCTGCCTCAATGCACATATATAACAAGGCATTAATGTTCCTTAAAGAACCAATACTTCATCTACCTATATGTTAAAAAGTGAAAGTACCCCTAAATTTGTATCAGCCTTGTTCCTGCATGTAGCACACTGGCACATTGCTAACACTGAATTCACCTTCAAAGGCAGCCACCGAGTATAAGTTAAAGCACAAAATGAAAACCCGAAAGCACCTAAAACAACTCAGTTATCTAACTACCTTCCTGAGTTCTGAAGAGAGGTTTAACAACTGGAAGTTTTCTGAAGGAAACTCAACTATGTCCACAAAACAAATGTCGATTTCTAGTGCAATTCAGAGGGACCAAAACTCTCAGCAGAGGCTGCTAATGTGTAGGGCCTGGCCGTTGAAGTCCTTCAATTAAAGTCCTGCTTCTGCCTTCAAAGAAATGCAAACGAGATACCTCCTGGGGGAATGGCTGGAGGTCTCATACCCTGGGGAGCTCTAGCAGCCCTCAGGGCAGCAGGTGCTGCAGCTCCTGTCCACTGGCCAGCCACAGGGACAGGGGACAGCACAGCCACCTCCGCTTCCCCCATCGGGCCTTAGCACAGCCCTTTGGCCTGGGGTCCAGCACAGCACTCCTACCCTTCCCTACTCCCGTCCTGTGGCACAGCTCCCAGGCTGCAGTTTAAACACGTGCTTTAGGACCATGTAAGATACCAAACGGAACAGCTTGCCCCTCCGCTGCCTGCCTGTCCCTCCCTTGCAACAACATGCGCCTCAGCAAGGACATGCAGCCAGTTCATGGGGCCAGGTTAACACCTGCCTGGCCCTGGAATATTGCCTCCTTTTACTCCCATGCAAAGCAGGGTTCCATAGATTTCACACTTTTATGGAAACATTTAGGAAACACAAATACTCTGCACATCGACAATGGCAAGCGTAACTTTCCCCTGCTTTCAGCACCAAAATGAAGCAACGAGTTACCTGCATTTCAACCCAGACTTCCCATAACCAAATGAGTTATTTCTGAGCCAAATGGCAGAAAGAGCCAGACAAGCGTCCGAAAGCTTTGCCAGAAGAGATCTAAATGTAATCTCAACCAGATAAAACAGAACTAAAAAAAAACAAAACAAAACAAAAAAAAACCCCAAAAGAACAAATAAACAAAAAACCCCAAAACAACTCCCAAAACAACCAACGAGAGCCATCTATAGTAGTGCAACACTAGGGCTGCATAAAGTTAGGGCAAAGGCAGGACTGCAGAAAATACCCTGTACCTCCTAGGGCAGATGTTAATAAAAATCACAGACCACTACTGAGTGGCATCCCTCACAGGGAAGCCAGGGCTGGTAAATATAATGTGCACCCCATGGCCAAGCCAGCATCTCATCATCATGATAACACCCCCACCCCTTGATCCAGACCCATCTGGGTCTGCAAGGACATTTCCAGCATGCACATGAAAACCAAAGAGGGACTGGATCTCAGTTCCCACACTTCTCACTGTCTGTTCTAGACTGAAAAGAGTGTTTTGCTCCTGTTAGAGCAGGATTTATACTCACTCCAGACTGGGAATCCCCTCGAGGCAACAGCCTGCAGTACGGAAACAGCATGCACCCCTTAACCTCAAGGCAGCATTTCCTCCGCAGGGGATGGCCCTTGACCCAAGGGATGAGTTAAGTACTCCCCTGACCTCCTCGGTGCCAACATGACCACAGTTCCCAGCTCCTCCCTGAGCACTGGGCCCAAGGACAGTATAGGGCAGGAGCCTACACCCAGGCACCAAACTCTCCCAGCTTTTCGCTGGCTCCCCGAGGAGCCGACTGTGCTCTGGCATTCCCTGGACCACAGCCACAGCCTCTCCCCAGGTATCTGTCAGGGACCTGCCTCGGACATCAAAGCCGAGTCACAGCATCCCATAGGCTATTTCCTACTTCTTAGACTGACTGGACACATCCAGCATAACAATGTTAAAAATTAATAGCTACATATTGGCAGATTGCTAGGCTGCATACCAGATTTTCCCATATAAGGGAAAGTTGAAGGCATTGTCCTATCACACGGAAAACATACTGCACCAGCCTGAGATATTAGAAAGCAAAATCAGAGACTCCTCATGTCACAAGCTGACACCCACAGCACCACGTTTTTCCCTTTTTGCTGACGATTTGATCAGCTTTCCCCAGCTTGGTTCATTCCACCAGGGACTGGTGCTTGAGGATCACTGGAAGCCAGCTGGGATGGGCTTCAGTTCAGGGTTAGCAACACAGGGGCCCTGCACTTTCTGCGAGGATCTTGGCCTCCCCACCACCACACGGGCACTGCCATTGCCACCGCTCCCAAGGTGAAGTATAACTGTTTTCACAGGGGTCTTAGGGTGCAGAGAGCCCACCACACACACCCTGCACACTGTCAGCAACACTCTGCCCGCAGCAAACATTGCTACTTGACTACGTAGAGACCACCCACTGACCATCACCCACTGACCATCTTCTCTCCCCTTCACACAGCCTGTTGGCCCCCAACAATAGCTCTGCCTCTTCTTCCACAGAGCAGGGCGAAGTCACCAGCACCACAGGATGACTCCACTGTCCCAAGCAGGAAACTGGGGATGAGAGAGGAGAATTGCTTTCACTGCTGCTTACAGGAGCAATGAAAACAAGCCCTCTCAGCTCCCCTGAAACCCAGTAAGACACCCAACCACCGTGCCTCTTCGAGACAATTCAGAGAAATCTCCCTACGCGTGCCCACTTCCCAGACCCAACACACTGAGTCCACATTCCTATTCTAAGGACTCGCTCGCAGTGCAAGGCTGATCAAACTTCTTCCCTCCTTTGCAAGGGAATCTTCTCCCGCACACTGGTGTGCACAATACCAGCTCTTATCTCTGCAAACTTGAGACAGGCCAGGACACTGCAGCTTCATGAAAAAAACAACAGCCTGCTCTGGCGCTCAAGCCCTCAGCCTTGCCATCTTGGACAAACAAGTTTACTTGCTTGTGCCAATCCCTCTCTAAACAACATAAACCATGACAGTGAAACACTTTTTATTATCCACCTGTAAAAGTTTATGTCTTTGGAGAAGATCTATATCTCTCAAGGAAGACTAAATCTTAAAAATTATTGAGATTATGGGAGAGGGGAGAGGCAAAGATTTGCTTCCTGTTAAAAAAATATGATAAAAAGCAGTCAGGAGAACAACACATTCCTCTGAGAGCCTCCTCCACCAAGCCACTAGAAAGCAACATTCCCCAAAAAACACCCATTGCACTGACCCCAAGAGCTAACATTGGCATATGCAGGGCCAGCTGCTCAAAGAGCAGCAGCACAGACAGAGCCACTCTCCCCTAACACCAGGACAACAGAGGGAGAGACTAATGCAAGCCATTAAAAAGGCATACGCTACCAAACCAGACAGTAGTGCTCAGAACAAGGTAATGAGAGACCATGACAGCACCTTCCGCAAGAGACACACATCATTCACATGCTGCAAGCACCGAGAAACAGCATAACATGCCTTAATTTAACAGATTCCCACAGGGTAGTTTTTAACACATCCATACTAGCCCGCAGCAAGGGGCTGCAACTGCCCTCTCAGCAACAGGGCTATCAGCATTTCTGCTTGGAGGAATGAGACAATAGTCAGAAATAAACAGCCACAGCTGCAGGATGGGCTTCAAACTTCAGAAAAGTGAAAACAAACCAAGATCAGTCCTTTCCCTGAGTCCTCTCATTGATTTTGGCTTCTATTTGGAGAAGAATAACACATACTTTCAGTTCCGCTGCACAAGGTACATGCAGACATTTTGATAAGATGCTACTCTGCTATTTATTGTGCTTTACAGCTTGAAGCACTTGAGGGGCAGCATTAAATCAGCTTCAGCCCCCCACTGCTGTGCACTTCCCACCTTCCCAGTGAAGGAAACTCAGGAGTACTCGGGAGTACTGCTGTACTGTCCAGTACTCCTGATGGACCTGCAAGTTTAGGCAGCTGTACCGATCCGGAGACGATGGGCAGAATTAGCTTTCCAAAAGCAAACAGACAACAACATTAAGCTTTGCAATGGAAGAGGAATCAGTTGTCCCCTAAACAAGTGGGAAAGGAACCCAGTAGCAGCCCTGAACAAAATCAACCCAGTTGAAGGCCAGAAGCCTTGAGAGAAGCAACCTATTTACTCTAGGAAGAATCTACCCTCAGAGCAAAAATATGCTGTTATTGCTTCATACTTCAACAGCTGGACCAAAACAACAATTCCTCTGCAAAGCAGCACAGCAGAGCTCCCATGTGAATGAGGTAAACAACGGATGAGGAGAGGTAATGTGGCACCTATTCCTGTGCCATCACCTGAACAGGGCCCAACAGCAACACTTCACAGTGGGGGAAACACTCACAGAGCTCAGCATTCCCTCTCCTCTGGCAACACCCTACTCCAACTGACCCCACACCAGTTAAAAAGGCACAGGCAGCACCATCTGCCAAATATCCATAGCCCTACAAGTGAAGGAGTCGGGGATAAACATTTAACAACTACAACCACAGCTGTCTGCCCAAAAGGAGCCCTCTGCCAGGGAAACCAGTGGCTGCAGAGGGGTGCTGGAGATTCCTGCACAGACCTACAGCACACTTTGCTCAACCACAGCAAACCATCTCCACCCTTCTCCCCTCATTCTCCAACTCAAAAAGCATTTGCTGCATTTCCCAAGCAGGGGGTAAACAGCAAAAAAGCCTGAGCTTTTGGCTAAAAGCATCCCAAACACACTGAAGAAATAAACCAAGCACTTTTCATGGCAAAATTACTGAAAAGCTCTATCACATCAAAGACCAGCAGCTGACCCAGCAGAAGCAGCTCTCTGGGTGCCAGAGCACCCTGCCTGGCCTCCACAGTCCCCGACTTTACTGCGAGTTTAGCATAGTTGTCAGGAAGGCAAATCGATAAACAGAGAAAATGTTAGTTCCTCTGAGATGGGTGCACACAGCAGGCACCGACACCGGCAGATTATTTCTCTTCATCTTCCCATATTCTGTTTGCGTGCACTTCTCCCACAGCATTTACCCTACAAACCTCATTGATCGCGACTAAAATTCACCTCAATCGCCAGTAAAAGTCGCTGGTAAGAGCAGGGAGAATCCCCCAGCGCAGCCACCGAAACACCAGGGACGCCAGGCTGCGCGGGCGAGATGACTGCAGCGCCAGCGAGACGCGACTCCAACGTGACTGCGATGCCTCTGTTGTGACATGGCTGCAATGTCACAACAGATCCTCCTCTGCTCGGCGCACAGCGGGCGAAGCGGGACGGACCCGCCGATGACCGGGACGAGCTCGTCGCCCGGAGCCCCTTAACCGCCCCCCCCCCCCCCCTTCCCGCTGCCCCGGGTGCCCTTGCTCGGCAGGGGCCGGGCTGCAGGAAACCCGTGCCCCGGGGCTTCCCGCCCGCAAAGGGACCCGCTTCTCCCCCGCCCGCCAAGTTTAAAGGCTTAATTATGGATTTTCTTGAGCACTGCGGCCGGAACGAGGGCGGGAAGCTGCGCCCCGCGGGCAGGCTGCCGGTACCCCGCATTCCCCTCGCCGTGGAGCCGCGCAGCTCGGTTGCGCGGCCGGGCGCCTTGCTCCCCCCCCCTTTCCCGGCCGGGAGGAGCCTCCGCGCAGCGCCGGGG